>ML675613.1:1457148-1507240 GCA_007922155.1 Mesoclemmys tuberculata | reverse complement strand
GATGTAGAACAACCCATGTCTATCAGAGACAAGTTGCTGAGGAAAAAGTACATGGGTGTGTGAAGCCGGGAGTCAACGCTGATTAATGCAATCATTCCAAGGTTCCCCACCAGGGTGGTCACGTAAACCAGTAGGAACACCAGGAAGAGGGGGACCTGCAGATATTGTTGATTTGTGAGTCCCAAGAAAATGAACTCATCAATTGCTGTCTGATTTCCTCTGTTCATTCCCTTAACAGATGTAAATCTCTGTGAAAAGACAGAAAGCAAAGCATACAAATGAGCTGACATGGATGAAGAGATAATGCAGAGACATCTAGGATCTCCCTGTTGCACATGAGATGGGGAACATTGTTTTATGCTGAGGATTTTCAAAAGGCACCTAAGACTTAGACATACATTGAAATGAACACCCAATACTGGCACATTAGTGGATAAATAGACATGCACATTAATGGATAAATAGAGATCGCTCCTTGCTTTGACCTAGTCATGTTTACAGCGGGGGTTAGGTCAACTTAACAACTGTACTCAGCGTGCAGATTTCCACAACCCTAGCTTATGTTTTTCTTGTAGTCCTGGCCTAGGACTGTCAGATACTGCCACCAACAAAAGGCTAAATCATAGGTTATAAGAAAGCTAGGGCCCCACATCTGGAGTCTGTGTAGAGAATGCTAATTGATGAGGGAATAAATGTCATGCTTCCATGTTATTATGTTGTTTAGATAACTGTTCTCATGTTGTAGAGACAATGAGAACTATTAATATGGAGTTTAATGTTTTAGTTAATGTTTAATTTAACATAATGCTTAGTACTGTAAGTATTTTCCTATAAGATGGTTCTCAAAAGCTCTCGAATAAGTTAGGACAAATCCTACTATCTTTCAATGGGACTGGTGCTCATAACTTCCTACAGATCTTTTGAAAATAGTTAAATCAGTACAAAAAATTCTGCGTAGCGCTTAGTATCTCTCTCTAGCCATGTAAACGAATCAGACCAGTCAAGCCCCAACAGTAAGTGATGCTTCTGTTTCCACCCATTTCTACCTCTTATTATTTAACTTAGAATATTTGAAATTTAGCAGTGACTGCCTTTTGCCAGTTTGTACACTGCCTAACACAACAAGTCTTGGGGCTTTTGGTTGCAACTGTAATAAATAAATCTGTGCTGATTTTAATTTATTAATGTTCTATCTAATATTGTTTGTTAATATCATTGATACATTAATATATTTAAACCATGTCTGCTTTAATAGACAGCTTTAATATAATAATGTTATTTAGTGTTATTAGAAATAATAATGACAAGTTTAACATCTGGAATGATTTTAGCTTTTGAAAAATATTTGTCAGTCCCTCGTTATAAATGGAAATACAAACCTATACTCTTGGCAACTAGTTCAACTCTTTTTCTGTAGATGGCTAACATTTATGGTCAGCAACTTTCATCTCCCTGAGAGATTTCCCTATTAAACAAGTTGTAAGTTTATATACAAAAATCAGAAAACAGTATAGATTCTAAAGTATGATTGAAAAAGGTAAGAAGGGGGATACGTCAGCTAAAAGTGAAGTTGGATGGAAACTAACCAAATAATTTACATTTTATTTTGTTTGCTTATCAGACAAAAAGCATGTCTTTAGTAAAAAGAATCAGTTTTCAAACACAGGAAACGTTTAATAGCACCACCTTCAAAATCACACACACACACACAATTAAGAAGCTGGAAATTTCTCCGCAATATAATTTTTTCATGAAAGCTTTCGTTTTGTCAGGTTCCCTCCAGAATGCAAACTGAGTCTGTAAGAGGGAGTTGATTGTAAAAAATACTGTGTTTCAATTAAAAAAATGTCAATCTGTCATCACTTACCATGCTCTATGTGAAGTTTCTGAAGGAGTTCCTGTGTCTGCTGGATATCAAACAAGTAAGTCGCTCAAGAAACAAAACATAGAATGACCAGCTTGAGCTTTCTGCAATTGGGCAGGACAGATGGACAAGACCTTGGAGTTTCAAGACTGAACAGCCAAGAGGTCTACCAGTTAAGCTAAAGCAGCAACTCTAGCAACTAGTAGCCATAATTGTATGTTATCTTTTATGTCAACTAGCCAGCAAAAAAGACAATCTCACACACCCACGTTACATAAAAGTGTTGAGCTCATCTGTTTCTATGCTGAATGTAGGTACAGTAATCTGCATTAATTATACAGTGAACACATAGGGATTAAGGACAAATAAATTAATTAAATAACTAATATTCTTCCCGCAAAATGTGTCAGTTTGGTTACACATCACATTTTTCTATATTAGAATCCCCACCCCACCCCATCCTAATATCTCCTGGAAATTGGGCATCTAGCCACTATTACGTTGGCTCCAGATGTACATTTCAAATGATTCAGTCAGCGTGGCTCACATTTCCTTCCCTCCTATATTACAGAACAGGGGTGTAGAACGATAAGAGAATCTGCATCCATGAGTGCGAGACTATCTTCTGATTTTACCCACTGTGACCACTAAAATCCACATCCTCCCCTAAAATCTCTGATTATCTTCTCCTACCTTTTCATCCCTTCATTTCAGAGGAAGGGATTTGTAAATTGATCATCTTCCCTAATCCTTCCCTGACTAGATTAGGTGGCCCAGATCTGCAGCTGGTATGATTGCCAAGGAACTGGCCCAGTTTGCCCTCTGAGCAGCTGACCCTATAAACGGAGCTCTCCCAGGCTCTCCTAAGACACCTGCTCCTCAAATTCATAGATCATTGTGTTAGCCTTGTCAGTACCTTCCATAGCTTCTGAATTTCCTATCTAGCACATGGAGATCCAAAATCATATGCACCATGCTGCCATAGATGAGCTTACACAGAGAGAACTCTTGCTGTTTACATTAGATTTCACTATTGATGTAGTTAAGAATAGTATGAACTGCTTTGCAGAATGGAACTACTGTTAATCATGTATACAGACTATTTTCTAGCACTTCCATTCCAGATCATTCTATTATGCGCTGTTCTATAACTAGCTCTCCTCCCTTGTTATTCCCCCCCAAAGGTGTTAGCAGTAGCTCTGCATTGACAGACCCTGAACTATGGACTCATCTAGGATCCTGTTTAAGAAGGATTAACGGATGAAGTTCTTTTGCCTCATTTGCTAAAAACAGGTCCCTCATCTTCTGTGCTCACTTGTTTGTGTGACATATGCTGTTGCAGACAACTCACAGCGAGTGTGACTCCTAATGTGGTGAGGGAATAGAGCTAACAGGTTAAAATCACCAACTAGTGCGTAAATTCACGTGGGTAGCTGTATTACATTTTGTCTGGCTTTCCTTACTGGGTTGTCAATGGAGCTGGTCTGAATGCAAAATTTCCATGGTAAATTCCAACACATGGAAAGCAATGAATTGCTTTAATTCTGAATCAGAATGCAAGTTTGAAATATCACAAAGAACATTCCTCCTCCAAAGAAAAAACATCAAAGCTTTGTTAGATAATGTAAAAATCATTTTGTTTTGATGACATGTCAATGTTATAATGCAATAAAAAGCAAAGATATAAAATATCAAATATCTATAAGTCACAAACATGACAGGCAAGGTATAGGGTGGTGTTAGTACCATTATACAAGGCGTTGGTCAGACCTCATCTGGAATACTTTGTGCAGTTCAGCTCTCCCATGTTTAAGACAGATGAATTCAAACTGGAACAGGTGCAGAGAAGAGCTACTTGGATGATCTAAGGAATGGAAAACCTGCCTTATGAGAGGAGACTCAAAGAGCTTGGCTTGTTTAGCTAAACCAAAACAAGGTTGAGGAGAGATATGATTGCTCTCTATAAATACAACACAAGGATAAATATCAGGGAGGGAAGGGAGTAATTTTAGTTCAACACCAATGTGAACACAAAAACAAATGGATATAAACTAGGCATCGTGAAGTTTAGAGTTGAAATTAGATGAAGGTTTCTAACCATCAGGGGGTGAAGTTCTGGAACAGCCTTCCAAGCAGAGCAGTGGAAGAAGGAAACCTAGCTGGCTTCAAGACTAAGCTTGATAAGTTTATGGAGGGGATTGTATGATGGGACAGTCTAATTTGGCAATTGACTGATCTTTGACTACTAGCGATAAATATGCCCAACGGCCTGTGATGGGATGTTAAATGGGGTGGGTTCTGCGTTACTACAGAGAATTCTTTCTGGGTGTCTGGCTGGTGAGTCTTGCCCACGTGGTCAGGGTTTAGCTGATCGCCATATTTGGGTCAGAAAGGAATTCCCCCCAGGGTAGTTTGGCATAGGCCTTCGGGGGTTTTCACCTTCCTCTGCAGTATTGGTCACGGGTCATTTGCTGGTGGATTCTCTGTACCTTCAAGTCTTTAAATCATTATTTGAGTACTTCGATAACTCAGTCTTAGGTTAGGGGTCTATTACAGGAGCGGGTGGGCAAAGTACTGTGGCCTGCATTGCGCAGGAGGCCAGACTAGATTATCATAATGGTCTTTTCTGACCTTATAGTCAAAGTCTATAAATATGATTTGAAAGTTGAAACTAAATGAATCAAAAATGATAAAGTCAAAGATTTCACCCTATCTAGAGCAAATATTTGACATGAAAAATAAAATGAAAAGGGCTAAATTATGCATTTCACCAGTATTTCAGTGCAAATAGAGATATTTCATTGAAATGTTTCAATTTTAATGAAGCTGGATTTTTGGATGGAAAACTGATCCAAAAAAAGTGACTAGTCTAGTTATTAATGAGTTTTGTCATTTCTAATTTCCTCATTTCATCTCAGAAGTCTAAAAGCTGCTGTCCTGCCCCTACCTCAGCACTCTACCTTTTCAAAACAAGCCATGGTCCAGAGACAACTGCTAATTCTGAGCCCCCCTGAACTTTGTGTCTGGCCACAGACTCTATATAAAACTAAACTAAAGCTCCAATTCTGAAATCTCACTCACACACATCCTGAACTTCCCAATAGTTAAGATTCAGAACCAGTCTCTGTTGCTCTGGTCCATCTCTTCTTGAAGCTATTCCCCACCTGGATGTCATGGTATGAATGATTGCTCTCTGCTCCTGATCTGCCACATCTAGCTAGCAGACGACTCTAACAGCTCACCCCATGTCTGGATGTTCCTGAAAAACACTGTACTGTGTCTGTTTCGTTATTCAGGGAGATAGTATGTATTTAACTCAGATTCCCAGCTGAAAGGAAGATGTAATGCTTGCAATGTTCATGTGCCACATGGGATCATTATGAGACTTCATTCCCGAAGGCTTTCAAAGCTCTAAATCCCAGATGTTTCATCACAGAAACAACCATGAAAATATGTTATCTTCCACAGAATGTGAATTAAACACCAGGGGAAAATGAGAGATTCAGTGGACATTGAAATATCCTCTTTATTTTCCCAAACAGGTACAACCCAACTGAATGTCACGCAGATTATTGCTGCCTCAGCAGATTGAGCCTCACTCTAGCCCTAAAAGAATGACATGTAAGGAGGAAACTGGACCCTACTATTCTATCTTTGTCTCTTTATTTCATTTCCAAACCCTTCATCCATCCAGATGCTGCCAAATTTGAGCTAGACCCTGAAACAGAGGTGAACTGGTCTTCTTAGATTCTCAGAAGATGTAAATTGTTACATCAGGATGAAGAGCCAAGCACTTACAGGAGATTTGAGGAATGAGAGACCTGAATTATAGCTCTCATAAGACACTGGCAGCATTTTAGAATCAAAATATTTTGGTTTTAGGCCAAAGTAGTTGTGTTCTGGGGCATTCCAGTTTTGAAATAAAACTCAGAATTTTCAGTGGAAAGCAGACCCTTTCAGATATTTCATTTAATCAAAATCCCAATCTTCCATCAAAAAGCAATTTTGATGGACAATTGCCAAGCAACTCTACTGAAACCTCTTTGGACCACAGATCTTGTCCTCATATTCACTGTGAAGCAGCTAGCTCCCTCTTGGCACTATAGAATATAAAAAATAAGGATCTAGATTGCAGGGACATGCAAGCAGGAGCACAGGCCTCCCTGCCTCCCCAAAAAATCTTCATTTGTCCCGGCAACTCAGAGAGGGAGGAAGCAGCAGGAGGGCTTGCTTCCAGCTGAGCTCTGCCTCCCCCTACAGCTGCAGCCACACACATTGCTTCTTTCTCCACCCCCTCAATCACTTCAGCGGGTGGTCTTCAAAGCAGGCAGCAATGCTGCGACTTCAGCAGCAGGGAAGTAGAACCCGTAGCTGTAGGGGTGGGGGAGGATCTCAGCCAGCAGCTAACCACCCTACTATTTGTCCCTGCAGTCTGGAGAGGGAGAAGAGCTCCACCACCAGAGGGAGCTGTTGTCTCCTCGCTGCTTGATGTCCCCTCCAGAGGCATCCTGAGAAATCTGGGGAAGGCAGAGTGAGAGGTCGTGTGAACCTCTCTTGTGTGTGTGTTTAATGCATCCCCCAAAAATATTCAAGTTTAAATTTCTGTGCACACCCCTGCCAATATGTATGATGTATAGAAAGAACAAACCACTGAATAACTTCAAGTCATAGGGCATCAGAGGAACACGATCTGTACTGGAATCCACTGTCATTTTGTGTGAGCTATGTCAAGAGACACTGAAGGTACAATTTTCAAAAGTGCAAAAGTATCTTAGGAACCTAAGTCCCCTAGGACTGTGGCCCCTAAGTCACTTAACTGACTCTGAAAATTTCATCCCCAGAGAGAAGGAAACTGTGTCCTGTCTGTTGCTCTTCCCAGGGTGTCCTTCACCTCCTCATGCCTCAGTGTGTGGACGAAGGGGTTCAGCACTGGGGGTCACCACTGTGTAGAACATGGCAGCCATTTTGTCCGTATTCTGAACTAAGTAGAACGTGGCATAAGTCTGTTAAGGAAAGAGTCTAGTAGAACATGGTGATACCCATTAGGCAGAACAGGTGGAGAATCCTTTTGACTGCCCTCAGAAGAACAGATCCAGAGGATGGCAGAGGTGATAAAGACACAGGAGTTGAAGAGGGCCAGTCTGGTGCTTAGGTGTATGAAGCCTGCTATACCAAGAAAGATAATATAATTTATGCAGTTGGTGGCACAGGAGAATGATAGTACCAGAGACATGTGACAGAAGTGATGGATGACTATTAGAGTCCCAGAAAGAAGCACTGAATTCTGAGCTAATGAACACTGACATGCTCGCAGAGCCCATAGCGCTAGTCTAACTGGGCCCAAAGTGTCCTTGCCATGGTAACTGTATAGAGCAGGTGACAGAAAGCCATGCAACAGTTGTCCACCATCCGCAGGAGGACGCACTCACTAATCACACAACATAACGGGCCAAGGATACTTCTACCTTTGAAACTAGAGGTGTAATTCCTAGCTCATGTGGCATTATTATACTAGCTTGCATCGAGCTAGCATGCTCAAAAGTTTGTAGTGTAGCCAATGTTACATGAGTAATGGGGCATGGTGACATGGACTAGCTGCCCTGAGGAGGCACCCATTGAGTCAGAACAATTAGTCTATCCTGCTGCTCACCACTGCCTATGCAACCACAGCTACACTACTATTTTTAGCAAGTGTGTCTCTATGAGCTTGGAATCACATGATTCACTCTAAGTGTAGACGTACTCATAAAGTTGGGCAGGGAACCCAGGAAATAGATACCTCTTTCATCCTCATTAAATAGTCACCAGAAATTTAGGGATTACAGAAAAGGAATAGCAAAAATCTATAACATAGAAGTTATTCAAGGGACAGCACATAGAAACAGAAGTGTAAGCCTGGAAGGGAATTTGAGAAGTCATCAAGTACAGCTGCCTACAAAACAGTAGGACCAAGTAAGCCTAGACTATCCCTGACAGGTGTTTGTTTAACCTGATTTTAAAATACTCCAGTAATGGGGATTCCATAACCTTTTCTGGAAGCCCATTCCAGATCTTAACTGCACTTAGAATTAGAAAGCTTTTCCTAATATCTAACCTAAATCTCTAGATTAGCCTTATTACTGCTTGTCCTCCCATCAGGAGAAATGGAGAACCTTTCTGCATAGGGCAGGTTTTCTAAAGCTTTTATCACTTTTGTTGCTCCCCTCTGAACTCTGTCCAATTTGTCCACATCTTAACTAAAGCATGGCACCCAGAACTGGACACAGTACTCCAGCTGAGGCTTGATCATGACCAAGTAGAGTAGGACATTTGCCTCCCATGTCTTAAATCTGACACGCCTGTTAGTACACTCCAGAATGATGATGTTAACATTTTTCACAGTTGCATCATATTGTTGACTAATATTCAATTTGTGATCCAGTAGAACCCACAGATCCTTTTCAGCAGTACTCCAACCTAGCCAGTTATTCCCCATTTTGTAGTTGTACATTTGATTTTTCCTTCCTAGTTCAAGTACTTTGCACTTCTCTTTATTGATATGGGTGTGTGTGGAGCTAAGGGTTAATCCTGATTAACATGATCATCCTACTGGATCTGTCACCACAGGCAAGGTAAGAAGGGGGCTACCTTGTCAGAGGATCTCACTAGGATTTAGGGGTGAGATATGAACCCTAGATTGAGGATGCTGCTTTGGTGCCTCGGAGACTTTAAGAATGAAAACTCAGGTGTCTAGGGATTTAAGGTGTCTCCAGGGTTACATGGAAGTCAATATGGAGATTTGAGGATCTCCTTGAGAGTAAATGTTGGACTTAGACCTGAGATGTTGGAGTGTAGCCCCTGAATTTGATAATACTGCAGTCAACCATGGCTAATTGAAAAAACAAATATCATAGGGTGAGAAATAAGCTTAGCCCCTGAGCGGCAAGGCTATACAGCTGTATTTTTACAGCTCTGCTAATCAGAATGGAAAGATTGCATCAGAGAGTTATTGTTCCATGATAATGGAAGGAATGTCTGGACAGCAGATCTTGGTTTCAGTTGCTTCTGAAATATACATTTGATTTTTATGACTAGAAATACTTTGCTGCTAAGGAGAATAATGAATGGTTATTGGCTATTGCTAGGGCAATTGTTAGCCTGTTAGCACATATCTCACAATGGCCTCTTTGTATGGAGAAAATATATAAAATGAGTTTAGATAGAAAGTGTGCTTTGGAGTACTCTGAGGAAGGTTCCCTTTAGGAAGGGATCTCAGATCGAAGTTCCCAGCAGCTAGGCAGAAGGAGGACACCCAGAAACCTGGCTGTTATTCCTCTAACCATCTTAATTTCAGTAAATAAAGTTTTTAGGACAGTCTGAACCTACTGCTCCAGCATGTGTGTCCGCGTGTGTGAACTTGAGACACAAAAGTGTAGTTTTAAAACCTTTTTGTTTGTGCCAATCATTTATCAGACAGAGGAGCTGTGTTCCCATTGATTTATTCCTGACACGCCTGAAGAGAGACCATAAAGTTACCACTGCTTTGCATTCTGAAAAACCTGGGTAACAGAACACCCAGCTTTGAAACCCCACTCAGAAGCAAAGACTTGAGCTCACCTCCACCCTCG
This sequence comes from Mesoclemmys tuberculata, assembly GCA_007922155.1. Classification (NCBI taxonomy): domain Eukaryota; kingdom Metazoa; phylum Chordata; order Testudines; family Chelidae; genus Mesoclemmys; species Mesoclemmys tuberculata. Next base: position 1,497,769 of record ML675613.1, on the reverse strand, counting down.
GTTGAATGCCCAACAACCCGGCTCGAAGGTCACGGAGATAGCTCCACCAGGAGAGGCAGAAAGCAACCTAGCTTGTTTTGCTCTGTATTAATGTATTAATACTTATAGTCACACGAGTCGAGACTTGGGCTAGAGGGCAGGCTGTCTCCACACCCCTAACCCAATATGCAATGTAACCACCAGCCTATAGGCTCTTCTGCTGTCAAACTCTTCTGTTAAAGCTGTTCCACTCTCTAAATTGCTTAAATATACATTGGCCAAAGAGTGAGAAAACAACTCACTAGACTGGCAATTAAAGCACTCATCAAATATGTTGGTGATGTGGATTCCCAACTTCTCTTCCTCTGATTCAGAGTTAAAATTTAAATCCAGATCTCTTACTTCTCAGCTGTGTGCCTAAATCAGCAGGCTATTGCCATTCTTACATCCTTTTTTTTTTGGCCTAATCAATATTTCTATAGTCCTATGAAGTAGAACAGCTTCAACAGGAGAAGTTAAGAGACATTCACACCCTCTTGAGTAGCCTATAGCCTGGTCGCTATAGTTCAACAGTGGTCACTCTACTACAATAAGTATATGTGAATCAGGATTGGTGTGAATATATCAGTCTCAATAGGTAAAGAAAGGCGATTATTATCCTCATATGACAGACTGAGAAATAAGACACAGAGGGTATAGAAAGAAACATTCAAGCTTGTGTATAGTTTAAAGTTATTTCCTTCAATGTTTATGCGCCTAAATAGCAGAGAGCTGAGTTTAAAATTAGAGGAGCACCTACCAAAAGGGCATTACAACTCAAGATGTCTTTGTTTCTAAGCATATGTTTGAGCCCTTTAATCATGCTGCCTCTCTGTTTTTCAGAGAGTAGTGTAGAGTTTTCCTATAATTCTCCTTAAAGCATCCTTCACCTCTTTGTTCCTCAGGCTATAGATCAGGGGGTTCAACATAGGGATCACCACCGTATAGGACAATGAGACCAGTTTGTCTTGGTCCAAGTAATGACTGGAAGTGGGCCGTAGATACATAAAAATCATGGTGCCGTAGAACAAAGAGATGGCAATCAGGTGGGAGGTGCAGGTGGAAAAAGCTTTTCGCCTGCCCTCAGCGGAGCGGATTCTCAGGATGGAGGAAAGTATGTAAAGGTAGGAGATAAGGATGAAGATCATGGTGCTGAGTCCATCAAAGACAGATAAGGCATACAGCACAAGCTCATTGATGTACGTAGTAGAGCAGGAAAGTTTCAGAATTGGGGGAATGTCACAGAAGAAGTGATTGATCATGTTGGAGCAAAGTTGTACACTTAGAGCTGAGCCAACGTGCATTGATACAATTATAAAGGCCGCTATATAGGACCCCCCAACCAATTGGGTACAGACTCTTTGGGACATGATAACCCTATAGAGCAGTGGGTTACAAATGGCCACATAGCGGTCATACGCCATCACAGCCAAGAAATGACAGTCAGCAAGCATGAAAAAACCACAAAAGAACATTTGTGTTGCACACCCAACATAAGAGATGGTTTTTCTTTTCACTAAGAAACTCTCCAGAAATTTGGGAGTAACCGATGTAGAACAACCCATGTCTATCAGAGACAAGTTGCTGAGGAAAAAGTACATGGGTGTGTGAAGCCGGGAGTCAACGCTGATTAATGCAATCATTCCAAGGTTCCCCACCAGGGTGGTCACATAAACCAGTAGGAACACCAGGAAGAGGGGGACCTGCAGATATTGTTGATTTGTGAGTCCCAAGAAAATGAACTCATCAATTGCTGTCTGATTTCCTCTGTTCATTCCCTTAACAGATGTAAATCTCTGTGAAAAGACAGAAAGCAAAGCATACAAGTGAGCTGACATGGATGAAGGGGTAATGCAGAGACATCTGGGATCTCCCTGTTGCACATGAGATGGGGAACATTGTTTTATGCTGAGGTTTTTCAAAAGGCATCTAAGACTTAGACATACATTGAAATGAACACCCAATACTGGCACATTAGTGGATAAATAGACATGCACATTAGTGGATAAATAGACATCGCTCCTTGCTTTGACCTATTATGTTTACAGCGGGGGTTAGGTCAACTTAACAACTGTACTCAGCGTGCAGATTTCCACAACCCTAGCTCATGTTTTTCTTATAGTCCTGGCCTAGGACTGTCAGATACTGCCACCAACAAAAGGCTAAATCATAGGTTATAAGAAAGCTGGGGCCCCACATCTGGAGTCTGTGTAGAGAATGCTAATTGATGAGGGAATAAATGTCATGCTTCCATGTTATTATGTTGTTTAGATAACTGTTCTCATGTTGTAGAGACAATGAGAACTATTAATATGGAGTTTAATGTTTTAGCTCATGTTTAATTTAACATAATGCTTAGTACTGTAAGTATTTTCATATAAGACAGTTCTCAAAACACTTGAATAAGTTAGGAGGACAAATCCTACTATCTGTCAATGGGACTGGTGCTCATAACTTCCTACAGATCTTTTGAAAATAGTTAAATCAGCACAAAGAATACTACGTAGGGCTCAGTATCTCTCTCTAGCCATGTAAACAAATCAGACCAATCAAGCAACAACAGTAAGTGACGTTATTGAATGAACTTATCCCTTTTATGCTTCCATTTCCACCCATTTCTACCTCTTATTATTTAACTTAGAATATTTACTATTTAGCAGTGACTTCCTTTTGCCAGTTTGTACACTGCCTAACACAACAGGGCATTGGGGCTTTTGTTTGCAACTGTTATAAATAAATCTGTGCTTATTTTAATGTATTAATGTTCTGTCTAATATTGTTTGTTAATATCATTGATACATTAATATATTTAAACCATGTCTGCTTTAATAGACAGCTTTAGTAAAATAATGTTAGATTTAGTGATATTAGAAATAATAACGACAAGTTTAACATCCTGGAATGATTTTAGCTTTTGAAAAATATTTGTCAGTACCTCATTATAAATGGAAGTACAAACCTATACTCTTGGCAACTAGTTCAACTCTTTTTCTGTAGATGGCTAACATTTATGGTCAGCAACTTTCATTTCCCTAAGAGATTTCCCTATTAAACAAGCTGTAAGTGTATATACAAAAATCAGAAAACAGTACAGATTCTAAAGTACGATTTAAAAAGGTAAGAAGGGGGATAGGTCAGCTAAAAGTGAAGTTGGATGGCAACTAACCACATAATTTACATTTTATTTTGTTTGCTTGTCAGAAAAACAGCATGTCTTTAGTAAAAAGAATCAGTTTTCAAACACAGGAAATGTTTAATATCTCCACCTTCAAAATCACACACACACACACAAAATTAAAAAGCTGGAAATTTCTCCTCGATATAATTTTTTCATGAAAACTTTCATTTTAGTCAAAAAGACTTTGTCAGATTCCCTCCAGAATGCAAACTAAGTCTGTAAGAGGGAGTTGATTGACATTTTTTAATTGAAACACATTTTTTGACAATCTGTCATCACTTACCATGCTCTATATGAAATTTCTGAAGGAGTTCCTGTGTCTGTTGGATATCAAACAAATAAGATGCTCAAGAAACAAAACATAGAATGACCGGCTTGACCTTTCTGCAGTTGGGCAGGACAGATGGACAAAACCTTGGAGTTTCAAGACTGAACAGCCAAGAGGTCTACCAGTTAAGCTAAAGCAGCAACTCTAGTACCTAGTAGCCATAATTATAGGTAATCTTTTATGTCAACTAGCCAGCAAAGACGATCTGACACCCCCAGCTTATATAAAAATGTTGAGCTCATCTGTTTCTATGCTGAATGTAGGTACAATAATCTGCATTAGTTTATACACTGAACACATAGGGATTAAGGACAAATAAATTAATCAGATAACTAACCTTCCTCCCACAAAATATGTCAGTTTGGTTACACATCACATTTTTCTATATTAGAATCCCCACCCCACCGTAATATCTCCTGGAAACTGGGCATCTAGCCACTATTACGTTGGCTCCAGATGTACATTTCAAATGATTCAGTGGGTATAGCTCACATTTCCTTCCCTCCTTCTGGATCACAGAACAGGGTGTAAAACGACAAGAGAACCTGCATCTGCGAGGGCAAGACCATCTTCTGATTTTACCCTACGTGACCACTCCACTCACAAGAGTCCTTCCTTTCATCGCCCTGCTAACAGCTAATCTCCTCCAGCGTCTCAGCAGCCAGTGCGTCCGAAGGGAGTTTGTATGGTTGTCCAATTATTCATACTACTAGCACATCCTCCCCTAAAGTCTCTAATTATCTTCTCCTACCTTTTCATCCCTTCATTTCAGAGGAAGGGATTGGTAAACTGATCATCTTCCCTAAACTGTGTCTGACTAGATTATGTGGCCCAGATTTGCAGCTGGTATGATTGCCAAGGAACTGGCCCAGTTTGCCCTCTGAGCAGCTGACCCTATAAACGGAGCTCTCCCAGGCTCTCCTAAGACACCTGCTCCTCAAATTCATGGATCATTGTGTTAGCCTTGTCAGTACCTTCCATAGCTTCTGAATTTCCTACCTGGCACATGGAGATCCAAAATCATATGAACTACGCTGCCATAGATGAGCTTACACAGAGAGAACTCTTGCTGTTTACATTAGATTTCACTATTGATGTAGTTAAGAATAGTATGAACTGCTTTGCAGAATGGAACTACTGTTAATCACGTATACAGACTATTTTCTAGCACCTCCATTCCAGATCATTCTATTATGCGCTGTTCTATAACTAGCTCTCCTCCCTCGTTATTCCCCCCCAAAGGTGTTAGCAGTACCTCCACATTGCCAGACACATGTTTAAAATAGATTAATTGAAACTGGAACAGATGCAGAGAAGAGCATCTGTTGAATGATCCATTGGATCATCTGTTGGATGATCTGAGAAATGGAAAACCTGCCTTATGAGAGGAGACTCAAAGAGCTTGGCTTGTTTAGCTTAACCAAAACAAGGCTGAGGAGAGATAAGATTGCTCTCTATAAATACAACACAGGGATAAATATCAGGGAGGGAAGGGAGTAATTTTAGTTCAACACCAATGTGGACGCAAAAACATATGGATATAAACTGGCCATCAGGAAGTTTAAACTTTAAATTAGAGAAAGATTTCTAACCATCAGGGGGGTGAAGTTCTGGAACAGCCTTCCAAGCAGAGCAGTGGAAGAAGGAAACCTAGCTGGCTTCAAGACTAAGCTTGATAAGTTTATGGAGGGGATGGTATGACGGGACAGTCTAATTTGGCAATTGACTGATCTTTGACTACTAGCGATAAATATGTCCAACGGCCTGTGATGGGATGTTAGATGGGGTGGGTTCTGCGTTATTACAGAGAATTCTTTCTGGGTGTCTGGCTGGTGAGTCTTGCCCACATGCTCCGGGTTTAGCTGATCACCATATTTGGGTCAGAAAGGAATTCCCCCAGGATAGCTTGGCTTAGGCCTTCGGGGGTTTTCACCTTCCTCTGCAGTATTGGTCACGGGTCATTTGCTGGTGGATTCTCTGTACCTTCAAGTCTTTAAATCATTATTTGAGTACTTCGATAACTCAGTCTTAGGTTAGGGGTCTATTACAGGAGTGGGTGGGCATTATGCAGGAGTAGATTATCACAATAAAATGAAAAGGGATAAATTATGCATTTCACCAGTTTTCCAGTTCAAATAGAGATATTTTGTTGAAATGTTTGAATTTTAAGAAAGCTGGATTTTTTTGATGGAAAACTGATCCAAACAAGTGACCAGTCTAGTTATTAATGAATTTTGTCATTTCTAATCTCCTCATTTCATCTCAGAAATCTAAAAGCCACTGTCCTGCCCCTACCACAGCACTCTACCGTGTCAAAACAAGCCATGGTCCAGAGACAACTGCTAATTCTGAGTCCCCCCTGAACTGTGTGTCTGGCCACAGTCTCTATAGAAGACTAAACTAAAGCTCCAATTCTGAAATTTCACCCTCACACATCCTGAACTTCCCAATAGCTAAGATTCAGAACCGGTCTCTGCTGCTCTGGTCCATCGTTTCTTGAAGCTATTCCCCATCTGGATGTCATGGTATGAATTATTGCTCTCTGCTCCTGATCTGCCACATCTAGCTAGCAGACGACTCTAACAGCTCACCCCATGTCTGGCTCTTCCTGAAAAACACTGTGCTGTCTCTGCTTGATTGTTCAGGGAGACAGTATTTATTCAACTCAGATTCCCAGCTGAAATGAAGATGTAATGCTTGCAATGTTCATGTGCCACACAGGCTCATTATGAGACCTTGTTCTCAAAGGCTTTCTAAGCTCTAAATCCCAGATGTTTCATGGCAGAAACAACCATGAAAATACATCCTCTTCCACAGAATGTGAATTAGACACTAGGGAAAGATGAGAGGTTCAGTGGACATTGAAATACCCTCTTTATTTTCCCAAACAGGTACAGCACAACTGAATGTCACGCAGATTACTGCTGCCTCAGCAACCGCACCCTGGCCCTAAAAGAATCACATCTAAGGAGGAAACTGGACCCTACTATTCTATCTTTGTCTCATTTCAAAACCCTTCATCCATCCAGATGCTACCAAATTTGAGCTAGACTCTGAAACAGAGGCGAACTGGTCTTAGATTCTCAGAAGATGTAAATTGTCATGGCACCAGTGACTTCAACGGATTTATGTCAATTGACATTAACTAAGGATTCATCAATTACAAGGACAGAATCGACCATTGTGACCTTCTTTATAACACAGACTATAGAACAGACCCTCTGGGCATATTTATTCTGTTTCAGGATGGTTGTGTTCTTCCTGTTTATATAGCCATGTGGCTGTTGACTTTAATAAAGTAAATGTCACTTTAAACATGGGACAACTGAGTTACAATAATTATTGTATCTAGCACCATCCACCTGATGATCTCCACGTGCTTTACAAAGGTGTGATGTGTATGCAGAATTTTCACTCTACAGTTCATTGAGGGAGATACCAGGGTGGTTGCGAGCACAATTTTCAAAATACTTACATGGGAGGAGCTGGTAGACTGACTGATTAAAGAGTATTTTGCGGAAAGGACTCTCTCCATGCAAGGGGTGTGTTAACCTAAGGTCTATTGAAGCTCTGTGGTGAACTGTCTATGTGGAAAGGTCAAGACATGGGTTGCTATGCTGGGTGCTCTTGTAGAATTGTCAAAAGCATCCAGGTGGGGATGTTGAGCTACAGTATTTCTACGTGAACAGCAGGGATGAAATCCTGACTACAAAGTTACGGGTAGCTTAACCATTGATTTCACTCATCTATTTCTCAGAGCTATTGATACTATCTCAACTCCCTCAAGGTTTCCTTTGCTTTTGCTCCTTCTTGAGCTTACCCCAATAGTATTGCAATATTCCAACCCATCCCTATGGCCTGTATCTATCTGGCACCTCATGCTGAAAAAATGCTGCTGTCTGTCTGCAAGTGTGTGTCTGTTTTCTGGGATACTTGAGAGCCTCTGAAAACTTCTCAGTGTTTCCAAATATTTCCGAGAGGAAAGGCACAACATTATTGTATAGTAATATGAAATTGCCATATGTTAATGAAATGTTGTTGGGCAGAGACCTTTGGGAGCTACCTGCCCCAAACATTTGAGCATTCTCTGTCTCTTCCAGCAACACAGGTTTCTGTTCATTCAGTTACTATCGTAGTTATAATATAGTAGTTGTCCCATTCTGGGATGCAATCCAGACTGGTCTGGGGTAAGGGGTTAGACCACCACCTGGCATGGCTCACAGCCTGCACACCAACATCCAGCAGACAAGCATGGACTGAGTGTTATGTATTATGCATCTCTGATTCAGTGACTCTCATTCCTGCAGCCTGCTTGTTACTCTCTAGTCACCACTGCTGCCCACCAGCCTTGGTTACCATTGTCCATTTGACTCCAAACATTTCCAGTCCTGAATTTCTCAAAGCCATATCCTTTGCAATGTCCATCCTTTCCTGGACCATTCATTCAGAGGAATAATACAGTTTGTTTGCTCCTTTCAAGAGTCAAGACCCGGCAACTTGCCACCTTTGCTGGAATTAACAATCACTTTGATTCCAACATGGCACTGGATTGGGTTAGATTAAAAATAAAACAAGTTTATTAATGAAAGGAGATGATATCACTTATGATGTTAAGTAGAAGGAATAAAGTGAGAAAAGTTCACAAACAAAAGTAAAAGTAGCTTTCTTAATGCTAAAATTTTGACAAGTTATTCTCTAGATATCAGGCAAGATTCCTACCACCCCAGGATCTCCCTCTGAAGACAAAATGCTCGATTTCTTTATCTTCCCAGGTGACAGATAATGCGGGGTTCTTTGCCCCTCTCTTTTACAGTCCAGAGGACCTTTGAAATGGATTCTGACAAACTTTATTCAAACTGTAAGGAGGGAGAGATGGAATCCGGTGGGGAAGAGTGCTTCATGCTGATTTCCTCCTCTGCTGGTGTTCGCTATAATGCAAATGGATATGTTCCTAACATCTCCATTGCAAAGGAGTGTCCACTTTCCATGTGATTGCTGTCGACTCTGAGGACACCTGGCTGGAGGTGCTGGCTAGTCCTTTGCTGGGAGAAGCCTATTTGACTCCCCGGAGTTGTCTGGTAAACACATTTTGGTTGCACATTTCCTTCACATTTGTATGGTCCCTTGAGTGTTTACTGTACAGACACCACACAAGAATCAATGTGTTAGTTTCCCAACGATACCTTGCAGGCTCCATGGCAGATACAGTTTATGGCATTAACCAGTTGGGGGACACTGAACTGGTCAGGTCAGCTAAAACTCACGACCAGACACCAGTGAGCCCCTTGCCCTCTTGCATTGGGATGCTGTTAGGCTCAGTTACATTATAGCATAATATACAACATTAGGAAAACCAGTCTTCCTGCTCTGACTGAGGCCAGTTACTGCCTTCCTTGCTTTGCCCTGAGAGACTCCCTGCTGGTAGGGAAATAGCTGGTGGTGTGGCCATGGCTGCCCCAGAACATTTTGTATTGTCCTTGTGTTGTGTGAAATAAGCAGTGCATGCTTCCCTGACATACAGCCCTGTTCTCATATCTTTAGGTCACATACATGTAAATTACTGGCGAATGTATGTTACAAGTCCCCCCTATTCCTGACCTGCAGAAGATGTGAGCAACTTACTCTCCTGGTCCCCGCTTCACCTTTCCACTGGGCAAGCTTACTCAAAACTACAAATTCAAAAGTCATTTCTAAGCTGATGTCTCACAGAGCTACCTCTCCTCTTTGGACCTTCCCCCTCTCCCCCAGTCTTCCTATAGTAAAGTCTCAGTGTGCTTTCTGACATCTCCTTCTGGATGTGTCCAGCCAACCACTTAAAATGAACATGGTCAAAACACAGCTCTTAATCTTTCCTCCCCAACCCCAGTATCTCCCACACCTCCTTTCTTAATCACTGAATATCACTATGGATCATTCTGGCCCATCACCTGGCATTCTTTTGATTCAGCCCTCTTTCTAGATACTCACATGCAGGCTCTCTTTAAATCTTCCTGCACAGCATTTCTAAGAGAGGATTTTCCATCCACACAACAAAACTCTCTCATCCTCCAGGCTCTCTTCATCTCATTTTAACTATTACAATATTCTCTTCTGTGGCCTTGACAATTGCAATCTTCCCCCACTTATATCCTTTCAAAGTGGCTTCTGTAAAGTGTTTCCTGGCTTGTCACTTTGGTCATGTCACCCCTCTATTGCCTACTTCTTTGCCCATCCATCATACGTGAATGCCTTAATTGCCTGTCCTCATCATACCTATACACTATCAAGATGTTGACTCCTGGCTTCACTCTGCTAGTTATGTCAGCTATCATCATGCACTGATTAGATTTCAAAACAACCACCTTTTTGTTTTCTCGCTCTCTGCCCCTCACCTCTCAGAAGAGTGCTACATAGCTTTGTGGAAATTTATCTCATTAGCCTTCTTCAAATCCTTCCTTAAAACTCTTTTTGTGATGCCTACAGAAAATTTGGCAATAGTTAGATGCTGAGACAACTGCCTATCCTGTGGACCAGCACTGTGTCATTGTTTCCTTTTGCTTCCCCATATGACTATATCCACCTGTTGTCTCTTGTCTTACATTTAGATTTGACCTCTTTGGGGGACATACACGATATCTTTCAGTTCTGTGCTTCTACAACCCTAAGCATCATGGGGTCCTGATCTAGGAATTTGGCCTTTGGTGTATTTCACTAAATAATAGTGCAATGGCTGGAAATAAAAGTTCATCAACATAATCACATAACAAAATTGTTTCCCCCCATCAACAACACACTCCTGGTGAGGGATTTTTCCAAAATAGTCTCTAAATCTAGATGAACTGAATAGAGCTGTGTAAATAACTGATATTTTTGTTCACTGGCCATACCACAAAACACACAAATCAAAAGAAAAAATATAGCTTTGGGTGTGAACAGATACCCTCCAAACAGACAGTTACCAGGCCGCAGTAACAAGCGTTTTAAACAAGCTGAAAAAGGGCCTAGTACAGCCACCATAATTGCCTATCCTGATTTTTCTTACCCTTTATTCTACATGTTCATGCTTCCAATAAGGGATTAGGTAAATTCTTATACCAATGTCAGAAAGATAAGCTGAAAGTGACTGGTTACAGGTCACGAACACTAACTGCAGCTGAGAAGAATTATCTTCACTCAAGAAGGATGGAGTTTCTAGCTTTGGAATGGGCTGTAATGGACAAATTCCGTGACAATATCTATTATGCACACTTCATTTAAGATTAAGTGATGGTGATCACTAGTTCTGTGTTATACCACAGTATCCCTGATGAGGAAGTCCATCACCTGTGCTGCCACATTTTTAAGATCAGCAGAGAGAGAGTCACCCTAAGGGATTTTCTTAGGTTGGGAGGTTCCAGGAGCACATGAAGAAAGAATGCAGCGCCCACGTACAGTTACAAGTAATTTTGTCTTTATTGTAAGTTTCAATTAGCAGAGAATCAGAGCGACAATCACAAACACAGATGCAAAACCTGAGTGAGCCTGTGCAATAGCCAGCATCGTATTCATACTCACATCCCAAAGATACCCTAGAGTTAGGTGGATCTCTCAAAAGGCTGTCAGTGTTGGAGGGGGTGGTGTCTGATGGGGTCTTCCATCCCTACCCACATAGGGGAAATTTTATCACCATGCCTACCACCTTATGCATATGCATGAGGGTTCCAACCCCTTTTCCTTATCTGTACTTCCATAAATTTTGGGGTGCCCCACTTTAATTAGCATCTACATATAAAACTCCCCATGGTAACCTGCAGTGATGGCAGAATTTCCCCATGATGTTACAATTGTGCATCTTATGGTCTAGACAGGTACATTGTATGGAAAATATGCCACAATCACCCAGTGGCAAATTCTTTACTGTAATCTCTTAACTTTACCAATACAAGGGGATTCATGGTCACCTACTGATGTCAACCCTCCTTAGGCCTGAGGCCTAATACAGCTAAACTAAAAGATTTAGGTCTCAGCCTCTAGGCCTTGAATTACACCCTTACATTACTTAAGTACTGTGAAAGGAAGAATTTAAACCTCATTTTGTATTCTTAAACTCCATCTTGTATTCTTAGCAGTAATTTGCTAGCCTTACAGTAGCCCCATAAAGGACTTGCTGGTAAGAAAAAGTAGCAGATAAAGATGGTACAAAATGGCTCTAATAAGCAGGGTTAAAGATAATGGAGGAATGTACAGCTGCATACAGCCGCTACTGTTCTGGGGTAAAGGTAATGCTACTGAATATTAATTGCTTAATGAATAATAATTTAACATTAATGAAGTAACACGACACTCTTTGTCCATTTTTGTATAAAAACTGCTGCTTTGTAATAGTAAGGCAGAAGACATTGTGAACTATTTTGGTGGCCATCACTTCTCCAAGCTCGTAATAAAACACCTCAAAGTACTACGCACCCAAGTCTTTTGTTCCAGGAGGGTCATGGGGGTCTCCCAGGCTCAGCCGTCCACAGTATCTAATACAAACTCATAAATGAATGTCATCCTTTTTTTCCGGTAACCCTATACCGTTTAACCAATTCATCACACATTAATGGATTATGCTTAACTTCAAGAATGAATCCTCTAGTAAATGAAATAATGGGCTACAAGTATGTACAGTTCTTCATGGTTTTCAGTGACAACTTTACTAATCTACATCTTCACCTCCGCCTGGCGGAATGCCACAGGACAATGGTTGGCTTTAGCATTAACTGACTTTAATTTCCAAGTTAAATATCATCTAGAAAAATCTAATGTGGAGGCAAATGATTTATTCTGGATGCCCCTTGATATATATATATATATACATCCCAGTACACAGAAGAGATGAGGAAAGATGTTATTAAACCTGTTTTACAATCCTTGAGCGTACAAAGAGATGGCAAGGTATCCTGGCTAGTAGCTATTTTACCAATGCTTTCTCAGTGGAAAACTTCTCCCCAGACATTAAATCCACCATGAAGTCTATCCTACAAAAAGACATTTTGGCAGCCGAGAAGGATGACCCAACAATCGCCAAAGACATTCATTATAAGTCCTTGGTGTCCAAACCAAATCATCAAGAGAACACAGAAAGATGTGGTAAGATCTCCTCCCTGATGTGTGAATGGCATTGGTTGAAAAATATTTGCCTTTTGTATTTTTCAGGTAATATCAATTGACTTTGTAACTTGATTTTCTGATAAACAATTCCATCTTTATCTAAATACAGACAAGAATAAAAACCAATATCTTGCAAAAACTAAAGACTCTCCAGAACTACGTGAAGAGATGGGACATTTAGGAGTAGAGTGAGTCAGCAGTTTTTGCTGTCCACATATGAGGGACATCAAATACATGACACATGTACAGATTCTGACAAGACAAAGAAACTTCAGCCACCCTGAGCTCCACTAACTAACAGTTACAACAAAGCCATTTGAGTTTGTTTCATGCAGAAAGAAACAAAGGAGGACATGAATACATCCTAAAGTAGGTAATTTCACTAGGTTTGTCCAAGCCTACCTATCACCAACAAATCCGGCTAGATTGTGACAGACAAGATCTCCAATTACTTTATTTTTAAATTTAGTTTTCCCTTATAGGATTCATCATGAACAAGGGAAAAGTTTGAAAGTAATTTATTCAGAAGGTTACAGCATCATTATATAACTGAAACATTTCACATTTCCCAATGCCACCCACAAGGAAATGGACCAGTAGAAAGGCAGAACAAAGCCCTGTTGCCTATCTTGAGAACCTTGCCAGAAGAACACAAATCAAAGTGGAAGGACTCCCTTGATAAGGTAATTCATGCCGATAACTGCACACAAAATGAGGCTACAGGCTTCGCAACCTTCTATTTATTATATGAAAGATCAACATGCTTGCCACTGATATCACATTTGGTTTAATTATAAACTCAATCTGCACCTGGGAATCCTAAAGATTACACTGAGAATGGAAACAGGAGATGAAAGAAGTTTATGAACTTGCATCAAAATATTCTCTAAATGTTTTCATTACTCATGGGGGAAAAAAAAATCACAATGATCCAAGCGAACTCTGTACTGCCCCTTGCCAGGTGAAAGTACATGTCTGCAATCTTTCAGAGAGAGTGGGACCAGGCAAATTAAAATCCTGTTGAGAAAATAAAATGCATGTACTACTTGAAAGGAAAGGAGAAGGCAAACCAGAAACTGGAAAAGGAGCATGTCAGAATCCCATCAATGACACTCAGGTATAAGGTTCAAAGCAAGGACAAACCGGAGTCTGAGAGTAGCAGAGGAGTTCATAGTCAGGTACCAGGCCAGGATTGATACCAAGGGCTAGTGTCTAAGTCAGCTTTCAGGATTCAACTCAGGAGGCAAAATCCAAAACAAGCCAAAGACAAATCCAAGAATTTACAGACAGGCCAAGTCACAGCAGCTTCTAAAGAACCACACTGTTGCCTAGACACTTTCTAGAACACCCCCTGAGTGTATATAGGGCAAGGAGCCAATCAGGAGCCACAAAGCTGCTATCTGTCAAACTCTCGAGGCAGAACTTCCCATGGTCTGTGTCCACAATAGGTCATGGGAAGTGGAGCTCAGCCTGGTTACAGCTGCTCCTGGGTGGTAGCCTAATGCTGCTGGCTTTAGAGATGGCTTTTCTACAGCCACAGAAGAACCCTTTCTGTGTAAGGTTTCTAGTGTAGTAATACAAGTCTTCTCTTGTAAGAGTAGCTTTCTGTTGATTTGACTATCCTAGTAGCCCTTAGATTCAGAGAAGTCACGTTTCTTGAACACGAGTCATGGGGCTTGAATTAGTCAGTGGCCTAAAGGAAGAGAGTGAGAATGACTCTACACTCTGATGATTAAATCACTCAGCTAAGAGGTGAGAGACCCATGTTTAAGTCCCTGGTCCAGTAGCTAGTTAGATACAGTGGAACAGCTTCAACAGGAAATCCTGAGAAAAACTTGTCCCAGCTTATGCTATAAACAAGTGGCTGGAGCATGGTCTCGTGAGATGGGGGACCCAAGTTCAAATCCCTATCCTGCAGAAGGGGGAATTAAACCTGGGTTTCCCACACATAATAACGGGCCTAAAAGTTATTCTCATCTACTCTGAGGGTCATTTTGTGAAGATGACTAAGTCTCCTTGGGAATCCAGCACATGCCTCTTCCTCCCACCCCATGTCAAGTTTATGAAGTTTTGGGTCAGCTGAAACTGCATTTTTCAATGAATAAACTATTTATGCAAAAAAAAAATTCCAGTTATACTCATGACTAGAGCTGGTTGAAAAAAGAATTTTCCATCCAGAAAAAAATCCAGATTTCAAAAATAAATAAATAAATAAAAATTCATCCCAGATCAAGACAAAGAGCCAAGATATCGTATTTTTTTATTTTATGTTTTTGTGACATAATATTCCAATAAATTATTATTAATAATTACATTTATTTATTTAAATTATTTGAGGTCAATTGAAACATTTGTTTTGATAAATTTAAAATGCTTCATTTCATTTTTTACCCTATTTATATATGTTTGTTTTAGATTAAATAAAGTGTATTTGAAAATGTTAGTTTTTATCCAATTTTTTAAATTAATTTTTGTCAGAATTTATATAGTTTTGCAAACATTTTTAACTTTGTTGAAATAGCATTTTCTGATGGAAAAGTGTTTCAGTTAAAATCTCACAACTACTCATTTCCCTATTCAAAACTTTGCCACGTTGTAGGCATTTCATGATGTGCTTATACTGAAAAACTGCAGTGCCCATTGAACAAGGCATACACAAATAGAATATACTAAATATGTGCAGTGTGGTTGTGGCAGGAGCCTTAACTTTTGGAATGTCGTGATTACTGAGTGCACAAGTTCATAAGCAGAGTGTTGCATTAACTCTAATTTTTGCATTTGATTTCTTTAGGGTTTTTTGGTCTATTTGTTTTGTTTTGTTTTGTTTTTTGTTTTCTGAAGTAATATCTGCCATGGTGCAGCTGGTAAATTCCTTGCTCTAGACGGGTGACTCGCATCCTTTCCAAACTCCTGTATCCCTTTCAGGAGTCTGATTTGTCTTGCGTACCCCCAAATGTCACCTCACTTTAAAACTACTTGCTTACAAAAGCAGACATAAAAATACAAAAATGTCACAGCTCACTGTGATTGAAAAATTTCTTTCTTTCCCATTGTTACCATAATTATCAAATAAATCAATTGGAATATAAATATTGTACTCAAATTTCTGTGCATTGTATATAGAGCAGTATAAACAAGTCATTGTATGACATTTTAGTTTGTACTGACTTTGCTAGTGCTTTTTCTGTAGACTGTTGTAAAACGAGACATATATCTAGATGAGCCGACGTACCCCCTGGAAGTCCTCTGTGTGCCCCTGTTGAGAACCGCTGCTGTAGAATCTGAAGCTTTTGCTCCTACAGTAGGATGTAAAAGGCCTGATTCAAAGTTCAGTGAAACCAACCAGAATCTTTTCATTGACTTTGGATCATTGCCGAGGCTCCTTAGTTCAGAAATAAGAGGTCTGCTTTGCTTACATTCTTCATCAAGCAATGTTTAAATGTGTTTTGACTCTTCAGTTTACAATCACACAAGGATATTTTGAATTACAATGATTAAGTAGCTGCAGGGCTAAGCTTGTGCTCTGTAGGCTATCATATCAGTGTCTAGCCTGATCATTTGTAGAGCTGAGTGAATAATTGATTTTGGTTTGGGGGCTGAGGAAAAGAATTTAGTTTGGTTCAAACTGAAACTGACTTTTTTTCTTCTTCTTCAGATTATCTTGTCAAAAAGAGAAACCATGAAAAAAATGATTTTGGAAACACCAAACTTGGTGCTTAAAAACAAAGTTTGCTCCTTGGGACCAGCAGCTGCTGGGTGAAATAGACATTCCCCATTCTATCTATTTCATTGCTGAGCAATCAATCAAAAATGTCAGTTTTTTACACAGTGGCACTCTGGCCACGCAGGGGTTTCTCCAGTCAGTTTCTCAGGGCTTCCAGGAGTGGAGCCATTTTTACAGTCAGCCCCTCCAGGGTTTCAAGGATCCCTGCCTCAGAGCTGGGAGCCTGGGTGGAAGTTCTGGGAGCCCCGACTTGTGCCAGACTTTCCAGGTCTTCCAGATTTTTGCCTCATCAGCAGGGAGCCTGAAAATCCTGGAAAGCCTGGCATCCTAGACCTGCAGATCCTGAATTCACCAGAATCCCGTCAGGTCCACCCCTGTGCCATGTACCCTGGTAACACTGGGGTCCACAGCTCAGTGTCAGTCCCCTGGCAGATCCATTCCTGAGCAACAGATGCTGGAAGCACCAAGTTCCAGTTCAGGAGCAATCTCTTGGCAGTCTGCCTCTGAGACTTGGATTCTGGAAGCCCTGGGGTTTGCAGCAGCCCAGAACATGGAAAACCTGCCTTGAATTCATTGAAAGTTTGCAAACCCAGATGCTGCAAGTGAAACCTTTCAGCTTTGAGGAATCAGCATGTTCCAATGAACCTTTGTATCCTAGGAAAATTTCCAATCATTTGTAATCATGTGTCCAGTCACAGGCATGCTACTAAATACAGGAGCGATGAGCTAAATCGCTCGTTAGCAAGAAGAGGATGCCACAAAAGCACACAACTGCTTAGATGTACCCATCTTCCATAAATATTCTACCCTGTTTTTCCCTTGCATATTTGTAAGGAAGTAGATAGGCAGAAAGCTTTCCACCACTTGGTGTAGAAGGCTAAGGCTAGAATTGCATTCTCAGTATAGATGACTAGGAATCATATTGAACTATATTTATGCCCATATGCAGCCTGAACTAATACATGGAAATACAATTTTCAGGGTATGAAAGAGAGAACATTGGTCTAGTCTGTAAATATACTAAATTTCCATCAATGATTTTGAGTTAAGTTTAATATCTCTGGGACTACGGGAGTCAGAGGGCCCAATGGAAGTCCAAGTCTTCCTTTTTAATAATTTTCAAAATCCTATTTCTATCTGAAAAAGGGAAGCCTCCTAGAGAGAAATGGTCTAATTCATTACTGCATTGTTCCACTTTTAACACTGATATAACTCTACTGAAAACAAAAGAGCTACATATGTGTAAAACTGGAATAATGTGGTATAGAATCAGCCGTGATACACATAGGACAACAGGCAGAAGTTTAATTCACCCCCCCTTTCTCAGAGGAAGCTACATTTGACTTAAGTAATGAGAGAAGAAAAACATGAAAGCCTCATTGCACTTGAACTGGTAGGACATCTGCAGCAGTCGTCTCTCTGTGTCTAAAACCTCAGTGTTTTAACAGAATCAAATACAGTTAAATGCAAGTGCTCAGAAACTGGGATGAAGGACACAGGTGCAAAACTAGAAGATAGAGAGATAGAGAGAGTCCACATTCTTCAAGATTCTTTTATTCACTAACTAAAGCACCACACCTGAAAGATACACAGAAGCATGAGACTCATTCAGCACTGAATCTGTGGCACCGTTGGCCTCCCATAGCTGTGCTTATATAAAACACATTTTCCTGTAGATTATTTTTCTAAAAGCTTCTTTCACATCCTTGTTCCTCAGGCTGTAGATCAGGGGGTTGAGCATGGGGATCACCACGGTGTAGAACACGGAGGCCCATTTGTCCTGGTCCAGGGAGTAGACTGAAGTGGGTCGAAGGTACATGAAGATGATTGTCCCAAAGAGCAAAGAGACTCCCGTGAAGTGAGAAGTGCAAGTGAGGAAAGCTTTGCGCCTTCCTTCAGCAGAGCGCATCCTCAGGATGGTGACCAGGATAAAGACATATGAGACCAGGATGATGGAGAGAGAGCTCATCTCCGCAAAGCCTGCGAAGAAGTATAGCAGGATCTCATTAATGTGGGTGTCGGAGCAGGAGATTGCTAAGATTGGGGGGACATCACAGAAGAAATGATTGATGACATTGGAACCACAGAAGTTGATGCTGAAGGTAGCACCTGTGTGTATCGTGATATTAAGAGCACTGGTAAAATAGGATGCAACTAATAGCCAGAGACAAACCCTCCCAGACATGATGGTGGAATAAAGCAGTGGGTTACAGATCGCTACATAACGATCATAAGCCATGGCAGCCAGAGTGTAGAGCCCAGTGTTCATAAAGACACCAAAAAATAGGAACTGGACAGTGCAACCGGCAAAAGAGATGGATTGCCTGCCATGTAAGAAGCCAACCAGCATCTTGGGGGCAATGGCAGAAGAATAGCAGAAGTCACAGAATGAGAGGTTCCAGAGGAAAAAGTACATGGGGGTGTGAAGTTGGGAGTCAACAGTAATCATGAAGATCATACCTAGGTTCCCCACCACATTTGTCAGATATATCACCAGGAACACAATAAAGAGGATTTCTCGTGTCTGTGGATCTTCTGTGAAACCCAAGAGAATGAAGTTGGTCACTGTGGTGTGATTTCCCTCTGCCATTTCTCCAGGTGGTGAAAATATCTGGAATAAGATAAAGTGAGCATCATGGGGCTGAATGCATCTAGTCAGGTTGCGGATGGACAATCCCCAGTTCCCCCATTTTCTTCCCTGAAACCGTTCCTGCTAGACACAAGTAGGGAAGTGTGGAAACAGTCTTCAGTCTCTAACTGAATGTCATGTTTATTTACCAAAACAAAATCACAGGTTCCCCTTGTAATAAAGATATATGGCAATTAAATCTAGTCCTGTACTCTTTCATCAGCTGTGACCAGATTCTACAGAGGAAGCTTCATGAACTCCTGTGGTATCTACAGGTCTTCCTCCATCTCTGGCTATGTCCCCACTGAAGCAGCTCAAGTAGACATATCCTTTGATCAAGCTAGTATGCTGAAAATAGAAGGGTAGTTGCGGCAGCATGAGTGGTGAGTAGGGCTAACTAAGTATGATCCCATCCAAGACCCTAGGTACTTAAGCGGCTAGTGCCTCCTGCCATTCATGCCAGTGTGAGTACATTTCCGTTTTTAGCTAGTCAAGCTAGAAATTACAACTGGCAGCTCCAATGCCGAAATACCTGTCTCCTTAGAACCCCGTTTCAGTCACTGATTTTGATGATAGGTTGCTGCATGAGCTGCTCAGCCACTCATTTCTAAACTTCCTTCCGAACGCTAGAATCTTTGTCCCATCTAGTACTAATATCACTTTGCGTCGGGTCTTCCTCCTTTGACACCTAAGTCTCTGACAGTGCCTTCACGTTATTATCTGATTAAAGTAAGTCTGGGCTTAGCAACATCTCCCCAACAACCTCTGCGGTGAAGACCAATGTAAAGAAATCATTTCGCTTCTCTGCAAAAGTCCTTACCGCTGACTACCCCAGAAAACACAGCAGACTCACCGACCCTCTCATAGACTATCTGCTTCTGACGCACTTAATTAATTCCTTGGGATTTGTTTCGATACTGTCAGCTAATGGTTCTGCAAATTCATTCCTTGCCGCCTTGTTACCTTCATTCCTTGCCCCTCGTTGCATTTAGGAAACCTGGCTGCTAGGAGGTGGGTTTTTTTTCCATCTCTTAGAATCGACCTTTTCTGAAAAACCAAACGGGATCTGGTTCTACCAATCTGGGGTATGTCTGAAGGTTTCCTTCAGGTTGCCGGTTTTCCTTTGTCCCTTGTTCTGAAATGTGGTAGTGTTGTGTCCGTAAATCAACTCAGGACTACAACACAGAAAATGACAGGCTTGCAACCCAGCTCTGCATCCTCTTCCCCACGCTAAACAAACTATCTGTATCAATTGTCTCCTTCCTCTCCACCACTCGGGGCAACTGGCTCACATATCTGTTACCCAGGGTTTCTCAGAACCCAAAGCAGTGGTAACTTAACTGTTTCACTCTAACTGGTGTCAGGAATAAATGAATCTGAGAAATAATTGATGTAAATGGGTGCTCTTATCTAAAACTACTATTTTTTAGATATTAAGCACACACACATGTACACAATAGGGTTAGGACATCCCAGATATAGTTACCCTCAGTCTGAGATGGTTTCGAGTGATCATCAGCAGGCTTCCAGAAGTCTTCTTTCTCTCCAGCTGATGGGGAATTTACATGTCAGCTCCTTGCCTCAGACTGCTCCAAGGTATTTACTTGTCCCTAATCTTTTATAGCTGACTCTCACAGAGCACATAGCCTATAGTGAGTCCTAGTGGGTCAGCGTAACCTCGGGGCACACGCTCATTCCCGGAGGACTCAGGTCTCTGCGGATCTGCGGGGTCTTTTCCCAGTGAAAGAGCCTTCACACAGCGAACGTCCTGAAACAGGTACATGTCACCAAATCAACAGAATACACACCCCAAGCATCCAGTGCTCACCACTCCCAATGAAACAGACGGACGTCTCCTGATGGCCAGTCAGGGACATTTCATCTGGGCTTCTGCCCAGTCTGGTCAGGCAGGGGTTAAAAAGTTCTCATAGTTTTGGGTCTCATGCTGCATCCCAGAGTTAAGTTCCAATAAGCCCAAATTTCCACCCACCAGGGACCAGGGGCTCTGCCACCAATTTTTGTAGGGCCTGTCTCCCTTCTCTTTCTTTTCTCCCTGGTAGCTCTTGCCTTCTTTTAAAGACATATCTGGAAGAGCTGTTGCTTTAAACAAGATTGCTTCAAGCAGAGCCACAAAGCCTTATGGCCAGGAAATAAACAGCAATCCCAATCCTTCGTTTGTTAATTTGCTGCTTTTCCCAAAACCGCTTCCAAGCAAAATCAGTAGAAACCTTCCTTATTGCTTAGCCATGTCTGGTGTGGCATTAACCCTTAACTTTCCAAACAAAAACACACAAGAGAAGAGAAATGGCGGGCGAGGGAGTGTGAGGGAAAAGAAGGGAGGGAGAGAGGGTGAAGAGAGAGAAAACTGGAAAGGGGGAGGAGGGAAAGAACATACGCGGGAAGCGGGGAGAGAGAAAAAGTGGAAGGGGGAGAAGTGGAAGGTGAGGAGAGGCTGACTGGTAAACTGGAAGCATGCAGCTGACTGACCTTGTCTCACAAAGGCCTAAGATTATTCCTCGCTACATGTTATTTGGTTTTCAGCTGGCAGTAGCTGAACATACAAAACGAGTGACTTCAGTATTATCAAGTTTTGGGGTACATGCAGGAATGTCAAATTCTGGGGGTAACACTGGCGGGAAAGACCTGAAACGCAAATGCTAACAGTGTAAATGACTTGAGGCTATTCCCTGCTGCTCCCCCTGAACTCTTAGCACTAGCCAAGTTGAGTGAGCTCATTTACTCTGCCTCACAGTGTAACCATTTGCCTTTCAAAGGAAGAGGCAATCCTAATAGAGTTTCCATGGGCCGGAGGTATCTTATCAAGCTTTTCCGCACAAGGATTATTGAATTCCAAATCTCAAGCAAACTCAAGGTGAGAGCAGTTTTCGTATTATCACAGATGCACGGTTAACATTGTAATGTGTGGATAAGTTGGTGGCATTAGGTCTACATCACCTGTGGAAAGAGAAAGGTCCCTGCTCTGCCAGACCCACCATGAACACGTACACACAGACATACGCACAACCCCTCCAGCCAGACTAACCCCCGATTCCCTCTCTCTGGTCCTGTTTGACTTTGACCAGCACCGACGAAGGCAGCGAAAGAAATCATAACTGCCCTTCCCAAACGCACCTTGGAAAATGCTGCTTCATCTCCACCTCCTGCTTCCTGCTCCATTTAGATGGTGGCAGCATCTCAGACATCAAGAGACAGAAAAGTCTAATTAGATTCTCTGGTACATCTCCTTGGGCCAGGGCTTTGATACTATTTTCTCACCTACCAAGGGCTAGAGACTGTTTCCCCCATTGCCTGGCTGAGGGCTAGGCCTGAGGACAATGCAGGATTGGTCCCTTTTGCAATGTTTTTACCCAGCCTAGTTTTTAGATATGCCAGAAAATGGGGCTTCCATAAGTTCCACAGACTAAAACAGCTCCCCATCAGCATGTTCTCTCCCATTGTCTGTCTAGGATATCTGGATTCTGTGGCCAAACCAGGAACTGAACTCCACTCTCCTGAAACCCCTCTATGGTGGTTCTATGCCAAACTCACTCTGTATATGCTCGTTTGTAGCCAGTGCCCAGAAAATGGACCCAATAAGGGGGTTGGTTTATTGGATCTTATTTTAACTCCTAAAATTATCGTAGTCTGGTAAAATGGTAAAATTCTTAAAAGTGCATATGTGACTTAAGGGTAGAGCTGGTGGAGTACTTTCCACCATGACTGTATTTAACAGAAAATTGGGTTTTCAACTAAATGAAAATTGTCATAGAAAGTGGCCTCTTTTCCATGAATTTTTCCGCAGAGAGCTAAAAAACAAAAAAATGTCAGTGAAAACACCAAATATTTTTAAGGCAGTGTTTATCTCAGGTAACATTTTTCCGTTTTTTTTGGATTTTCAACACAAAGTCAAAGTCTCCCAGCACCCCGCGCACTATGATATATTCTTCTTAGGAACTTAAGTCCCATTTTTAAAATTGAGTGAGGCACTTGAAAGTTAATGCCATTTTTTAAAGCCAAAGTGCTTTTTTAATGGAGTTAATATAAATAGAATCATATCCAATGTTCTAGGAACCCCAATATAATTAATTGTACATTAACAACAGCCTCATCAGCATTAAACTTATCAGTTGCATAGTCCTTCAGCCAGTCATCTGCCCTGTTCACTAGCTTGTAGGTGTATCTTCATCACTCTCCACAAAAAACCTCAAACAAGTGTCTTTTGCATCATGCTGGAAGATCACCAAATTTGGGCTGGTTTAGATCAAGAGCAGAGCAAGTTCCAGGGTCTTGGAGACCTTTTAGAGAACATCCTGCCAATGGCCACCTCTCTGTTATAATGAGGGAGCTACAACGTGAGCACCTCTGTTTACCCCAGCTCTGAGAATGTGGCAGGATTCTACCCAGATAAAGCCTAGAGCCTAGTGACCAAAGCCCATGGATTCAGAGCTACGGCTGGAGTGACACTGGGCTGTGCACCATCTCTCCCTGGCCAAATGGAACTGTGAGCAGTGACCAAGAAGCAGCAGCCAGACCCCACCAGGTGGGGAGACAGGGGCCAGGAGCAGCTGGAGAAAGGCACCCATGTAGGGACCTACAGCCCTTCCAAAGTATTCCCCAGATGGTGGCAGGAACCAGCAAAAGCCAGGGTCTAACCACCCACCCCAGGGCAGGGGGAAAAAAAGGATTTTCAACTAAATGGCAATTTTTCATAAAAACAAGCCTTTTTAAGAAATAAAGTGTTTTTTCATTGAGAAACTGAACACCCCAACATGAAAAATAAAATCCTTTTTCAGCAATCTTAAAAAATTATGAAAACCCTGAAATTTTTCAATAAACACACCAAAAATGTTGCTTTCATCACAATTTTTCATTGGGGGGGGAACTATTATTTCCTGGCCAGCTCTTACAACAATGAAAGCTACCTGTGATATGCTTCTAAGTCCATGTGCATTACTCTGTAGTGTACCAGTTAAGATCTTAGGCACAGATGCTACAAACACTTAGGGTAGGACTACACTAGAAATGCTACACTAGTATAGATGCTTACTCTAGCAACAGAAGGAGTACTCCCATCACAGTAGAGCCATCACTTTGAAAGGCGGTAGCTAGGTTGATGGAAGAATTCTGTCGACCTAGTGGTGTGTACACCGGGACTCAGGTTGGATTAATTACATCACACAGGGCATGAAATTTTCCACCGACCTGAGCAATGTCGTTAAAATGACTTAGCTTTGCAGTGTAGACCAGCCCTTAGACACATGTGAGTAACTCTATAGGTGCAAGTTGCCTCATTGTCTTACACGCCGAAGCGTTTGCAGTATCAGAGGGCTTACTTCCTACAAAAATAACGGTGGATTAAACATGTCACAAAGACAGAGCAAGCTGCATGTCTGCCTTCTTTTTGGTCTCTCTGGGGGCTCCCAGCCCATGTCTTGGGTCACTTCCCTCATCTATCTCAAGGCGCATTCTTGAAATTCTTCTCCTCTTAGGGTATGTTTTCAGTGCAGTGTTGCTTCCCAGCTTAGGCAGAAGGACGTGCTAGTTCCTCTCGAGCTAGTGCGCTCAAGTAGCGGTGTAGACAGGAGTAGCCCTGGCAGTGGCTCAGACTAGCCACCTGAATACAAACCCAGTCAGAACCTCAGGGTGCATACTTGAATGGCTAGCCCATGCAACCCCCAGCTACACTGCTATTTTTAGCATAGTAGCTTGAGCAGAGCTAACACGTGTGCGTCTCTGAGGGCTGCAGTGTAGATATACTCTTAGACCGGGACCTTGGTTAGGTTGACCATGGTATTATCAACTTGCGAGGCTGGCTGGGTTTCCAGCACCTGTTTCATCCCTCTCCAAAGCATTACAGATCAGTGACTGGGCTCAATACAGGAGTAACTGGATGAAATTCTATGGCCTGCATGCTAGAGGAAGTCAGGCTAAGTGATCTAGTAGTCCCTTCTGCTCTTAAAAGCTAGGAACTTAAGTGTCTCAGGCTCTTACGAGCTAATGTGTCATGGAAAGTTAATAAAACACTTTGAAAATTCATGTAGTTGCTTTCCCAATGATACCCCTAGACTAAAAGATCCTGTAATGTAAACACTTGCAATTAGCAGTTACTGGGTTAAAATTAGAATTAATAATTGCAGTGTTTTCTCTGGGACCAGATCCCTGTAGCATTTAAAGTTGTTATAACATTTGAGCTTCAGTTTAGCAGCTCTGGAATTTATCAGGGATTTAAATTTCTACCACACCATCTCTATCAACTCGGTACTCAGGTAAAGGACTTGAAAAGAGACCAGATTCCTATATTTATTTATTTATTGTCTGATATAATTGGATTTTTGTTCTTGTAGCTATCATCTTTCATGTGTGTTCCTATTTCAGACCTGATGGGCAGTTGCAGGTAAAAGATTGACCTCCTTCCGTCCTCTGAGCCCTGTGCATGGGCATGCCTTTGTGATGTTGATTTTGCTGCATTTTCTTCTTTAGTTAACATGTAAATTCACATAGATCTAATGTGTTTTTATCGCTCATGTTGTTTTTAACACAATAAAGAGATTATATTTCTTCTATTAAGGGAGCATCGTTCAGCCTTACTCACTACACTTAACGTGTTTGTGCCTTCATTTTCATGTCCGTAAAACAGAGATGATGATGCCTATCTTTGTAAATGGATTTGAAATCTACAGATGAAACTCACAGTGATGTACATCATTAATAATAATATGTCATCAGGGTGGGATTTTCAAAAGAGACTAGGTGATTTGGTAGACACGTCTCAGGTCAATGAAGCTTGTGTTTCTCTATCACATATTCCCAGGTTTTTAAGGTATTTAGGCTGTTGATGGTATTTGGGCCCCCTATTTACCTAAATCCATTTGAAAAGGAGAGTTAGGTTCCTAAATCAGTTAGGCGTTTTGAAATCAACTGAGAATCTACCTCTTCATGTGAGAGAGCATGTTGAGGAAACAGGAAAAGTAGCCTTTGTGGAAGACAGTGGTCTCTAGCTCCATTTCTACATGGTTACAACATCCTTGTGTAACTAAAGGCAGTAGCAGACATCCAAAATCATCACTTAACACAAGGCTTAAATATGTGTGACTGCAGCTTCTAGGAGCCACCACAGTACAAATAATAAATCCTAATCATTAGGGCTGTCAAACGGTTAAAATGTATTCACAATTGATCGTGAGATTAAAAAAATAGTTGTGATTAATTGCCATTTTAATCGCACAGTTAAACAAAAATAGAATACCAATTTAAATTTATTATAAATATTTTGGATGTGTTTCTACATTTTGAAATATATTGATTTCAATTACCCCACAGAATACCAAGTACACAGTGCTCACTTTATATTATTATTTTTATTACAAATATTTGCACTGTAAAAAAGAAAATACAGCAAAAGGAATAGATTAATCATGACTGTTTTTTTAATTTCGTTAATTTGTTTCACATTAATTGCATGCATTAACTGTGATTAATTGACAGCCCTAATAATAATGGCGTCTGTACTGGGCGTCTTTCAGTTCTCACAGAGGATATTGGTTTTTAGAGCTTTCATTCCACTATTTTTTCCCAATCTAGTTTTCCACGCCATTTCTTTCTCTGGATTCTGATCTGACTTAAATGGGTGTAAGTCAGGACTGACTATTGAAGTCAGTGGCACTACCCTATGGCACAACCAGGATAATGGAAGGTTCAATCAAATCTCTCATGAGAAATTTTTCTCTATCACTGTTTCCACCCCCGACGCAGCACCCTGCATGTCCTAGACACAGGGGTACTTTGTCTCCATGGTGTGCTATGTTATGTGGTGGGTCCTGCCACCGCAGGATGCACAATGTCAGGTGCTGTTCAGTCTGCTATTTATTTATTTTAAATCTCGATTTAAGATGAGTTTATCCTTTTTCTTATCTTGGCAGAGAAATCAGTGGAATAAAAATGGCCCAGGAAAACCGAAGCTTCGTGACTGAATTCATATTCATAGGTCTGTCCAGTGAACCACAAGTGCAGACTAGTCTCTTTGTAGTGTTCCTGGTTTTCTATCTGCTAGCAATGGTTGGGAACATCATCATAATTGCCGTGATCAGAGCTGACCCTCAGCTCCACACACCCATGTACTTTTTCCTCAGTAACTTGTCCTTCTTTGACATGTGTTACATCTCTACCATCGTCCCTCAGCTTCTGGTGAACCTCTCCACCAGGAGAAGGACCATCTCCTTCCCAGGTTGTGCTGCTCAGATGTATTTCTCCCTGGCTTTTGGCATGACTGAGTGTCTCCTGCTTGGCGTCATGGCTTATGACCGGTATGTGGCGATATGTCAGCCATTGCACTACACGATCATCATGAACAGGAAGCTCTGTACTCAGATGGCTGCCGCTTCCTGGACCTGCTGTCTGTTGAGCTCCATGGTGGTCAGCATTCTGACCCTGCGGTTGCCATTCTGTGGGCCTAACCACCTTGAACCACTACCTCTGTGAGGTACTAGCTGTGCTGACCTTGGCTTCTGCCGACAACTCCCTCACCCAAATGGTGATCTTCATCTTCAGCGTGCTCATAGGCTTCCTCCCCTTCCTCCTGATTGTCATCTCCTATGGTCGTATCCTCTCTGCCATTCTCCGGATCCATTCTGCCCGTGGCCGAGCCAAAGCCTTCTCCACCTGTGGATCCCATCTGACTGTAGTGACCATCTTTTATGGGACGATCATTTTCATGTACATGCGGCCCAGGTCAAAGTCCTCACAGGACAGGGACAAAGTAATCGCTGTGTTTTATACCATCATAACTCCCATGCTCAACCCGCTAATCTACAGCCTGAGGAACCAGGAGATGAAAGATGCCCTGAGGAGAGCACTCGGTGGACAAAGACTCTCACAGAGGATGTGAATGCTGCTAGAAAGGGATGTAGTGTGAGGTGGTTGCCGGAGTGAGTGTCACTGTGTTAAACTGATGACAAATGGTGGCCATCCCTTTGTGGGTACAGGTCCAGTGGATTTCCTCTGTGCTAACTTTCTGCTAGCAAAGAGGCAGGCTGTTTGTATCATCTCATTGTACCTACATGGTCCTCTAAAGGCTGAGGGGAGGGTGAATGGGACATGGAGCCTTTCAATGCCAACTCTCATTCACCCCCAGGTTTGGAATGAAATGAAAAGGGAGATGTACAAATTCCTGAGTGGGATTGCATGTGGGGTTGGGAGACAGCCTGGGTGGTTGCTGCTGCTTCATGGCTGGTGTTTCTAAAATCTTAGGCTTCGTGGCTTGTGCCTGGTTTTATGCACAGTTCAGGAAGTGGTGACTTTCCATCTTGTATTCTAGATGGGGGGGTGGGTTTCTCCTGGTTCCTTCCTCTGAAGCCTCAGGGATGGCCACAGATGGAGATGACCCATTGGGCGGGGTGGGTCAGGGCTCTGAGGTGGCACCAAGCATTCTCTCTTTCAGGTTCTCTCTCTCCCTCACATGCTCAGGTTCTTACTCCTCACCTCATGTGAGGTCAGGAAAGAATTTTTCCTCAGGTCAGAACCACTGGTGTCTTGCTCAACAAATCAGTTCCCTGCCACTGCAGAGGATTTGGGCACAGGTGCGTGTCAGTCGATCCAATTTTCTGCCTGTGGCACACAGCCATTTACCCCATTATGGGCTGTACAACGTTGGCCTCACTTCGGTTGCTGGGTTTAGTGTTGGGGGTGGGGTGGTGCTGGTGGCCTATGACATGCAGGAGATCAGACTATGTGATCTGATGGGCCTTTCTGGCCACACACTCTATGAAGTAATTGTTCCATGATAGCTGCTTGTAGGGAAATGAGCTTGGAAATCTCACGCCAGCTGAAAGCACACAAGGCGGACAGGCCAATCACTTCACATCTAAAGGTTCGCACGATGAGCATCCTCAACATAGGGGCTATGGGCTGAGTGGAGTATGAGCTCCTCTCTCGGACCTAGAGGGGCTCCCTTCTGATGAGGGTAAATCACATTGGTATTTGGAGAAGCTTGCACTGCCACCGGCTATGGCGTGACTGTTCAGTATATAAACAGAGACATTCATTTTCGAGGGGCCCCAATACAGCACCTTTCACCAGCATGACATTGACACACACACACGCCAAAAGAAAACAACATTTGGATTTCAGTTGCTTTGAAAACCCATCTGTCCTGCTGATGGTCTCTAGCCTTTTTCAGAAGAGCTGGCCAGTACACGCTGTCATAAAACTGCTGGCTCATGACTGGGTCTCCCACACACAGTCAGATTACAATGAAGGGGAAGGATTGGGCCACAGATCACAGGCAAGGCAGTGACATCCAAAGGGAAGAGGAGACAGGGTTCAAGGAGAGAATCAGAGGGCTATAGGAGAGAGGGGCGCAGCAGCCTGGGAGATGGTCATGTACCTCGTAGCCTTAGAGCTGGGGCAAAGGCTGGCAGAGTTGCTGCAATGCAGGTCCTATACAAATGTCTCATTTGGGATGTAGGAGGCTGGTACTTAGTGAGCAAGGTTTAAAATATAATTGTTGTTTTAAATTTGTATTTACAGGCATCAGGATAAATTAATATTCTCTTGTTCAACAGGTCTGAATACAAACACATCACATACAAAGAACTATGTAATTAACATTTAAGACTTGGCTTAATGCAAAAAGGTTGAATTAAGAAATTTATAATTAAACTGTTTCCTTCTTCAGTCTGCCCTGTGCTGAGGTCTCCTTTGTAAAATTAATGCATTTTAGTGTTGTAATGAAGAAAATATTACCAGTTGTAAGAAGATGAACCTGGAGAAATGTGTTCTAGCAAACTATAGACTGTCCTAATGAAAAGCTTTCACAAGAGAAGTGCCAGAAAAAGAATAGTATTTCAAAATTTGGTCATATTTTTTAGAACTCTCCAGCCAGCAGGCCAGAATCTTTAGCCAGGTTCTTTTAATGTCAACCTGAGCCTGAAAAAGCAATATGTAATGTACAATATACTATGTTAATGTTTTCATCTAACTTTGCCTTAATAGAAAGTGGTGTTTTTAAATAGCAGAATTATTAATGTTTCTTTGCCACCTTCTGTCACTTTAGATTCATTTGCAGACATCTGCACTTTAGGGGGCTTGTGAAATGTTAGAGTGAAGACGTGACAATTTGGGAATCTGTCTGTCCAACTTAGAAATTCTGGTTCCTGTTATGAAGTTATCATGAAGCGTTACTATCCACACGGCTTTATTATATCATGAATGCTTCTATATGTGTGAGAGGCAAAGTAGGTGAGGTAATATCTTTTATTGAACCAACTTCTGTTGGTGAGAGAGACAAGCTTTTGAGCTACACAGAGCTCTTCCTCAGATCTGGGAAAGGTATTCCTTCCTTTGTCTTCATGTTATGGGATTTCCATTTCAGACAGCAAAATTCCATACCTTCCATTGTTGTACTTGTGTCAGCCTCAGGGCATTAGAGGGACAAGGTGGGTGTGGTAATATCTTTTACTGGACCAATTTCTCTTATTAGCCTGAAAAGCATGCTTTTCACAGACTGAGGACAATAGCCACTGTACTTCAGCCACAATAGTCTGCAGAAAAGTAGCTGCATTCTTGATAAACTAGTTTTATCTTACCCCTCTGAAGGGAGGGAGGAAGATGAGGGCATTGGAAAGGTACCCAAAAAACAGAACAAGTGAAGCCACATGTTGGAAGGGGGATTAAATAGAGAGGAACTGAGGGAGCAGTAAAGCGCAAAGGAGGTAAGCTGACCTAAGGGAAGAAGGTCCCATGTCCCAGCCCATAACCTAGAGCACAAGGACTCTGGACAAGCCACAGGACTCCAGAAGTCCTGGAGTGATGAAGAAATGGAGACTGGAGAATATCCTATAGGGTTTACCATTTTGTATGATGTGCTCAACCTTGCTCTATAAGGCTACACAAAAGAGCAATCATGGGTTAGCCACGTCTGTTCAGCTCCTTGTCTTGTTCCCTTCACTGTCGTCTCTGACTGGGAACGTAAGAATTGCCAGTTTGGGCCAGGTTCAAGTCAATCTAGGCTGGTATCCTGGCTCTGACAGTGACTAGCATTAGATGCTTCAAAGGAAGGTGTAAGAACTAGAGCTGATCAAAATTCAAGATTTCCATTACACTGGAAATTTTGACATTGCAAGTTCAGTTTTGTTCCAACTTGGAACAAAAATTACATGTTAAAAAAAATTCTGGTGAAACCGAAATTCTGTAAAAATGTCACCTCAGAAACATCGATACACAGTATCTCCAGAACAAAATCCACTCCCTGGACGGAGGAAGATGCTGACTGAAATTGTCCTGATTCTTGTTGGTTTCACTTCTACCCACCACTGAATTGCAGCAGTGAAACTGGTCAGGATTTCTTTGGAACAATTCCAGTCAGTTCTAGTAATAACCCTGAAGTAGGCAGATGTGGGATAATCTGCCCCTCACTTCTCAGACAGGTCTCTAATAGTTAGATATTATCTTATGTCCTGAAGCATGCAGTTTAATATGCCTTCCAGCATCTTTGTTATCATTAATTATTATGATAGCTGGATATTTTCAATATGCATATAAATATCTAGCTCCATTTTGAATCTTGTAAATGTTCTTGATCTCAGCAACATCCTGTGGCAATGAGTTCCACAGTGTAATTACGATTGTGTGCAAAAAATATTTCCTTTTATTGGTTGTGAATTTCCCACCTTTAAATTCCATTGAATGCTCCCTTTCTATTGTGTAATGAGACAGGGAGGATAGAAGTTCCTGATTTACCTTGTCTACACCATTAATTATTTTATATACTTTTATCATGACCCCCTCTTATTTGTCTCCTTTCTAAGGTGAACAATCCCAATTCAGTGTGGTTTAATCATTCACACTGCTCGTCTCTAAACTCCTTCTAGTTCTGTAATAACCTTTTTTGAGATGGGATGCATACCTAGGGACTCCACTTTTTAAAATGTGCAGAGAACCCTTTCTTTTAGATGAAGAACATCAGGCCTCTTTAAAGTGTCCCAAGATGGATACCCAAAAATTGAGATACTCAAAATGACTCATCACTTTGGAAAATCTTGGCCAAAGGAGAATATGACATGGCTGGTCACAAGTTCCCAAAAGGTATAAACACAGATGCCCAAAACCCTCTCAGGCCTGCAAAGTGATAAGTGGTTGATACATAGGTGTGACCAAAAGCACCCCATTTTCACTCCCTTTATAGTATTGTATTATTTGTACAAAACATGTCTTGTGACAGATCATTTTAAAACTAATAACTCACTGATCAATGATATCATGGTGAAATGTGCCTATTGAAATTATATGTAAAGTTATGAAAGACATCTCTATGATGTTCTTACCATATGGTCAAACCCTGCGCAGGAAGCAGTATCCTGAAAGAATAAATATGTGTTTACTTCATTTTATATATAAATAGTAAATAGGGTCCTCAAGACAGAAAGGAGGGGAGATGGTAGGAGACAAAGCAAATTTGCATTTCAGCAAACGCGGGTGAGAAAAAAGAACAAGGATGCTTCTTCACCACCAGATTCCATACTGCCTTCTTCACTGTTTGAATAAAACTTGGCTTAGAGGGGTAACCCTCAGAAGAATTCACTTCAGAGGTTAACTGGACTATGAAAGAAAGGGGTGGAAAACCCCAAGTTCTCTTTCTCTCTTTTACCTAAGAAGACAAAGGAACTAGCCCTTTTTGTGAGGGAGACCCTGACCTGAGAATTTAGTGAGCCCTGTTGTTGGGCACATGTGGTAAGGATTTTACTTTGAACCAAGTCTAGATTGTTAAATCTTAGCTAGTGAGAAGTTGTTATCTTTATTTCTCTAGTAACCATTTCTGACTTTAATACCTTCTTATACTCACTTAAAACCTCTCTTTGTAGTTAAAGAACCTTGCTTATTTTTAATCTAAACCAACCTACTGCTGTGTTTAAGATGTATTGTTTGATAACTCTAGTTCAAGTAGCAAACTGTTGAATATTGACCGTTTACAAGGTCAACAGACCTTTATTATCAGAACTGTTGAGGAAAGGGCTGGACAATGCAGAACACACATTTTTGGGAAAAATCAGGACTGAGGTGGGTTGGGGTCACCCTGCAAATAGTGACCAAGGCTGGTGGAAGCCAGAATGTGCCTGGAGTGTTGCTGAGAAGCTGTTGGGCTCAGAGTTGCTGGACTAGGGCTACAGCTATACACCAACACTCAGGATGTGACTTGCATGCTGTTTCGCTGCTTGCGAGTGACTCAGGTTGGGAGCTACAACAGCACAGCATTGTGAGGCACCCAACAATGTGGTCATGACACAACCCCTCACTGGTCTAGACTGCATCCCGGAATGTGTCAACAGCTGTTGCAATCGTATCCTGGTCTAAGAGTAGAAGAATTAGGAGAGTCCAACCCAAGACAGATCAGGCCAAGAAGTCAAAGAGCTGAAGGGAGCGTATAGCCCACTGGTGAGTGTATGATACAGGGGAACCCCTCTGTGCTCAATACAAAAAGGATTTGAATTCATTACAGCCCCCAGCTTGTCACCTTGGCTCAAGCTACAGGGGATCACTCTTTTCATTCTGGATGTCCTTTGTTCAACGTCATGTGTTAGCCAAGAGGATGTCACGAGTGCATTAAGTGACACCAGAAAAGAGGCAGAGGTGCAGCCAGCCCCATAAATATGACATGGTATCAGAATCACAGCCCATTCATGTTATGGGATGCAGATATGTGCAGGGTTCCACTTTATGACTCTTTCATTTATGCCACTCACCATTTGGCCATAATTTCCAAACCCATCCAGTGTTCCTCAGCCTGCCTTCTACAATTAAGATACCAATGAAAGTAGAGGCACTTTCACAGGATAGACTAACTATTTACTCAGCCAACACAGAGCACCGTGTTTGGATCTCAACTCTGGTAGGAATACATATATGCAGGGTAATTCTGACAACTTGATGGTTAAATCCCTCTGGCTTTCAGTGCAGATAGTCAAACGTTCTAGAAATATTTCCTCTGCAAGTTCCACTCCCCTGCCCCATGTAATGTCTCCCTTAACATAATTTGGGAGATATCTTATAGGCATCCATGTCTTCTCTTGCACAAGTCACCTGAACCTAACAGAGCCTCAGTATCTATATAGATCTAGGCCATCTACATTTCTGTATAGGAGACAAACATCTCACTCCCTCCTGAAGTTTCCTCATATTCTTAATATTTTCTAGAGGGCTAAAATCAAACAAGCTCTCCCTTATGAAGATTAAAGGGATACTATTTATGAAAGAATGTGAGAGGCTCAGATTCTGCTGTAAGTGGTGGAACACATTATTACCTGAAGCAGATAGATTAAGAATTAGATCTCCCTTTCTTTCCAAGTAATTTCCTCTTTTAGATAGCTGGCTGCCTTCCTTTGAAAGTCTCACCAGAGAAGCCAAGGAATCAATGGGACTGAGATGACGCATTGGTGCGGGGTCACTATCTGCACAAAGCTTGCCCTGCCATTCTCCATGATGTACCATTTCTGAATAAACTGAGGCCTCTGCTCTTGAGGGCTATCGGCTCAAATGCATCTGCCACCAGCACTAACGTCAAATGACAATAAAAATAACTGGTAAACCCTGAAGTCTTTATTCAGAACTCACAGAAGGAGATATCCTTCAGAAACACCCTTCTTCCCTGAACCGCAGCCGGAGCAATGGTATGAAGGATGCCCTTGGTAATCCATAGAGAGATTGAAAGCTTTCAGAAGAATTCATCCATTTCCACCATGAGGCTGAACACAATAAAGATTTGGGTTTTCTCAGTTGCAATTGGAATGGTCTCTGTGTTGCATTTATTTAGATTAGACAGTGGAAAAAAGCTTCCTACTGCCATCTCCTGCTCACACATGGCCCTGTCAGGAGGATCAACAGCAACATGGAAGAGCCGCCATTTTAGAAAGGATGTGAAACAAGCATTTTGTCTCCTTAGCAAGAAGCCATCTCTGCTGAGATGTCTATCAACTGGGCCAGCTTGCACAAATGAAGTACAGTCAAAATGCCCAACCTTTATGATTCCATCATGCTTTCATCTCTCTGTCTATCCAAAGTCTTGTAATGGCGCCCATGACCCTACTATTCTAGCATATTGTTTGGCTCCTGCTGAGAGTAGAGCATGCTAAAGAGAACAAAAGCCAGAGATGGAGGGAGTAATTTGCTGCTGGTTTATATTAACAGGAAATAAACCCACACACTATTGTAAGATCACACCCCTGGCTAGGTCATCCCAAGCAGGGCTGGGACCTCTCGGTATGAATTTGTGAGATTCTTGGACCACCTGAGGTGAAAGCTCCAGCTCTGCTGGGAAAGCCTCAAGTGGCCGAGGTGGATGTAGAGCAGGTTACCTACACACCTGGGCTACTAAGCTCATTCCTGCCTAAGCCCTTCATCCAACGCAATATCAGCAACCACGGGTTATACTGTTCCTAGGGTAGGTTGTTGACAGCAGGCGCTGAACCTGCGACTGATGGAGTTTAATACAGGAGGCTCTAATACCAAGCACCACCCTTCCCATCTCCATCCTTGACTGAAGCTATGGTGGGAGGATAATAAGATGTGCGGCCTCCACTCACCGTCACACACTGAGACCCAAAAATGAGATGGCTTGTACAGGGGTATTAGAAAGGGTTCTTATTCCCCTTCATGTTACCACTGATCCAGTCATGAGAGAGAGAGACAAAGTTTACCTGAGCAGGAAAGAATAGATGGGGAAAGTTTGTAGAGAGAAAATTGTTTGTGAAAATAATTGCCACTAAAACAACGCACAGGGTAATCAAGGAGAAGAAGAGAGCACTGAAAAATGAGTACTAAACCCATGGGCATGGACATTACTCTCCTGTCAAGGGAGTCATGGTATCAGAACTCAGAGCTCCATAAGGAATGAGCTCATTCTCCTACATTACAAGCATTACATCTCCCTCTCCCCCTTAAGGGGCCTCTATGAGCAATAAAAGCATCTCTGTGAATGGGCAGCAAGTGAGAGGTCAGAGATCTGTGTGATCTGCAAGAAAGGTATGAAATTGCAGGTTCTCATATGTAACGCGGTGTTCCATCCTTTTGCTATTTCAGGGGACAAGGAGAAAAAGCAACAGGTTCCAGCGTCTCTTGTAGAATCTTCACTGGGTGTCTGGGTAAGTTCTACAGGGTCAGCGGATTCCTATCTATCCAAGTGCCCTTCAGCATGATATCTAAGCACACATCTCTAAGAAATGTACGTCGGTAGGTGAGATTTCTATTTTTAACATTTTCTTTTAATTTGCTGTGGGAAAACCTTCACTTTGCACAAGAAAGAAACAGACCCTTATGGTAAAGTTATATAGGGGCAGCACATGTATTATGGAGCATCTGAGTGTCAATTTTGACTCTTGAAAACAAGCACTTAAGTGGTGCACATGCCAGGGAGCCAGTCCTCAGCAGAGAAATGAGGATCAGATCTGCTGATGGTAAATAGATGATCTCCTTGTCAGGCTTTCCCCTCTGCTGGACCATTGTGAGGAAGAGCAGTGAGATGGTCCAGCTGACAGTGAATGTTGTGAAGCAAAAGGATTTATTTCTTGCTTGCCTTGCACGCATTTACTGTTAATCCCCAGTTACCAGCTCCATTACCCAGGGCTTTTTGAATGGCTTTTTAAAGCCAGTACAGGCACCGGTCAGGTCAATTTCTGATTTAAATTTAACAGAGACCCAGGTGCCGCTTCGATGTTCTTTCGAAGGGATTTTGGCCCATGAGGGGTCGGGGCGTTTGACTTTAGTTAGGATATGGACATCCCAGGGATGCAGCGTGTAAGTTGTGGCTATTTGGTTTATTTTTTTCCAAAATATCCAGTTTGGATTTTTAGGCTTTAGATCCGAGAGATTTTTTCATAAACCCCTCATTTCCTCTGTGCTAAGAGGGATATACTTAAAAGTATGTTGAGCTGCTCTGTTATCTCCCTGTCCTGTCCATCGCATGGTTACTTGGAGGGGGGCCAGGGGAGCGCTGGCTCTAGATTCCAGATTGCCAGCTATCCTGACTTCCCTCCGTGTGTGCCAGTTTTCACTTTTGGATTTGTTTTGTAAGTTGTTTCCAATTAATTTCATTTTTGTTGTGATTAGTATCTGAGCCAGGGTTGGCAGAATCATCCTTTTGCTCTATGATAGCAGCAATATGGTGTGTGGACGAGTTGCATTCTTTTATTTTAACTTTTAGGGCATTGTTGTCCACTTGGAGCTCACTTAATTTATGGTTCAGACTTGCCTTTTGATTTAGTTTTGATGTAAGAGCCTTCTGAAGTTCCTCTAATTCTTTTATTTTCTTTTTATACTTACAGTACAGTATTACAACTTTTTTAAAAAAATGTTTTTTGTTTGACAAGGCCACCACAACAGGCTGCTTTTTTACACTTACACTATTATTTTATTTATTTTTTATTATAGCCTTTTGAACTTTTTTATGCTTTCTTTTTAGAAACTCAGTGATTTTCCCTCCTGTAGAGGGTACCATCGAGAAGCCCTGGGGCAAGTCGTGCGACATTGTCACCCAGCTTCCTGAAACCCACTTAAATGGCGTTTCAGGGGAACCAGCCAAGTACTTGGCGTTGCAGCCTTCGCCTGAAGCGATCCCCGCAACCCGGAAACCCTGGTGTTACAGCCATCGCCTGAAGCGATCCCTGCAACCCGGAAACGTGGACAAAAATCAGGCAGCACGAGATAATACTGAAGAGGTTTATTCACGGCACCGGGAAGGCTGCTTTAAACAGCTTCAAATTCATGGTGTTGCAAAGGTCACTTATATACGGTTTTTTATTACTTAAACAATTTATTTATATTTTTTCTATTTATTTACTTATAAATACAGACACTGTTCTACCCAGAAAGAACAGGAGCAATACAGACAAATACAGAACTTACATCAAAGGATCTATGACTAAATTTGGGTGGGAAGGGGGTCTGGGTTGAGAGGAGAATCTTTTACAGATAGATGGGTAAGTGTGTGGGAGGGTTGTAAAGAATGCGCTGTTCTCATTGTGAGGCAGAATCACTAAGTGGGCATCTGACCTTCTGAGGTATCAGGTATTTACGTTTACCATTATCCTTGGGGCCCTAGTATGCATGCCTGTTGACGACTGTGGGTTTCGGTTTAGCTGAAAACTGCTTCTGGCCTAACAATGTCATTGGCTCCTTTTGGACTCAGGGGCCCTGTGTGTGGTGCAGGAATGAATTTCTATGCTATGATTTGGTTTGTTGCTTTGTTCGCTAGAGACGGGAGCTGATCGTTTTCCCTACCCATGCTTGCAAAAGAGCATCTCAGAGAAACACAACGCTGGGATTTCAGTGAGTCAGTGAGATTTGTTGACCCCGCTCATCCTTGCAATTCACTTTCGCCTTAACTCCAGAAATTATTCCACACTGAACAAATGGCTGAGGGCAATGGAACCAGAGTGACTGAGTTCATCCTCTCCGGGATAACTGAGGATTGGCAGATACAGGTCACCCTCTTTGTGGTGTTCCTGACCATCTATCTGATGAACATTGTAGGGAATCTGGGCATGGTCATCCTGATATCATCTGATTCCCAGCTCCACACCCCCATGTACTTCTTCCTCTCGCACCTGTCCTTCTGTGACCTCTGTTACTCCTCTGCCATTGCCCCCCGAATACTGGCTGACCTCTTCTCCCGGAGGAGAACCATCTCCTTTGCCAGCTGCACTGCCCAGTTATATTTCTCTGCTGCGTTTGTGGGTGCAGAGTGCTATGTTCTGGCTGTAATGGCTTATGACCGCTACATGGCCATCTGCAATCCACTGCTCTACTCCTCCACCATGTGCACAGGGCTCTGCATCCGGCTTGTGATCAGCTCATACATCGCGGCGATGGTGAATGCAGCGATTCAGGCAACGGCCACCTTCAGCCTGCGCTTCTGCAACTCCAACCCCATCAATCATTTCTTCTGTGACGTCCCCCCGCTTCTGACGCTGTCCTGCTCTGACACCCACATCAATGAAATCCTGCTCTTTGCCTTCGCTGGCTTTGTTGTGATGAGCTCCCTCTCCATCATCCTCATCTCTTACATCTTCATCCTCTCTGCCGTCGTGCGGATGCGCTCCGCCGAGGGCAGGCGCAAAGCCTTCTCCACATGCGGCTCTCACTTCACTGGGGTCACTTTGCTTTATGGGACGATTATCTTCACGTACCTTCGACCTACTTCAGTCTATTCTCTGGACCAGGATAAATGGGCCTCCGTGTTCTACACCGTGGTGATCCCCATGCTTAACCCCCTGATCTACAGCCTGCGGAACAAAGATGTGAAAACGGCTCTGAGAAACCTCCTCAGCAGGAAACTGAGATTTGCACTGATCTGAGAGACAAAATCAGAGCCCTCATGGCCGTGTACCTTGGTATTGGACAGTAGTGAGCACAAAAGTCAGGGATCACTTGACTGTTCACTTTTCACCACTATTTTTCACAGTTACTCATATTTCCCCTCACTAAATCAATTCCCTGCCATTGCAGGGGTCTCAGATATTGCCAATCTTGTTCTCTGCCTGTGGCACACAACAGTCTAGTTCCCTGTGAGCTGTAGTACTTTGATCTATTTCTGGTTGTTTCATTTAGTGTTCAGGTGCTGGGTACGGATTACTGGCTTGTGATATACCAGAGGGCAAACTGGATGACCTGGCGGTCCCTTCTGGACTTGAACTCTAAGACTCCTTGACAGTTATTTTTCCACATTCTGTATGAGCTGGACATTTTCATATTCAGTCTTAGGACAGAGGTGAATTTTTCAGGAAAATCTAAACCAATGCTATTTGTCCATTTTTGTTATCAGGTAGAAGAAATAAAATACATCGTTTCCAGATACACAGGTTGATCATCAAATATAAACTAACATCATCAAATTATATATCTATAATAACAGTTACAAAAATCTTCTGAGCTTTTTTGCATAAGCTCTGCACCCTTACAAACTGCATCCTCTACAAATGTTGCCAGTTGAAGTAAATAGAGCTGTTCTCTGTCAATGCAAGTAGTGAAAATGGCCTTCTGGGCTAAAATATGCATAGTCCTTAGGTGAGGAATGTGGGCATTGATCAGGTTGAAAACGGTTGAGCTGAAAATAGCAAATCTATTATTTTTTGCATTATAGTAGTACTTAAGGGTCCTAAACAAGATTTCTCTCCCATTGTGCTAAGCACATTACAAATGTGACAGATGTGGAAAGTTCCTGCATATCCTTGGGCGATCTTATTAAATGCAATGGTTACATCTTATTGTGGGCCTGGATTGCATGTAACTTCTCTAGGGAGGAGATCTGAAATGAGGCTTGCGAGTTCAAAGGGCTATATTCAAAATGTGCCAGACCAGAAAGGACTTTTGGAACAATAAGTGTGGAGTGCATCCCTGTGAGATAACTAGGCAGAGGTTAATGTAAATTCCACATCTTGGGTAATCAGCTTTTTTGAAGCTATGGCCTGAAGAATGGTTCGCTGGCTGCTGATTACCTTTTTATGAAGATTGGAGAGGAAAGGCTCCTGCTGTATAAAGAAAGATGTGAACTGCCCAGCTGAGGGTTGTGAATCTGAGGTAGTTATGAGCTTGTAACCTTATGGAAAAACCCAGCTGTGGGCTTTGAAGCTCTGACAGCTACCAGAACCT
>ML675613.1:1399074-1432148 GCA_007922155.1 Mesoclemmys tuberculata | reverse complement strand
TTTTTTTTCTTTCAAAATTCAAGGTAATTAGGCTGAAAAAGGGGTTTAAGAAAAAAGGGTCAAAATGCAACATTTCATATCCAACAAAACATTTTGATCTGAAATGAAAAAAACCCAACTTTGTTGGTTCCCAAATATTTTTGAGGTTTTGACTTTCCATCATGGCTTGAAATGGGAAAAAAAAATCAAACTCTCAAAAATAGTGTTGGGATGGGAAAGCCATTTCCTGCCTAGCTCTAGAAATAAACAGATGACTGAAGAGCACCTGGCTGTCGTGTCATCCAGAGAAGCAAGAAGAAATGAAGGTAAGAAATGAGAAACATACAGAGGCACATCCTGGCATTCTTCTACAGCAAGCAGCAGCATGGCCTCCTTGATAGAGCATGAATGTCAGGAGACCTGTGTTCTGTTCCCACTTGTGCTTTGTGCAACTCACTTCACCTCTCTCTTTGTATTTCCCCTCAGAACCTCTAGCATTTATTTGGCTAGTTATATTTATGCTATGAGGGATAGGGATCTCTTTATGTGTGCGTGTGAGCATGCACACACACGCGTCCCGGCACACACAGTTCCTAAATGGGGCCCTTAATCTTGGTTTGGGTCTAGGTCCTACTCCTGGCCGAGGGCAGCTACACCCGCTTTGTGGACTGGCGCTTCATCCACCGGACCCGGCTCAACTGCCTCCTGCTCAACAGGGCCATCCACCACGGGAACCGGGACAAGCGCTGCAGGAAGTGCGGGTACGTCAACAAGACCCTGCCCCACATCCTCTGCGGCTACAAGTCCCACTCCACAGCCTGGCAGCTCCAGCACAACGCAGTCCAGGACTGGCTGGCGAAGCCATCATGGCCTGGCTGGGCACGGTCACCATCAACTCTGTTGTCTCCGGCACCGACAGCCTACCGAGGCCTGACATCGTCGGCACCGATGAGGAGCGGAAGACGGTCGTCATGGTGGACATCATGGTCCCGTTCGAGAACTGGTCCCCGGCCTTCCACGTGGCCCGGATGCGGAAGGAGGAGAAGTATGCCCCCCTGACCCACTCCCTGAGAGCGAGGGGCTACGAGGTCCAGGTCCATGCCCTGATTGTGGGAGCCCTGGGCGCCTGGGACCCCCGCAATGAGGGCGTGTGTGGGCCTTCAGCGTCGACTGGTGCTACGTCTGCCTGATGTGGCGTCTCATAGTGTCGGACTGCATCTCGTGGTCATGGGACATATACATGGAGCACATCACCGGTCACAGGCAGTACCGCGAGGAGCGAGCGGGAACACCAAAGCACGGAACTTATGAACTCACGAACTGCTTCCACCACCCCACGGACTCAATGAGGGACACTTTGTTGTTACGGACTTATGTGCTTCCCCGTCACCACACCCCATGCAACCTTTGTAACAAGTGCTGCTTCCTCTTCCCCCTTATGCTCTGTATACTGTAATCCCACTTCTTCACCCCACCCAGGACACCACGGGTTATGTTCTTGTTGTACTCCCCAACTCCCACCAACTCTGTACCCACCGTTATCCCATACCCCCCGCCTGGATGTCGCTTGCACTTTTGTTTTAAGCTTTGTACATGTTCACTTTAAACATTATCTTTAATAAAAATGTTAAATACTAGCATTGAAGGCACATAGCCACAGATTGTTAGGGTAATGCACAGTCAAGGAGTACCTTATTACTGGACAACTGAAGGAGAATGGGGATGAATGCCTTCTATTACTTCTGTGCTACGTGTGCCTTTACCACCTCTGTGTTAGACGGCTGCAGTTCATGCTGTCTACGGGTGAATGTCAGCAGTGCATGGACCTGATCATTCTTTCAGCATGAAGCAGCTTGTTTCTTGAACAAGAAAGGACGGTGTGATCATGTCACTTAGGTGCCTCCTGACTAATTTGCTTCCAGATCAAATTCAGTATCCTGGTTCTGATATACAGGGCCCTACATAGTTTAGGGCCTTCCTGCCTCAGAGACCTCCGTGCCATCTGCACCCCACAGCAACAGTGGCACTTAATAGGGATAATGCTACTAGAGAAGCCCATGTATAGACTCTTCTGTGCTTGGGATAATATTCCCGGCAGCAGATCCCCAGCTGTAGAATTCCTTACAAAGCCCAAGTCTGGCTATGTTCAGATCAACATGAAAAATACACATTTTTTCTAAAAGCTTCCTCTTGTTACACCACCTTCCTGCAAACAGCGCTTCTTGGGGGGTCAGGAGAGAAGAAACAGGGAGAAGGAGATAAAGGGAGGAGAAAAGAAAAGAAAAAA
This sequence comes from Mesoclemmys tuberculata, assembly GCA_007922155.1. Lineage (NCBI taxonomy): Eukaryota > Metazoa > Chordata > Testudines > Chelidae > Mesoclemmys > Mesoclemmys tuberculata. The sequence continues at coordinate 1,429,882 of ML675613.1, read as the reverse complement.
AATCACTTGTGTGAGCACAATCGTTTTCTCCCTATCACTCTCCTCAGGGCGTCCTTCACCTCCTTGTTCCGCAGGCTGTAGATCAAGGGGTTCAGAAAGGGAATCACCACGGTAGAGAACACGGAAGCCACTTTATCCTCATCAACCGCAGAACTAGAACTAGGCCTTAGATATATGAGGACATAGCTCCCATACAGTATCATGACGGCGGTCAGGTGGGAGGCGCAGGTGGAGAAGGCTTTGCGCCTGCCTTCAGCCGAGCGGATCCTCAGGATGGTGGCCAGAATGTAGGCGTAGGAGACAATGATGAACAGCTGGGTAGTTATCATGTTGAGGCCCACAAATATAAACATCACAATCTCATTGATGCGCGTGTCGGTGCAGGAGAGCACAAGCAGTGGGGGGCCATCACAGTAGAAATTATTGATGATATTGGGGCCACAGAAAGACAATCGTAACATGATGCTTGTGTGGATGATGGAGTTTAGAGACCCAGCAAAGTACGAACCTGCTACCAGCCAGACACAGAGTCTCCGTGACATGATGGTTGTATAGAGCAGTGGGTTACATATTGCTACATAACGGTCATACGCCATTGCAGCCAGGAGGTAAATCTCAGTGGTGGCAAAAATTGCATAAAAATAGAACTGAGTAAGACAGCCCACGAAAGAAATGACTCTCCTCTTTGCTACCAGGTCCAAAAGCATCTTGGGACTGATGGTGCATGAATAGCAAATGTCTAAGAAGGACAAGTTACTGAGGAAAAAATACATGGGGGTGTGAAGTTGCGAGTCAATCCTAATTAAGAAGATCATCCCAACATTCCCCATCATAGTGAGCAGGTAGGTCATTAGAAACAAGAAAGCAAAGGTGGATTTCAGCTCTGGAAGATCTGTGAGTCCTGAGAAAATAAACAGTGTCACCTGGGTGTAATTCTTATCAGCCATTTTTATGGCATATAAACTCTACTGAGACACACAGGCAGAGAGAGAAACACAGCAACGAGCTGAGATAATTCTGGGTTCGGGTATAAACGTCAGGAACAAGAAGCTGATGTGATCTTCGAGGTTAGATACAGAAGACGACATTGGATTGACAACATTTCTGCCTATAAACTAGCGATTTTACCATAAATCAAGAATATCATTTTAGGTAGGAAGGAACCATAAGTGCAGGTCAACCGTAAGTGCAAGATGTGGAATGACTGCATGGTTGTATGTCCTTAAGATGACACAGCTGTCTTATGATACGTGTTAGGGCAAAAAGCTGTGGCTATCTATCTATCTAAAGCCTCCTGTTGTCCTTATGTCCTCCATTTTGTATGTAGACTACACAGAGTAATACTGACAGCAGTTGAAGCTTCACCAAACTGCCTGTGTCACCTTTGTCTTCTTCCACTGACATCTCCTCTTAGCTCCTTAGGAATATCTCTTGGGGTAGTTGTGACTTCGACCCTACTTAAAAACACAACCGCTGGGGAGGGACCATTTGATTGGTACCCTTTTGGACAAGGACTCTGGATGTGAGGAATTCCCTTTTCCCTTCACCTCCTCTCGTTAGTGGTCCAGCGGTGATCAGATACTATGGCAATGAAAACGGTATTAGAACCTATATAGAATAGGAGAATTGCTCTTTTTGAGGCAGCCTGAAGGAAACTACCCACAAAATTAAGATTTGTAGAATCTTATTAAAATTCAGATGCATGCATGCAAATCAATATGCAAATCAAATGCAATCTTATTGCAGATTAATAAGATAATAAGGTACTGTGGCTGACTCTTTGGGTCGGGAGAACCTTTTTGGTAAACAGCAGAGAGTTTTAAAGAAAAGTTTGGCTCTTACCCAAAATACCACACTGCCAGCCAATACTTTAGTAACTAAAACTAAAGGTTAATTATAAAAGGAAGGAAACAAACTATAAGAGAAATGTTAAATGACTAAAGCAATCAGATACATACAAATGATTTGAAAGTCCCTATATATCAGGTTTCAATAGAATTGTGGAGAATGCAGGCTTGTATAGTCCCTCTGGTGTACATCCAGTACGCGAATGGGTCTCAGTCCTTTGTTTCACAGCTTCAGTTGTAGATCAGTAGTTGATCCTGAAGTAGGTGAAGACTAACGACTGAAGACTGATGACTGAAGACAAAATGGATGTGGTGTAGCTGCCTTTTATGGAACTTGGTCTTTGCTCTGCTGCTTGTGGAAATTTATAAAAATAAGATGGAGTTCAGGGTCACATGAGTAAATCTTGGTGACTCATCAGGGGTATCCCTGGCTTCTCCTCCTGGGCCCATTGTACCTGTGAGTTTCCTTAATGGGCCATTAAGCAGACCAATGCTGCAGCCAACCTGTCTGGGGTGTCACCCAGAAACACAGCACAAGTTGAAAAACAGCTACATCAAACAGGTCCATAACTTCCAATGCATGTTTACACATGAACGTAAACAATATAATCATACTTAGGAAATTATAACCTTTCTAACGGTACCTGACATGGCCTATCTCATATGAATTATTGTAATTTTGACATATGCATGTTAAATAATATCATAAATGGTCCCCCTAATTCAGCCAGCCTCACATACCCAAGAACAGCAAATTTTAGAGTCAAGATAATGGATCAAGTAGCTACTGACATGGGATCTTTAGCCCTCCTGCAGAGCAGGTAGCACGTCCATTTGTATGGACTGAATCACAAGCTCTCCATCTGGCGGCATGCATGGTATTCAGTGCGTCTGCACCAGAACAATCAAGAGTTAAATTTAAAGATCTGGTGGGCTATAAAATAATGACACTTGGGATTCCAGGAGTTTCACGCTCAGCAGAAAAGATTGCTCATTCTCAGACAGGTTCTGTATGGACAAATTTGGATGACTAATTAAAGTTTTAGTCCCTTCATGTTTGAAACCTGTCCTGTTCTGGTGTGCAAAGAACTGGCTAGAGCATAGGGCTCAATGAGTAGTGATCAATGGCTCCATGTCTAGCCTGCAGCCGGCCACAAGCAGAGTGCCCCAGGGGTTGGTTTTGGTCAACGTCGTCATTAAGGACTGGGAGGACGGGGTAGATTGCACCCTCAGCAAGTTTGCAGATGACACTAAGCTAGGGGGAGTGGTAGATAACCTGGAAGGGAGGGATAGGATACAGAGTGACCTAGACAAATTGGAGGATTGGACCAAAAGAAATCTGATGAGGTTCAACAAGGACAAGTGCAGAGACCTGCACTTAGGATGGAAGAATCCCATGCACAGCTACAGACTGGGGACCGACAAGCTAGGCAGCAGTTCTGCAGAGAAGCACCTGGGGATTACGGTGGATAAGAAGCTGGCTATGAGTTAACAGTGTGCCCCAGTTTCCAAGAAGGCTATTGGCATATTGGGCTGCATTAGTAAGAGCATTGCCAGCAGATCATGGTTATCATGATTATTCCCTGTTATTCGACATTGGTGAGGCCGCATTTGGAATACTGTGTCCAGTTTTGGGCCACCCACTACAAAAAGGATGTGGACAAGTTGGAGAGAGTCCAATGGAGGGCAACAAAAATTATTAGGGGGCTGGAGCACAAGACTTATGAGGAGAGACTGAGGGAACTAGGCCTGTTTAGTCTGCAGAAGAGAAGAATGAGGGGGGAATTTGATAACAGCCTTTAACTACCTGAAAGGGAGTTCCAGGCAGGATGGAGCTAGGCTGTTTTCAGTGGTGGCAGATGACAGAACAAGGAGCAACAGTCTCAAGTTGCAGTGGGGGAGGTCTAGGTTGGACATTAGGAAAAAGTTTTTCACTAGGAGGGTGGTGAGGCACTGGAACAGGTTACCTGGGGAGGTGATGGAATCTCCATCTTTAGAGGTTTTTAAACTGTGGCTTGACAAAACCCTCACTGGGATTATGTAGCTGAGGTTAGTCCTGCTTTGAGCAGGGGGTTGGACTAGATACCTCCTGAGGTTCCTTCCAACTCTAATATTCTATGATTCTATGCAGTACAGACCAGTGAATGGTTCTGTCACCAAACGTGACATTGCCATAGTTGAACCAGGATTTACACACAGCTTGTCCTTTTAACTGAGATTTACACTTTAAGCACAGGTGAAACAGTTTGAAATATTCTCAAAAGCAGAGGCTGGAAGTAGTCAATGCAAGGTTACAGTTTGTTGTTTTCTGTTCGAATATTTCAGGTGAGAGACACAGAACAGAAGCAGGGGCAAGATGAGGAATGAAACATATGCCAAATATACCAGAAAAGAGTAGGAAGAATTGTGCTCAGATTGCTGCATATTCTGTTCTGGAAAAAACAGAGGAGTTAAAAAGTCTCCTCATGGATTAAGACGAATGACATGCTTCCTGGTGTCCATAGAATCTGGAGGGAACAGATTCTCTAGCTCGCAAGTGCAGAATGCATGCAGCTGCAGAGGGAGAAAATGCATCCGGCAACCCTTTGAATTCAACATAAACAGGAAGAGAACAAAAAGAAAAGTCAAGATGAACTCAAAACGTGGGGGCTAAGGGTGGAAAAATTCACCTCTTGTGACAGCTCAATTCTTCAGTGTAATTTAGGCTAAAAGTGACGTATAAAAATCTCCAAAACTCACCTGTTTCCTCACAATATGGGAGCACTCTCTGCTATTCTAAGATACGCAGGTACCACACAGCAGCTGTGAATTTGAATTTAAATCAGGGGAACTGATACCAACCCTCCTTTTCCTGAGGTGGACACTCAAAGCAAGAATGATCTCCCTATAATGTAGGGCGTTGGGCCACTCTGATGAAACTCAGTGCTTCTCTACTTTATATCCGGGAGAGAACAAGGGATATAATCAATGGCTTCAGAATTACATCATGCTGGAGATTCCTCTTGGGGGTATGGGACGTTGGGAGCCGTTCCTTGATGTGTCCCAGAACTCAGGTGTGAAGACAGTAAACAAAAGGCAATTATCTTCATCTCTGTAGTTGAAAATAGAAAGCAAACGTATAGGCTTGTGTAAAGGTTTTTAATTGGGCTCCTGTGGTTTTCCCCCTAGCATCCTCGGAGAATGAAGGAAAACTTGATGGAGATGAAGAATGGCCCTGCGGTTAAGATGTTAGCCTAGGACTATGTATGTAACCCTGGGCAAGTCGCTGAGAGTATGTCTGGACCGTATGTGGGCTCAGAATCAGATTTGAGCCCAAGCCTTCCTTCTGTCCATACACAAATCAGTCTGGATCAGGAAATTCTCAGGACCTGGGCCAGACCTGCTGGATCTTACCCAAAATACCACGCTGCCAGCCAATCCTTTAGTAACTAAAACCAAAGGTTTACTATAAAAGGAAAGAAGCAAGCCATAAGAGAAATTAGGACATTACAATGTAATGGCTAAGATTTTCAAAAACAACTAGCAATTTTTAGATGCCTCCTTTCCTGGACGCCTAGCTTCTGAAAATCTTAAAGAGGCCTGACTTTCTGGAAAGTAGGTACTCAGCACTTTCTGAAAATAAGACTCCTTCAACGTATCTCAGGTTGGGCACCTCAGAATCACGAGTCACATATAAAAATCTTGACCATTCTAGAGAACAGGCAGGAAGGAATGAAAAAGCACGGAATATTAAAATTGCAACAAAATATATTCAGCGAAGATAGCCTCCAACTACCCAAACAGCAGACTTTGTGCAGAGACCCTTATTAACACCAACCCAACACAGCTATGGGGAGTAGTAATAGTGATTCTAAGACCCGGACTACACTTACCTTTTCGATTCGGCAGCAGTCGACGGGAGATATGCAAGTGACGTAAATCAGTTGACTTTGCAGCGTCTCCTCCGCACGGCGTCCATACTGGGCTGCATCGAAGGGAACAGCGCTCCCTTCAAGACAGATCTACGTCACTTACCGGGGTAGTTTTCCTGCATCACTTCCTGGATCGACTGAGCGCGTCTATACAGACCGCTCAGTCGATCCAGAGCAATCGATGTGACGGCAGTGAATTTGCCGCCATCAGCGTGGACCCAGCCTCAGAGCTGACCTGTCCAGATGCATGGGGCAGTTAACACTTCTCAGATTCATTACTGCAGCCTGTCTGCAGACTCATGTGCATTGCTTATGCTCAGGGCATACTTTCAAGATTTTCTTAGCAATCATGAAAGCGTTTGGACTCATATAATGATGTCAGAATCTCAGCTTTTTTCATGAATTATCAGATGATTCCAAAAGCTGGATATCTAAGTGCATATTTGTAGAGTCTATGCTTTAAACTGGCCCTCATCAGAGATGATTACCTTGAAATTGTCCTATGAGGGTACCATTCACACAATACTTTGGTTTTCCTACTATCTATTGTAATATATGTGTATTCAATGTATATAGTACGTCTTTTATATCATACACGTGACTGACGTTGGAGTTTTGTAACTAACATGGAGATAGATACTGTAATTGGATTTAAATGAACAGCTGGGTAGTCTTTGTGATCACTACTAACATTTATACAGAACCTATGGAAAAGTGAAGATAATGAAATAAATAAATTTCTTTTAATCGCCCTCTTTCTTAAAGGAACAGTAGGTTCCTCTCTTTGATCACTAGGGGTTGAAATGGTAATACCTCTTTAAACCTCAAAGAACTACAGGAAAAAAGAGTGCTTATATCTTCTGAATGATACAAGGAAAAACATAGAAGAAACTGTATTTAAAAATACATATGACATCAGAACAGACTACTAATCCATGTAGCACAGTATGCTGCTCACAAGGGCAGTCAGAAACTGAGTATTTAGGTGTAAGACGTATGATGCCACAACACACCTGTCAAATTCTGCAATACTGTTCCTGACAGGGGAATTCTTCTGTCATTATGAGACCGTGTGAGAATGAGGGATTCAATGACTCCAACTGCACTTTCCCAAGGGTGTCTTCAAATTGTTTGAGAGTTTGCATATAATTTACCCTTTAGACAAACCAAGAGGCAAATTCTCAAAGTGCTAGGAATAAACTTTCCTCTTCAACATTTTTCTCAGGGCACCCTTCACCTCCTTGTTCCTCAGGCTGTAGATGAGGGGGTTTAGCATGGGAGTCACCACCGTGTAGAACACAGAGGCTACTTTGTCTAGGTTCTGCGAGTGCCTGGAACTGGGTCGTGAATACATGGATGCAGCCGCCCCATAGAAGATGGTGACGGCCATCAAGTGAGAGGCACAGGTGGAGAAGGCTTTGCGCCTGCCCTTGGCGGAGCGGATCCTCAGGATGGTATCCAGGATGTAGGCATATGAGATAAGGATGGTCAGGTTAGTCATGATCATATTGAAGCCAACAACTACAAACATCACAATGTCGTTGACGTGGGTGTCAGAGCAGGACAATGCGTAGAGAGGGGGACCTTCACAATAAAAGTGATTGATGACATTGGGGCCACAGAAGACCAGTCGAAATGCAATACTTGTGTGCACCAGGGAGTTCAGAGTCCCAGCCATATATGAGCCAGCCACCAATAGAGCACAGACTCTGGGGGACATGACAACTGTATAGAGCAGTGGGTTGCAGATGGCCACGTAACGGTCGTACGCCATCACGGCTAGGAGGTAGCACTCAGTGGTGGCAAAGACCGCATAAAAATAAAACTGTGTAAAGCACGCAGCATAAGAAATGACTTTCCTTTCTGCTAAGAGGTCTGACAGCAATCTGGGAGTGATGGATGATGAATAGCAAATGTCTAAGAAGGACAAGCTGCTGAGGAAAAAGTACATGGGTGTGTGGAGTCGGGGGTTGACCCTGATTAACACAATCATCCCAAGATTCCCCACCAGGGTGATAACAAAGATCAGTAGAAACACCATGAAGAGGGGGACCTGCAGATCTAGCCGATCCGTGAATCCTGTGAAAATGAACTCAGTGACTTGGGTCCAGTTTCTCTCATCCATTTTAATAACACACAGTTGCTCTAGGGAAAAGGAGATGGAGAGAAAAATACATGGTCAGCATCACCTCAATTATTTTCATTCACACAGATATAACAGAATTTTTGGAAAAATGATGTGGGTTTCTGATGGGGGAGCACAAACTTCAGAGGAAGCAGGTGCAGAATGACACGATCAATGCATATTAGAGCATTCAACAAAACAATGTACGTGAAGGAATGTGTTTCTATAAGATACTCTCTGGTCCAACCACAGATTCTTGGGCTTGATGGTTCCATTTGTGTATAGAGAAGAATAGGCAACCACTGAAGGCTTGACTTGGAAAAGGCCAGATGCCTGTATATACAGGAGGTGCAATAAAAAAAACACAGTAGTTCCTTGGGCTTAAAAAAATCTATAAAGAAGAGGAATGAGAGCTTCAGATACCAGCAGGACAAAAGGATATAACCAGTAGCAAAAGGATGGGAAAGATTCAGTTTAGGCATATAAACAAGCTTTATTGAAATTCAACAACCCTAAGTTCACTGGGTAAAACAAATAATAACAAAACGTTCTTTTGGGTTTCTCATTGTGGCAAAGCTGACATCATAGTTAAGTTTGAGATGGAGGTTTCAGTTTAATTTCCGTAGTACTAAGAATGGTGACTATTACTGAAACTACATACCTCATTTCTGGGATGTGTTCCATCATGGTCATTAATATAAAGCGGGCCCATAAAAAGGATTCTTTTTAATACATTAGGAACAAAAGAAATCCTAGTATTGGCATAGGTCTGTTACTGTATGGGGATAGTAAAATTGTCAGTGAGGATGCTGAAAGAATAGACGTGTTCAGTAAATATTTCTATATTCTGTGTTTCTGAAAAGGCTAAAAGATGTATTCGCATCTTACAGACATAATGAAATACTTTCTGTTCCAAAAGTAACTAGTTTAAGAGCAACTGCTAGAGTAAACATCTTCAAGATCAAATAGCTTGTAACCAAGCGTATCAAAATAATTGGCCTACCTTTCTAAACCACAACTATTGATAATTAACAAAGCTTGGAACACTCGGACATGAAGAAAAGTTAATCTTGCACAAATATTTGAAAAGAGATATTTTAAAATACTTGAAAAGGAAGCCCTGGCTGAGTATGGCCAGTGAGCGTAATATTGAGAAAATCAAGGAAAAGCTGAAAAGGGATGCAGTCAGTAAAGAATTAAATATGGTACCATTATTAATGGCAATCAACATCATTTTATGGAAAATAGGTCTTGTCAAGCAAACTTGATGTTTTTTGATGAAATCAAAATTTTGGTTGACAAAGGTAACTGTGTTGACATAATATATTTAGCGATAAAGGTGGGTAAGGTAATATTTTTCATTGCACCAACTTCTCTGGGTAATAGAGACTTGCTTTTGAGCTACACCTGAATAAGAGCTCTGTGTAGCTTAAAATCTTGTCTCTTTCACCCGGAGAAATTGGCCTCTAAAAGACCCATCTCCTTTGTCTCGCTAATATCTTGGGACCAACAAGGCAACCGCAACACTGCAAATAATATACTTAGACATTTGATTTAGTACCACACAACATTCTGATTTTAAAAAATACTACTATTCAAAACAAATGCAACACGTATTAAGTGGATTAAGAACTGACTAAAAGACGGATTTCAAAAAATAATTGTAAATGAGGAACCATCATCCAGGGGCATATTTCTAGAGGGATCAATTCTTGGCCCAGTGCTAAACAAAATCTATATCAATTCTATGGAAGGAAACGTAAAATCAATGCCGATAAAATTGGCAGGTGTCACACAAATGGATGGAGTGGTAAATACAATGATAAGGGCAGGCAGTCCTGTAGAGAGATCTGGGTTGCATGAGAAGCTAGGCTTATGTGAGCCATATGTTTGATCAACCTAAATGCAAGGTTATAGATCTAAGGATGGGGGGTTGCGTTTTGGAAAGCAGGATGTCAGAAATGGATTTAGGTGTCCTAGTTGATAATTCACTCAACGTGAGTTTACAGTGTGTTGTGGCAGCTAAGACAGTAAATGCACTCTTTGGATAATAAGCAGAAGAATATCAAGTAGGAGCAAGGAGGTGGTATTGCCACTGTACATGGCCTTAATGAGACCATTTCTAGTGTCTACGCTTTTAAAAGGATGTTGCAAATTGAAAAGGGTGCAGGAAAGAGCTACAAGAAAGACTTTAGGTCCAGAAAACTTGCCTTGCAGTAAGAGACTAAAGAAATTCAGTCTGCTTAGTTCACCAAAGAGAAAATTAAGAAGAGACTTGATGAACTGGCCATAAGTATCTAAACAGGCAGAAGATTTCTGGTAGTAGATGTCTTGTCAGTCTAGGAGACAATGGCTAGGAAGTTGAAGATGTAGACATTCAGAATAGAAATAAGGTCCAGTTTTTGAACAGTGAGGTTTATTAAGCCTTGGAACACATTACCAAGGGATATGATGGATTCCGTGTTACAGGAAGTCTTAAAAGCAATATGGGATTTTTTCTAAAAGATTTTCTCTAGCTCAACCAAAAGTTATGTGCTTGATGCAGGAATCACTAGGCATGATTCTGTGCCTTTTTACAAGAGATGAGACTAGATTATCCAAATGGACCCTTCTGGCCTTAACCATGAGTCTGTGAAGAAAGGTACCAGTTTAGCTGGTAAACTTGATTTCCCTCACATCACAATTTTTGTTAAAATATGGCTTAGCAGAATTTTTCTTTGATTTTGCCCTAGGAATTTTTATACCACTCCATGCACATAAATGAGAAGAGCATGAAACAATTCACCCCAGAGCCTCCTGTGTTCTGATCCACTGGTCTGGTGGATTGCAGTGTGCTGCCGGTTCACAAGACTCTGTATCTCCTTCTTGTTTCCCTGGGAAGGAGGAAATGGAACAGAAAGTAAATGGAGACAGAGTGATTAACTTTTTACCAAAGACAGCAAAAAACACATTAATAAACACGCCCCTCCCCACACAGTATCTGAACACTTCTTAAACATTAAGTAACAGCATAGATCATGCAGTATGGCCATTCTTAAGTTCTTCTGTTCTTATTACAGCCCTCTGCTGGTAAAGAGAAGAATGATGCATTGTCAGGTGCATGTGTGAGTTTGAGGGTGTTTGACTCATAATAATAGCAATGATGAGTAAATACTTGTCAAACACTAGTTAGAGATCCTGTGAAAAGAGAGATTTGATTTGCATGGCATGTATTAAGAGGTGCAGCAGGCAATGCATGTTTACAGGCACTTTAAAGGAATGTTTATGGCAGAACATGAGGCAGAAAAAAGAAGACCTTGAGTGGATGATGTTGTATCCTGGGTGGATCAAAAGAACTATTCATCCCCAGGAAGAATAGCAGAGGGCAGTACAGAATGGATTACCGTGGTCGCAAACCTCCAGTAATGGAGATGCTGCATGAGAAAGAAGAAATACTATTTTGCGTTAACAAAGAAACATGTTCTCTAGCTACAGCTCTAAGAGCGGAGATACCACTGGTACGGAGAAAAGAAGCTGATCCAATTTTCTCAACAACATGTTACACGATTGCAGCCTGTGACCCGTCCGAGCCTAGGGTAGACCCCTGAAAATGCCAAAGTCAGGGCAAGCTGCAAAAGGAGAGGCATTTCTCCCAGCTGGGGACCGACAAGCTAGGCAGCAGTTCTGCAGAGAAGCACCTGGGGATTACGGTGGATAAGAAGCTGGCTATGAGTTAACAGTGTGCCCCAGTTTCCAAGAAGGCTATTGGCATATTGGGCTGCATTAGTAAGAGCATTTTCAGCAGATCGCGGGAAGTGATTATTCCCCATTATTCGACATTGGCGAGGCCTCATTTGGAGTATTGTGTCCAGTTTTGGGCCCCCCACTACAAAAAGGATGTGGACAAGTTGGAGAGAGTCCAGCAGAGTGCAACAAAAATGATTAGGGGGCTGGAGCACAAGACTTATGAGGAGAGGCTGAAAGAACTAGGCCTGTTTAGTCTGCAGAAGAGAAGAATGAGGGGGGATTTGATAACAGCCTTTAACTACCTGAAAGGGGGTTCCAGGGAGGATGGAGCTAGGCTGTTCTCAGTGGTGGCAGATGACAGAACAAGAAGCAATGGTCTCAAGTTGCAGTGGGGGAGGTCTAGGTTGGACATTAGGAAAAAGTTTTTCACTAGGAGGGTGGTGAGGCACTGGAATGGGTTACCTGGAGGTGGTAGAATCTCCATCTTTAGAGATTTTTAAACTGTGGCTTGACAAAACCCTCATTGGGATTATGTAGCTGAGGATAGTCCTGCTTTGAGCAGGGGGTTGGACTAGACACCTCCTGAGGTCCCTTCCAACTCTAATCTTGTATGATGCTATGATTCTATGCAGTACAGACCAGTGAATGGTTCTGTCACCAAATGTGACATGCCATAGTTGAGCCAGGATTTACACACAGCTTGTCCTTTTAACTGAGATTTACACTTTAAGCATGGGTGAAACAGTTTTAAGTATTCTCAAGAGCAGAGGCTGGAAGTAGTCAATGCAAGGTTACAGTTTGTTGTTTTCTGTTCGCATATTTCAGGTGAGAGACACAGAACAGAAGCAGGAGCAAGATGAGGAATGAAACATATGCCAAATATACCAGAAAAGAGTAGGAAGAATTATGCTCAGATTGCTGCATATTCTGTGCTGGAAAAAACAGAGGATTTAAAAAGTCTCCTCATGGATTAAGACAAATGACATGCTTCCTGGGGTCCATCTCAGGTCCCAGTGTCCATAGAATCTGGAGGGAACTGATTCTCTAGCTCACAAGTGCAGAATGCATGCAGCTGCAGAGGGAGAGAATGCATCCGGCAACCCTTTGAATTCAACATAAACAGGAAGGGAACAAAAAGAAAAGTCAAAATGAACTTAAAACGTGGAGGCTAAGGGTGGAAAAATTCCCCTCTTGTGACAGCTCAATTCTTCAGTGTAATTTAGGCTAAAAGTGTTGTATAAAAATCTCCAAAACTCACCTGTTTCCTCACAATATGGGAGCACTCTCTGCTATTCTAAGACACGCAGGTACCACACAGCAGCTGTGAATTTGAATTTAAATCAGGGGAACTGATACCAACCCTCCTTTTCCTGAGGTGGACACTCAAAGCAAGAATGATCTCCCTATAATGTAGGGCCTTGGGCCACTCTGATGAAACTCAGTGCTTCTCTACTTTATATTCGGGAGAGAACAAGGGATATAATCACTGGCTTCAGAATTACATCATGCTGGAGATTCCTCTTGGGGGTATGGGACGTTGGGAGCCGTTCCTTGATGTGTCCCAGAACTCAGGTGTGAAGACAGTAAACAAAAGGCAATTATCTTCATCTCTGTAGTTGAAAATAGAAAGCAAATGTATAGGCTTGTGTAAAGGTTTTTAATTGGGCTCCTGTGGTTTTCCCCCTAGCATCCTCGGAGAATGAAGGAAAACTTGATGGAGATGAAGAATGGCCCTGTGGTTAAGATGTTAGCCTAGGACTATGTATGTAACCCTGGCCAAGTCACTGAGAGTAGGTTTGGACCGTATGTAGGCTCAGAGTCAGATTTGGGCCCAAGCCTTCCTTCTGTCCATACGCAAATCAGTCTGGATCAGCAAATTCTCAGGACCTGGGCCAGACCTGCTGTGACTCAGGTCTGAGCGCTGTCATCTTTGCAGTGCAGACATGGATCCAGCCTCACAGCTCAGTCAGAAGGTTTGTGCGGTGCAGTATCAGGCCAGCATGGCTGTGAGACCCATTATGTGCCCTCACCTCATATCAATTATTTTCTCAGCCCAAACCCCTCGTTCCCCCTTGCCTCCATCTCCGCATCTGCCACTTGCCCTCATCACACCTTCTGAAGCACTGAGGATCCTTCACCCCGCCCTCACCCTGCCCTGAGATGACGGGTGGGCCACTCCAGAGCATCTTCAGAGTACACAGATGCAGATAGGAGGGGAAAGGCTCCTTCCCATAGCTCTGCTTATCAAGAAGCTAAAATAAAAATAGACTTTACTGTATTTCAGTCTCTGGTTCCCAATCAGTCACCAGGTGCAGTAAAGAGATCGGTTATTTAAAACTCTCTGCTCTTTACCAAAAAGGTTCTCCTGACCCCAAAGATCCAGCCACAGGACCAGATCAATATAAGTTTGGATCTTACCCAAAATACCACGCTGCCAGCCAATCCTTTAGTAACTAAAACCAAAGGTTTATTATAAAAGGAAAGAAGCAAACCATAAGAGAAGTGTTAAATGATCAAAGCAATCACATACATACAAATGACTGGAAAGTTCATTTATATCAGGTTTCCATTAGAAATGTAGAGCTTGCAGGCTTGTATAGTCCCTCTGGTGTAGTCTTTTGATTTACGACTTCAGTTGGAGATGAGTTGATCCAGAGGAATGAATACAAAATAGTCCATGGGCAGAGATTGTTCAAATTCTCCCATGAGAATTAGCAGGGTGATTTCAGGCGGGGGCTGGGATCTCAATCTTGAGATCCAAGCTTTCCCTGGCAAGCTTGGACAGATCTGAGATCAAAGGATCAGTTCCCTAGAGTCTTGTATAGATCCATGCAGGCTGACCGATACATTCTTGACAGCAGGTATCTCCTTGAACATTTACTAGCTGATTACTTAGGACTCTGAAGTACTATCTCCCATGTCCTGAGCACACCAATAACTAGTGACTTTAGCACAAGGTAAATGGCCATTTACAAACCGTTCACAGGTGTTTACTACTTAAACTTCCAAGAGAAATATGAACAATAGTTCCATCTAAATTCAAAGTTCCATCTAAATGTCCACATGTTCCTTTTGAACTCTTAATCAGGAAAGCAGTTTATCTATCTTGCTAACCTCTAACAAGAGATACGTAAATAACATCAAATAACTACCAACAATACACTTGCATATCAAAGCTCGAGTCTACTTACAAGGAATGAACCTCACTACCTTTGTATTTTTCTATAATATATCTTGAAAGGTCAGAGTTAGGCCCTGCAACTTGCAAAATTGCTTGGCTGCTTTGGGCCTAGCGTCACAGCCTTCCCCTGAAAAAAGAGAAGAGACCCTGCACCCAGCTGATGAGTGCAGTTGAGCTGTGGCTCGGGAATGAGGTTTAGATGGGAGTTTTGCATCGGAGCAGAGGTTGGGAGACCCCAACATTCAGTCATTAAGTATTACTGGAGGCTGCCTGGTTTGCCAGGGTTCAGGTACCTTTGGGGTTCCTGCTTAACTTGATTAGGTTCATGAAGGAGATGTTTGTCTGTTTCCCAATAAAGAAGCAGCCATGCTGTCAGCTCCCCTAGACTTGGGTGTCTTTGCTGAGTGAAGAAAAAGCACCGTGGGGGAGGGGAGTCAACAAGATTTTAAGTGTTTAGAACCTGCCAGTGTGAATAATGTTGATGGGGAAGCTATGAGCCAAATGTATGTTTGCTGTGAAAGGTGCCACTACCATGTAATTTAATCATAATACCGGAATGAATCCAGACACATTACCACTTTCAAGGCAGGATGTTTACATGTAATGAAATATATGAAATTTGGGGAAAATGTACCATTTTGAAAAACTGCAAGGACTGTTTCTTCCTTCCTCCTCATTATGGGTCCTTTTATCTTTATCATGAGTATTAGGCCAATGAACACAGACATGGGCGGAACAAATTCCTCCCTACCACTCTCCGCAAGGCGTCCTTCACCTCCCTGTTCCGCAGGCTATAGATCAGAGGGTTCAACATGGGGATCACCATGGTGTAGAACACGGAGGCCACTTTGTCTTGGTCCAGTGAGTGTTTGGAACGGGGGCGTAGATACATGAATGCAGCAGACCCATAGAAGAGGGCGACGGCTGTCAAGTGGGAGGCACAGGTGGAGAAGACCTTGCACCTGCCCTTAGAGGAGCGGATTCTCAGGATGGCAGCCAGGATGTAGGCATAGGAGATGAAGATAGTCAGGCTTGCGGTAATTATGGTGAAACCAATAAATACAAACATCAGAAGCTCATTGATCCAGGTATCAGTGCAGGACAGTGACAACAGCGGGGGGATTTCGCAGTAGAAATGATTAATGATATTGGAGCTACAGAAGGACAATTGCAAGACAGTGGCTGTGTGCACTACAGCATTGAGAATCCCAGCTGCGTATGATCCAACTACCAGTTGAGAACAGGCTTTCTGGGACATGATGGCCGTGTAGAGCAGTGGGTTACAGATGGCCATGTAGCGGTCATAAGCCATCATGGCAAGGAGGAAAGCTTCAGTAGTGCCAAATACAGCATAAAAATAAAACTGTGTGATGCACCCTTTAAAAGAAATGACATTCCTCTTTGTCAAGAGGCCTGACAGCAACCTGGGGGTGATGGAAGAGGAATAGCAGATGTCTAAGGAAGACAAGTTGCTGAGGAAGAAATACATGGGGGTTTGAAGTCGGGAGTCAACCCAGATTAAGATGATCATCCCAAAATTCCCTACCAGGGTGATAACATAGATCACTAAGAACACCACAAAGAGGGGGATCCGCAACTCTGGATGATCTGAGAACCCAAGCAGGATGAACTCAGTCACTGTAGAGTAATTTCCTTGAGTCATTGTCTTGGCATCTGGAGAGAGAGGACAAAGAGAAATACACTGTATAGAGGTGAAACAGTCTTGCTCCTCACACAGAAATATTCAGTGAAGGGAGCTGACATAATCTCGGTGGTTTTCTCATTAGGGAACCCCCAACACAATGGTTGGGAGGGCAGAATTACGTGCATCACAAACGATAGGCACATTCCTTAGTACAATGGACTAGAAAGAAGGTGAACAAGAGCCTGAGAATACAAGTCCGCAAGCAGCACAGGTTTTGGCTGAAACATTAGGAAACAAAACCATGAACCCGTATGAATGGTCCCAGTCTCACTGACTTTAATGTGTGAGCAGGACTGGGCACCAATTAGTTTAAAAACTATAATATTATTGTGAGAAAATGAATACATTAATCTGTGATTCTTAGTTGACATATTAATGAGTATGGTATTAATGAGTATGCAGCGTGGGAAATACAGGTTAGATATTAGAACAAACTTTCTAATTATAAAGATAGTTAAGCACTGGAATAGGGTACCAAGGAAGGGTGTGGAACCCACTTCACTGGAGGTTTTTAAGAAATGTTTTTTAAGGATGACTGCAATGTTGTAGCCATGTTGATCCTGGGATATTTGAGAGACAAGGTGGGTGAGGTAATATCTTTTATTGAATCAACTTCTGTTGGTGAAAGAGACAAGCTTTCGAGATAAACACCTGTCAGGGATGGTTAGGTAAACTTGGTCCTGCCTTCAGTGCCGAGATATGGACTAGCTGACCTGTTAAATTCTCTTCCAGTCCTACATTTCTATGGTTTTTGTCGTAGATGTCATATGTAACGCAGCTAGAGCTGGTCTGGAGATGGTTTTCCTGTTATCTGATCATTTTTGAAATTTCAAAAATATTTCTCATCTTGAATCAGAATGAACCGTCAAAAATTTTGTCAACTGAGAATCAGAAAAAAGAAATTCAGATTGGGTCAATCAAATAATTTCATTTTGATAATTTCAAAACATTTTGTTTCCTTTATATAATCTCTCTCTCTCTCTCTCTTTTTTTTTTTTTACTATGAATTAACTTAATTTCAAAATGAAAAGTCATTCTGAACTGAAAAAAGGAACTTTTTAGTTTCAAGAATGGCAAAATAGGATGTTTTGACAATTTTGAAACATTTTTCAAATATTTTCATAATGGAAAACTCCTCAGAACCACATCTTTCCCATGAAAAGTTTCAGTTTCAACATCACATTTTCAGACCAAAAAAAAAAAATTGTCAAAAAATTCCAAACCAGCTCTAAACACAGCTATATTTCCTTATACTGTGGGCCTGGTGCAAATTGAATTAAATTGACCTCAGTTGAATTTTAGCCAATTATTTGTCTAGGATCAGAACAGACCCAGACTATTTCACCATGGTCATTAGGCTATCCAACTGTTTGGAAATTTCTGATTGACTGCCCTGTACAAAATTATCAACACTATCCAATGGCTGTTTTGTTTAGCCTAGAGGTTTTCCATTCTCTTTTTCATCCACTTGCCTTACTTGATAAAAAATCAATGTAAAACAACACCAATCAATTTAACAAATTAGGACCGAACACTCAGGCGTATTCATAGATGTGTATATCTGCAGGTCAAAGAGATCATCTAGTCTTACCTCCTGTATAACACACGAAAGAATGTCATCCCTTAATTCCTGTATTCAGCCTGAGATATATTCGCCTAAAGCATGTCTTCAGTAAAGGCATTCATTCTTTTTCTGAAGACTTCAAGAGATGGAGAATCCATCACTTCACTTGATAGTTTGTTCCAATAATTTATCACCCTCCATGTTAATTCTTTCCCCTTATTTCTAATCTAAATTTGTCTGGCTTTGCCTTCCAGACATTGTTTGCTGTTCTGCCTTCCTCTGCTAAATTAAAGAGCCTTTAAGTACCTGCTATTTTCTCCCCATAAAGATACTTATGCACCATAATCAAGTCACTTCTTGATTTTCTTTTTGACAAACTCACCAGAATGCGTTCTTTAAATCCCTCCCTGTAAGGCATTTCCCCCAGCTTTTAAATAATTTTTGTGGCTCTTCTCTGCACCTGCTCCAATTTTTCAGCATCCTTTATAAAATATGAACACCAGAACTGGATGCAAGGCTCCAGCATCTGTCTTATAGAGCATACAGAGGTAAAATAACATCCCTAGTACTGATCACTACTCCCCTTTTAATACAAGGTTCACATTAGCTCTTCTTGTCACAGCATCATACTGCACACTCTTGTTAGTCCACTATGACCACAAAATCTTTTCCATGTTCTATTTCTCAGTGAGCTGGGTTAACCAGAATGGAAGGTTGTATTCAATATTGGAGTATCCCATCCATTTGTGTAAAAGCATTATTATGTTTTCATCCTTATTTTTTCTCCTCTTCCTTTTGCAACTTTACATCACTTTCCTTCCTTGATCGCTGCTGCACATTAAGCAATTGTTTGCACTGCACTGTCAATAAAGAGGCTCACTCCTTTTGTTTGAGGGGTTACCATTGGTTTAGAATTCCGTCGGGTGTCTGAGCAGCTCATGTTATTTCCTCCCATCTCCATTCCCCTTGCAATTCTCTACTCTGAATTTCCTCTGCTATTATGTTGCTCAGTTTACGTACCTTTGCTTGGTGCCTGTGCCATTCCTCACCGTTATTTTGTCTCTCTCTTAGCCCATGTATAGATGGTAGCTTATCATGGGTAAATACAGCGTGTACAAACAGGTACATTTTCCATCTAATAACAGACCAACTCTTCTCATACATCACACGCAATCATTTAGAGTCAGAAACACGCCAGAAGTCACCCATTTCCTCAGTTCAGTGGTTCCCACATTTACTCAGAGATGTACACATCACAGAGTGACTCTTGGGCTGAGCTCTGAATATAAGGTTTACTGCATCCCTGTCAAGTGATCTCACTATGACAGGGTGGGTAAATCCAGTTTTCAGTCCATTCCCATGGAAATCAAAGCTTCATCCATTTACCTGCACAACAGAAAGACATATCCTTTGGGAGCTTTGGAGTTGCATCAGACAAGAGATTTAACTTTCAGATTGGTGACTTTGGGGCTGGTCCCTGAAGTACCTCAGAGCTAATGTGTGCAGACACTAAGCTAATGCAATTACCTGCCCATCTTTGCAACTGGAAATAAAATGGACACAAATGGATTTTTGTCAAGGTTTTAAAGTAGATTAAACTTTTAAAGTAGAGGACACTTTTATCCTGTGTCTCTTAGCATCCTAGAGAATAAAGTAAAATATTGCACAATTTCAGTTACAGGAAATGATACTTATTAATGGTCCTGATTTGAGTTAGTAAGAGCTAGTGTTCATGTGCACACAATGCTACTGTGGCAATCCTCCAGCTGCTAACCCACACTGCTTAGGGGCCAGCTTTGATAGAGGTGTCTGATTCCCTTTGTGCCTGTGCTGCTTCAAGCTCAAATTGATGCTAGATGCTCCCTGAACCATTAAAAATCTGGCATGGACAGTCATTTTGCTCCAGGATTCGAAACTATTGATTAAGAGTGAGTTACATGGGAACTTCTCCATTGTCACTGACTAGAGCCTTCGAAAGCCACATCCCAAATACTCTCTTTTAAGCTCATTGGTTCAAGAAAGAGAACACCAATAATAGCGGTTTTGTATAGAAAAGTATTTAAAGAAATAAAGCAGGGATTAGGGATTTTACCATATACATTGTTTTTGTTCTCTGTGTGGTTCTATAGCTTTTATTTCTCTCCACCTACAATCATGTTTACCCACCTCCCATGGCGCATATCTTGGCTCTGGGCCCATGGGCGGTATGTTATCTTACAAACGATTGAGCGCTCAAGCTTAGATCCTTCAAACTTAACTACACTGAGTAGTGCAATGGGGCATTGCCCCAGAAGCTGACCATACGTCGAACAGGAGCTTCTCGGTGTGGCAGTCCCTCCCTTTGCTTCCCGTGCAGGGATTCGGGGAGGGAAAGAGGAGATGTGCTCCTAACCTTCCTCTACCCCTTTATTTCACTGTCCCCACTGGCTCAGCTCTATTGGCTGGCACACTGTGGGGCTGGATTCAAGACTCCAGCACTCATACACCCCATCCTGCCCGATCCCCAGCCCCCTGTGTGTGGGGCAGCTTGTCCTTGTTCTGTAAGGATGTGGGATGTGGCTGCAAGGACCGAAGTTGGTCCTGCACTGTGGGAAGGCAGGGCTGTGCACAGCAGGGACAGCTCAGGGAGCTGCAGGGTGATATCTGTGCTATATAATGCTTGAAGCTACGTAATTTAATTATTGAGCTCTTTCTTGTTTAAATGCAAACATTTCCACACCCGGCACAGAGTAGGACTGTAGTGGCTTGGTGATGATGGCATATCGTTAACCCAAAAGGCTCGAAAATCATGAGCCAAGCCCCCAGAGTTCATGAGATTTGTTTTTAAAAGGATGATACGGTGGGTGGCTTTTCTGTTCTGTTTAGGTTTCATCAACACCCCTGCCCATCTCCAGTGCATGGGCAGGACAGTTAGGTTTGGCCACTCTCCTGCACTTATTGGGAAAGGGGATTTTGGCTATTTGGTACAGGAACTTGTACTCCCGCTGTGACGCTGTGTGGATTAGGGGTGACCATTTCTAATATTTAATAGCAATATTGCAATCATTTATACGGAACAGGCCAGGTCAGGCATTACTAGAAAGGTTATAATGTGCCACGTGATGATGTTGTTTATGTGGATCTGTCATATCTGAATTGGAAGCTATGGATCTGTTTGCTGGATCTGGATCTCAACTGGTGCTGTTTCTCTAGACAACACCCCGGACAGGATGACAGCAGCACTAATCATGCTTAATGGCCCATAAAGGGAACTCAAAGCTACAATGAACCCAGAGAAAGAACCCAAGGGCTGCACCGTATGAGTCACTGGGACTTGTCCACATGACCCTGGATTCCATCTTGTTTCTGGGAATTTCTGTTGTGTGTTTTGTGTCTCGCCTTATTGCCTGGGTTGCTGTAGTAACAGAACTTAGCTTGTTATCATAGCAATGGAGTTAAACCATTAGGGAATAGCTCAGCCAGTCCTGGCTGGTTTTAGTGTAGTTAATAAAGACTTTTCCCGGGTTTGCATCTCTCTGTGTTCCATGCTGATTGCTTTCTGAATACAAGTACTGTCCAAGGATTTAACATAATTTCCGCAAGCTTAGCTAGAACAAAGAGCATCCACCCACAGGGCAGAATGGATAGAAGGCCCTGAAAACCATCCACACCTTGTCTTCACTCCTGCTTCACACCTCTGGATCAATTCATCTACAGCTGAAGCTGTGAAACAAAGGACTGAGACCCATCCATTCCCTGATGTACACCAGGGAGACTGTACAAACCTGCAAACACCACAGTTCTACTGAGAACCTGATGTAGATGGACTTTAAGATCCTTTGTATGTATCTGATTGCTTTGATCATGTAACAATTCTCTCATCTGTTTCTTTCCTTTTATAATAAACCTTTAGTTTTCATTACTAAAGGATTGGCTGGCAGCCAGGTATTGGGGGTAAGATCCAAACTTATATTGGTCTGATAATGTGGCTGGCCCTTTTGGGATCAAGAGAATCTTTTTGGTAAAGGGACTAGTTTTAATAACTTATCCCTTTACCGGACCTAGTGGTTGACTGGGAGCCTGAGACTGAAATGCAATAAGGGGGCTGTGTAGCTCCTCATTTTTAGCTTCTTGATAACCAGGGTGGGGATCAAAAGCACTGTTTGTGACTGGCTGGTGAATTAACTGCAGTGTGAGCCATCAGCTCCACTGTTTGCAGCCTGCCCTGAAGGTGGCATTTTCAGGTGCCTACCCTAGGCACAGGAGGGTCACACCCACACAGACTCATAGATTTTAAGGACAGAAGGGCCCATCATGATCATCTACTCTGGCCTCCTGCACATCGCAGACCACAGAACCTCGTCATCCACTTCTGTAACAGACCCAGAACCTCTGGCTGAGTCACTGACGTCCTCAAACCATGATTCAAAGGCTTCTAGGTACAGCGAATCCACCATTTACACTCATTTAAACCTGCAAGTGACCTGTGCCCCATGCTGCAAAGGAAGGTGAAAATCCCCAGGTTCTTTGCCAATCTGACCCCGAAGAAAATTCCTTTCTGACCCCAAATATGGGGATCAGTTAGACCCTGAACATGTGGGCAAGACCCAGCTGAATTCTGTCCTCCAGCCGCAAGATCAGTTTTGCCCCCACATCAATTCCCAGCCTCACCTCTGCTCTTCCTGAGTTTCTTCCCCCCTTCCCTCCTACACCGGCACATGGGGGAAGAGACAACCTTGCCCTGTGTTAGTATCAGATGCTGTTTCTCAGAGCTGAATTGAGACCGTGGCTATTATTTGAATTATTTCTTATGGCCAGTGGCTAACGCAGACTGACATGGGAGGCGGAGCTCACTGACGCTGATGGTTGTATGTCGTCATGGCTGTTGGTAGGATGTGGGGAAGAGGCATCCGCCTCATCTGGTGTGACAGGGATGTGGCAGAGGGGAGGGAATAGCAGTCATGGCCAAAGCCTGGCATTTAAAAAAATTTTGAGTCAGATCCCAAAAACCACGAGATTGGCTATATATATATTTTATTTGCCTCCGGTTTCTGAACCTATGACGGTGTGCTCAGGCCCCATTTTCAAGCTTTTCTCCTGCACTACATCACCGCCTTGGCTGTTTTAGTAAATATAAGCTGGGATTCTCAAGTATTTCCCCTGCCTCCGGGAGCTGGTGCTAGAAGAAAAACCCCAAATGTCACACGATTCACAACCAAGCCACAAGAGCTGGGAATGCTGGAATGGAGACAAGGGAGTGAATGTGTCTGGAAGGAGGCCATGTCCCCAGCAGGCCCCGAGCCATGCACGTGTGTGGGGCTGCACAAGGGGACAAAACCTTCTCCTCCCAAACCCCCTTCCCCTCTAGAAGCTGCCAGGAAGGGAAAATGAACTGCCAGGCCCATTCTCTTTTCCCTGGAGAGGCAGACTTGAAGGCAGCCAGTTTTCACTATTTCCCTCCCCAAACAACAGCAGAGGAAGAAGAACCAGCAGAGGGGCAGATTTTCCTGAGGCTCCCAGTTTGGACAATTCTCCTCCCACCTGCGGCCAGTGCCACTCTCCCTACTGGCAGGAAGGCTGAAAGTCCCATAAACGCCCCAGCAGGCAACAGCTCCTCTGCTTGTTCCCCCTTCAGATTCCCCTGCCTGACAACTCCCTAGTTCATCCTCCAGTCAAGAGCCGGAGGAGGGGAGTTGAGGTCCCCCAAAGCCAGGAGACAAAGAGGACAGGGCCGTCCCCTTCTGCTCTCAGCGGGTGAGAGAGAGCTGCGCCCTGCTTTAAACCCTGCTTGGCATCTCTTGCTTGATGGGCAAGCAACAGAACAGCCCTCTGGGAGGTCATCAGCTGAGCATCTGTGGGGCCGGGCCCCCGGGTGCCAACATGGGGGGGCACTAGCCTGGCCCTCCTCAGAGGAGCTTCCCCCACTGACATCCCCCATAGTTGTGCCGACCCAGCCCCCACGCTAGGTGCAGGGAGGGAGCCGCGGGGATCCTGGCCATGCAAGGTCCAGGCAGCCAAAGGCAGGGCTCTGGGGAAGAGCCCATCACGCCCCCCCACCCCTCTGCCGCCAGGTGGCCCCTTCATACTTACATTTGAGGCCTTCCCAGTGGCGGCAGCAGCAACAGTGTCCCATGGGGGCAGGTCTACTGGCCCATTTCCCATTCTCCCCCACTCCCGCTCCCCGCCAGAATCACTGCCTCCACAGCAGGAGTGGGGGAGAGCAGGAAATGGGCCCACAGACCCCTACCCACCCCCCTCAGGGCGCTGCCGCCACAGGGGGGGCACAAATGTAAGCATTGGGCCCCGGGAGCTGGAGACACGGTACACCACTGGTGCTTGTGCCAAAACTGGCAAGGCTCCCAGACCCCTCCACGCTTCGGTGGTATAATGGGGACCAGATAAAGGGCCGTCTCGTCAGGCAGGTCGTCACTGGGTTGTGGTGGGCAGTGGCGGATGCTGACTTCTTCACAGCCCTGCTTTCACAGCTTTTCATTCATGGGATAGGAGTCAAAAAGATTCCTCCCCCATACACACAACACACTTCTAGCCCTGGCTCCATGTCCACCCTGGGCTAGCGTTTCACGCCATCGTTTGCAGAAAGGAAGGTCACCTCTGCTTCCCCTCAGTCTCACTCAACGCATTACTCCCCACGAGTCGTCTTGAGCCCCGCACCACCCGTAGCTCAGGTTCTCAGCTGGCTTAAATCCCCCATGGTGCTATAGGGTCAGTGGAATTACTGCAGGGACTGTCTGTTTGTCGTGTATTTATATGGCACCGAACACAATGAGGTTCCTTGTTCCAATCTTGAGGATCTCAGAGAGGTCTCTCAAGGCACCTCAATTCTGTGCTGTAGCATCCTTGCCATGTGTTTGATACAGGGTCTGTTCTCCCATCGGCCAGGGCATAAGAGCAGAGCCTGGACACAGCTCACGCTTCCCTAGCAGTCGGATGCTTTCAGCTGCTGTTTAGGAAACCTGAATTCATGTCCTGTTCGAGTCTTGCTTCCTTGGTGAGTGGCAGCTGGAGGTAACTGACGAGCTGTCACTATTCCCTTTCACTTAGATTGATCCTACAGATGTCCTGTGGAGTCCAAGCTGTTGTTCTTTGGCATGCTGTTTTACATTTTACAATGCCCGGGGTAAAACCCAGTGTCTTTTAGGTTAGAACTTTATGTTGCCTTGCTTCCTGTAGAAAAGAGGGGGAAAAAATCATTACAAAGTCTTGTCTGATCATGCTCCCATTGAGATCCTAAGCCAAACTCACATTGACTGCACTAGCAGCAAAAGTACGTCACTCTGTACACAAGTTGTTTGCAATAAGAAAGGCCTGGAGATAGCTGTCTGTTTTCTGTACATTGATACTCCTGGGATTAGAGTTGCTCCCCAAGTCCCAAAGTCACGAGAACCCTCTCTAATTCCCAATTCCCCAAGATGTAGCTCCGGAGTTAATAAGGGAAATGTCACTCTTGTCCAACCAGCAGGAAACGGAGGCTTGCTACTAAATCTTATGGTTCAAACCAGAAACTGATCCGTATCTACTCATCTCAGAATAAAAGAAGGGGGAAAACAAAGAGATGCCACAAAGCCATGGGAAATCTGGTCAGTTTCAGAACATTTCTGCTTATACACTACATTATAATATGGGATTTGCAAGAAGGGAATAATGTCTTATCCTGAGAGGGGAAATTCTACCTTCTCTTCAAATAGTTATCATTCCAGAGAGAAGGTACCAGCTTTACCAAGAGAGGGACAGGGTATGCTGAGATCACTGCCTATTGAGATGAGCAGCATTGTCTCATTGTCTCCATGTGCTCCCTCTCTGTCGCCTCTTGTCTTATAATTAGATTGCAAAGTTCTAAGGAGGTGGAAATGTCTTTTTTTTAAGTATGTGTTTGCACAGTGTCTAACCCAAGGATGTCCTGGTTTATGACTTAGGTGCTGAGCTGTTACCACAACACAAATGTTATTTATTATTATTACTCCTCAGTATTACATCTTGAGGATTATTTTTAAACAAATGGCCTTTAAGCATAAAAAGGGGAAAGCTACAATCAAAAATGGTTCCTCATGAGTCCCCAATGAATCCTCACCATAAACTGACTCCATAGGTTTGAGTAGTCAGGAATTTTATTAATGCCTCTGCAGAATTCCTTCATTTTAGGGGCTCAAATGCACTTGCTTTCCTTTGAATTTCCTAAAATTCCCAGTTTCTAAGGGAACTGTCTTCTGCACTCCTAATGTGTTCTTCAGCTACTCATTCATATCCTTACAGATAGCTGCAAATTCTTCTACAATCACTGGGGTCGTCTTCTAGTTTTCCATATTTTTTCCTCTTCATGGTGTTTCATCATACTTTGTCATCTTCTCTTTCTGTTTTATGTTTTTCTGCTGGTATGATCGTAGCATGGTCTTGTTTGTCTTCTTTTCTACATCAACTATGTCCAGCCTGTTTGCCTGCACCGTTCAGTCCTGGACAATTGCCAGATCCGATAAAATCCTAGCCTCCTTGTTCTCTAGTGTTCTTTGAATTCAGAAATTGTGCTACCACCTGGTTCATTTAAATCCATCCTTGCCACAGAAACTCCAGGGCAGACACTTGGCAGCCTCACTGTAGATGTTCACATTTTCTCTCCCAGCCATTTCTGGAACATGTTCTGCAGTTCAGGAAACAGTTTTGTCAGTCAATCTTGTTTCAAGGGCAGTTAAACCTTAAGGACTGCTCCTGGGCACTCTTTTGAGGTAACCTTCTACAAGCCATGTGTCTGTTATTCTTCCATCACTAAAGGGCACAATGATGATGGGTGATTGATTTTTTCATACATTTATTCTACTTCACACTCCACTAGAACACACAAGGAAATTTCCCCACAATTCATTCTAATTATTCTCTTTAATAATTTCCTCCCATCTCTTCTAGATTTTACCCACATCCACAACCTCTTCCGCTTTTGCATTTATTGCCCTCACATTTTTGGAGGCCCATCCAATAAGATGATGCTTAATAAAGATAGACAAACTTAGTTCTTCTAATATTCCCCTCCATTCCCAGTCCTTCCAGCCCCCCGAGCACTCCCTCCAATTTCACTAAACTTTTCTGGTTATGAGCTGCCCAGAGCCACCAGCCATCTCTTTTCCAAGCTGAACAGTCCCAGTCTTTTTAATCTCTCTTCATACAGAAGCTGTTCCATACGCCTCTTCATATTTATTGCCTTAGCTGTACCTTTTCCAATTCTAATATATCCTTTTTGAGATGGGGTGAGCGGAACTGCATGCAGCATTCAAGGCATGGGCACACTATGGATTTATGTAGTAACATTGTGATATTTACTGTTTTCTGATCTATCCCTTTCCTAATGGTCTCTAACACGTTGCTAGCTCTTCTGACTTCTGCCGCATATTGAGCAGATATTTCAGGGACCTGTCCATGATGACTCCAAGATCTCTTTCTTGAGCAGTAACTGCTAATTTAGACCCCATCATGTTGTATGTATACTTGGGATTGTGTTTTCCAATGTGCATTACTTTCCATTTATCAACAAGGAAGGTTATCGCCATTTTGTTGCCCATTCACCCAGTTTTGTGAGATCCCTTTGTAATTCTTCACAGTCTGCTTTGGACTTAACTATCTTGAGTAATTTTGTACCATCTGCCAACTTTGCTACCTCACCATTTACCCATTTTTTCAGATCATTTCAGAGTATGTTGAACAGCACTGGCCCCAGGACAGATCCTTGGGGTCCCCACTAATTACCTCTCTCCATTCTGAAAACTGGCTATTTATTTCCTTTGTTTCCTATCTTTTTCTGGTTACTGATACATGAGAGGGCTTTCCTTCTTATTTCACAAGAAATGTGTTCAAACATTTTACTAATGTCACAGATGTTATGGCTACCACTTTATCTTCATCCAGTGAGGATCTAGTTAGTCTATCAGACCCGTTGGAGCAGATGATTGTGCTCTTGTGGAATTCAGTGGGACTTTGTGCTCATGCGAATACACACCTTTGTGGATATGGTTGCAGGTTCGGAAGCTAATATTGTTAGACCATCAAAAAAAAATAATCAGGTTGGTTTGTCAAAATTTGAATCGTCACTGAGAAAACCTCAAAGGAGGCAAGCTGCAAGACAGAAATTGAGCTTCTCATGTATTACACAAAATCAAAGGCAAAAAATTGTCCAAGGAAGAACTGAATTCAAGTTAATCACTGATTGCACCTTTAATCTCCCATCTAGCTAATTTGATGCTCTTTTATTTGATTTATTAAATTATATTTTAATAATCCTTATTCACCTGTAAGCCCTGAGGAGTCTAAAGACTAAAGTGGAGGGTTTTTTAAGGTATTCATTTCATTAAGCTTTAGATGCCTAAATATCTCTAAAAGTCTGGGCCTAAATGACATGACACAATGACTGAAATAAATTTAACTACAAGTCAAAGAAGCTTTTTATATGTCATATTTTAATTAAATTTACAAAAAAAAAGGTCACTAATGGAGAGAAAAAGAGATGAGGTGGACCTTGAGAAGGAATTTGTAGGATGGCAGAAAGGTTGCATGGTATATCTAATTGGGGCATACTCCAAACATATGATACAACTGAAATGGGAAAAAGAATTCCTGATGAAGGAATTCTATGCATCATATTATTTTCCTATTGCAATGATCACAGATTATTGATTTCTATATAAATGTTCTCTCTATAAATAGCAATGATCTCTGTATAAATTTCTATTTTAAGACTAAACCATCCTTGTATCTGGACAGGAACCGTGACTCCCACTGGCCAGTGAGAACATCATCGTATCAGACTTCTGTGTGAAGACCCTGACAGTCTGCATCAACACCCGGCTGGAGAGAGATTCGAGGAGCTGATTGTAATAAATTCACTGCAGCTCTTTCATGGTTTCCATCTGTAATTTACAAACAGAGACTGCATCATAGGCATGGTCAGAGGAAACTGTACTCCGATCACTGAATTCATTCTCAAAGGATTCACAGATCATCCAGACATTCAGGTCCTTCTCTTCATGGTTTTCTTAGTGATCTATATTATTACCTTGCTGGGGAATCTTGGAATGATCGTGTTAGTCAGGATCGACCCCAGACTTCACACCCCCATGTATTATTTCCTTAGTAATTTGGCATTTGTAGACCTCTGTTATTCTTCAGTTGTTGCCCCCAAGATGCTGGCTGATTTGCTAGCAAAGAGGAAAGCCATTTCTTACACTGCCTGTGCCTCTCAGATCTGTGTATTCTGTATGCTGATCGTAACCGAGTGTTTCCTCCTGGCTGCAATGGCCTACGACCGCTATGTGGCCATTTGTAACCCACTGCTCTATAGGGTTGTCATGTGTCCAAGACGTTGTGTCCAGCTGATGGCTGGGTCTTTCCTAGCTGGGTGTGTAAATTCAATGGCCCAAACAGCAGGCATGTTAACATTAACCTTCTGTGGCTCCAACATCATCGACTTGTTTTTCTGTGACATCTCCCCACTCTTATCGCTCGCCAACTCGGACTCCAGCATCAACCACATTGTACTTCTAGCTGTGACGTATTTGACGGGGGTAGTCAGTGGCCTGATTGTCCTCATCTCCTATGTTTTCATCCTCTCTGCCATCCTGCGGATCCACTCTGCCGAGGGCCGGCTCAAAGCCTTCTCCACCTGCGCCTCTCACCTTACAGCCGTCACCCTCTTCTATGGGACGGGCCTGTTCATCTATTTACAGCCCAGCACAAGGTCCTCGAGAGCTCAGGACAAGGTGGTCTCCGTGTTCTACACGGTGGTGACCCCCATGCTGAACCCCCTGATCTATAGCCTGCGCAACAGGGAGGTGAAGGACGCCCTGAGGAGAGCAGTAGAGAGGAAAACATTCTCCCTCGCTCACAGTTCATGACCAGAGGCCATAAGTTTTAATGGGTGAATGTCTGGCCCATCTGCCATAGCTCATTGTGCAATGCCCAGTGCTTGGGATGAATTACACCTGACTTCTCCATTGTCACTCACCAGACTCCCCCACAGCCACACCCTAACAGTTCCAGTTTGAAACATTGAGCGAGCACCTCCTCGCCTTTTTTTTTTATGTTGACAGGAGTGGGACCCCACAGCCCCCCAGGGTGTTTTACGCTGCAGTTTTGAGCCTCTGGAGAACAAAGCCAGTATCTGGTTTTTCTTGCTCTCCTGCAGGCCTGTAAGAGATTCTCCTTTGTTTTTTGCTCTTGATATCCTTTCCCAATCTATTTCTTTCTCCTGATCATTATTAAATTGTGTTTCAGTGCCTGGGACATATAAAGATATTAACCCCTGCACACACACAGTTCCCTTTCTCTCTCTCCTCTGCAGACTGCGCTCATTAGCTCTGATGTTCTCCTTGTGATAGCTGGGAGGGGAGGGGGTACACTGGTCGTGAAGGATGTGGAGCTGATCTGTAATCATTTATGAATATTGTATGTGACCGGTTATCGGGATGTTTCCTATCTACATATGTTGATTTAGGCCGCGTCTACACTACAGACCTTAAAGCAGCACAGCTGTACTGCTGCAGCTACGCCACTGTAAGATCTCCCATGGAGCCACTTGGTGCCGACAGGAGAGCGTTCTCCTGCCGGCATAATTAAACCATCCTCAGTGAGTGGCAGTAGCTATGTCGGCGGGAGAAAGTCTCCTGCCATTGTCCACACCGGTACTTTTAGTGGTGAAACATACATCAGAAACTTTTCACCCCCCAACTGACAAAAGTTTTACTGACCAAACTGCTAGTGTAGACAGAGCCTAC
>ML675613.1:1220738-1369074 GCA_007922155.1 Mesoclemmys tuberculata | reverse complement strand
AACCAGCTGATCATAACCAGCCTTCCAGCATGCACGTCCCACCCTGATTGTCTGTGTGTAACTGCAGCCTGCCAGCCACATTCGGGTTACACTCTGGATCTCATCCCCTTTGGTTACACTGCAGGCTGATGCCAACACGCTCCCCAGTCTTAGCTTTTCCCCCAGAAATTTATGTTCTGTACTGCCCAGTCCTTTCCTGGCCAATACAAGTTACATTCTCTATTATTTCACTATGGAGGTCAAATAAAGTGAGGAGGTCAGACTAGATGATCATACTGGTCCCTTCTGACCTTATGAGTTTATAACTTAGTTTCCCAGACACTTCAATTTAAACACACGGAATTAGATAAAACACTAAAATAAGTTCATTAACTACAAAGAGATATATTTAGTATAAATAACGTGGGTCAGAAGTTACATACCTAGTTACAGGAAAAAGAAAGCTAAAAAGAAACTGGCGCCTAACTTAACAAACTATGTTAAACTCAAAGCAAGGGTTTCTCACCATATGCTTTCAGCAGTCTTATTGACCAAACTTCTTAGGTTAGGACCGCTTCCCCGGTTGCTTCCTTTGTCCCTTCAGTTGCAGGGAATCGACAGGCCGAGAGAGAGAGAGAGGGTCCTTGGGGTGTCTGCCCTTTCTTTTTATAGTCTTATCCCCCCTTTGAGAAACATTTCCAGCTGGCTACCAGGAGACAAAAGGTCTATATGGAAGGAAGTTCCCTGCTGCTTTTTTTAAACCTGTTTGAGCTTCCTTTGTTTCCCTTTCTGCTTGGTGACTCTGTTTCCTGCTTAAATGCAAATTAAGCAGAACCCACTTTCCTTTGTTTAAGACAATCCTGTTTGCCGGCCTCAGTTTGCCACATGTGTTAATGACATCACAGAGTGGAATCGTATACCGTCACATGGAATGTCGCCACACGTATTTGATCAGCAAATTCTGAATTTTCAAAGGCATACTTTGTTCAGAGATTATTACAAAAGTGTGAATACGGGGTGCATTCTGTCACAGTGGCACAAGAAAGCAGGAAGGGGGGGGAACCTTTTAGCTTTTACCTCAACCGTTACCATGCAGAAGCAGGACATATGGTCTAGATAGTTTTTGTATCTCACAATGTGGCCTCTGTGATGTTCCCTGCTATTAATTGTGACACCTGAATACCTTGCAAAGGGTATGATTTGGGGGCCCCAGACTCAAGGCTTTGCCCTACAGTAGGGGCTGGGTCTCGGTTCTCTGAGCTTCGGCCCTGGGGGGGGCACTTGGGCTCAGGGCTTCAGTCAAGCAGGGGGGGGGCTGCGACCCACAAAAAAGGTAAAGGATACTCCTTCATCCACATCCGTGGATCCAAAAATCTGCAGATTTATGGGACTCTAATCCCAAAACTACCCACCAGTTTGGCGAAATAGGCCCCTGGAAATACCACAAAGAGAGTGACTGCAATCATTGGCTGATCAGCGAGTTCTGTGAAAACGAATTCAGTCCAAAGGGTGTCATTTTCTCTGCTCATTTCTCTGGTGCACACTCTTGGCATATGAAGTCAGCTGGAAAGCATGAAGTAGCTGTAGAGTATTTAGTACAGTCTTCTCCCTGGTAAACTCAGGAGTGCAGTGGTATCATTGCACGAGGTTTCTAGAACTTCAGATTCTACATAGAGAAGACTCAGTTGACTATGTTCTCTCTGGCCAGTGGGGGTCAGCACTCCTGACCAGACAGAGAGATGCAGGCCAGCCTAGTGCTAAGACAGAAGTTTAGACACAGAATCGTCAGACAACGGTTTTGCAAAAGGAAAAGAAAATATTGCACAGAGTCAATCCTGCACTGGAAATTGATTAGGACACAGAGGCAAAATGAGAACAGACGCATGGAAATAAGTGTCAGGCCGTAAGTTTTATTGAACTTTATTATATGAGAGGGGCTACCCTCCCATCACCCAGACTCCCTGATGTCACACACATTTAACTGGTTCCAGTGCGGGTGGAGGGGGGTCACAGGGCTCCTTTCCGTGCAACCTGTAACTCGGGATAGGATCTTCTCAGCCTCCCCCCTAGGGCTCAGCTCTCTCTGTGTCCTAGCACCCTGTTCCCACAAGAGAGAAAGAGGGTGCAGAAGGGTGGGGACCTTACCGCACAAGGGCCACAAGGTCTGGCTTTGGCCCACAAGGTTTCACCCTTTCTCATGAGCCCAAGACCCATCAGAAAAATCCCAGGTCTCTGACCTCAGGAACTTTTCATTTTATCGTTGTAACCACACTGCAAACCGGCCACAAGTTGCAACAAAGGAACAGCTCTACCGATGTCCCAGCCCTAGGTGCCAAGCTCATTTCTACTTAACCCACTGTGGTTTGAGGGTGCTACAAGGAAGGCCAAATCTCCCCAGTCCTCTGCCAACTGGCACATGAGAGGAAAAAGTCCTTCCTGGCCCCCCAAAGGCTGAAGGGCCCAACCTGCAGCATCTCTCAGGCTGGGTTCCCATTCCTACTTCAGGGTGGGTAGGGCGGGCTGATGGAATGCAGCCAAAAGTAACTCCATGTGGCCTCTGCTCCAGGCTAAATCCTGGGAGCTGGGGAATGCTGGCCAATCAACACTACTCTCCCCAGCCGGCCAATGGGTGCCAGAGACTCCCAGATAGGAGGAGCTATCTGCTGTCCCTCATTGAATGTCTCCCTCCCTCATTGCTGGGACTGTTCCATTATACCGCCAGCCCCTCCGACTTCCCCCATGTGCTTGGGCCTATGGGTGGCATTTCTCGACTACGGTGCTATGCTCCTCTATGCCTAGAATGTGCCCCGTAGCAGGTGAGGCATGCAGCCTCTCTGCCCACCTTCCAGCTCCTTCTCAAGGTGCCGCTCCTCTCATCTCCCCTCCAACAATGAGCTTTGTGCAAATTTATTAAAACATCCCCCACACAACTCCATTCCTTTAGCGTCAGGTTGATTTCAGTCACACATCACAACATTTAGTCTCTGTGCTCTTCGGGGCATACGAGTGAATCAATAGTATTAAAATATAAGTTGATAAAGTAAATCACCATCATGCTGCAATAACTCATTATCGGAACTCAGTCTTTGCTGGGACAATTTTTTGCCTTTGATTGCATGCTTCGTGTGATGAGCAAAATTTCCATCTTCCATTTTGCCTCTTTCAAGGTCTACTCAGTGCAGGTCGTGCCAGCAAAACTGACTTTTTCTTTTACTCTTACAAAACAAGGTTGCAAACCTACAATAGTATCCACACAGGTGGACACTGGCACTAGTATTGTAGTCCATGAGGGCAGAATGACCAACTGACATGGACCTGGTGGCAAGATCGGGTCCTTCCTGAAAGAAGAGAAAGTGGCGGCCATAATGAATTAGTGTTTAGTAAAGTATTTGTACAACTATCTCATGAAATGTAGCTTTAGATGTTAGTTCAAACACTGGCTAAAGATATGAGCAGTGCTGGGGGACTGAACTGAGACTGAGATGAAAAGTGGCTGAAGAATATGAGTTTAAAATGAGAGATGGCTGCAAAATGACAATGGAGTTTTGTGCTGGAAGTGTAAAGGAATCATATCACAGAGCAGGGAGTTGAGTGTGTAAGTCTCTGATATAATTGCACATGAGGATCTGGTCCATTGTGTTTTGCCTTGGGCACCTCATGACCACAAAATACAGGGAACTCGGGGGGCGTTCACAAGAAAAGAACAGAAATGCTCAGGGGGCTTGAAGAGACTGGGAAGCACGGGGCAAATTGAAGAACTATATCTGTCTATCTTGTCTAAGCAACATCTATGTGGTGAGTCATAACAGGCTACAACAAGCTTTAAAGGAGGAAGAGGAATTAGTTAAGGTGGCGAATAAAGGCATAAATTGGGACTAATGGATTGAAGCTACCAGGGAAGGACAGAGTTTGACTGATTTCTGGGAAAAGTTCCTGACATTGAGCTCCATTAGACTGAGAAATAACAGAAATAATAATTACTATAATATTTTGGTAATAGCTCAGGAACTCAGTCATGGACTAGGATCCCCTTGGGTTAGACACTGTACACACACGTAACTAAAACACAGTCCCTACTCCCGAAAGCTTGCAGTGTAAACAAGAGTCAACCAGTGGATATAACAGACAGTGGGGGAGCACATGGGGGCAATAGGACAGGAAGATAGCCAGTGGTAAAAAAAACAATTAAACCTCCCTCAGTAAAGCTGTTTTCTTCTCTTTGGATAAATAAACAAATATTTGAAATGAAGATAGAATTTTGCCTCTCAGGATAAGACACTAGTGTCTTCTTGTGAACTGCACATTTTAATTTACAGTACAAGCAGAAACGCTCTGGAACTAACCAGATTTCTCATGACTTTCTGGAATCTTTTGCTTTCCCCCTTCTCTTACTCTGATATGAGCAGGTATGGAGCAGCGTTGGTTCTGAACCATCAGAAAGGATTTAGTAGCAAGCCTCCTTTCCTTATTGTTTGGAGAGCAGTGACATTTCCCTTATAACTCTAGAGCTACATCATGGGGTATTGGGAATTATAGAGGGTTCTCGTGAGTTTGGGACTTGGGAAGCACCTCCAGTCCACGTATAAATGTACAGAAAACAGACAGCTATCTCCAGTCTTTTCATATTGGAAACAAATTGTACACAGAGTGATCCAGTTTTGCTACTACTGCAGTCAATGCGAGTTGGGCCTAGGATCTTGTTGTGGAAAGAATCACGCAGCATTCAATTTAGGTTGGATGGAGCAGAACTTTAATCTGTAACAGGCCCATGGAAGACTATAGCTATATGGAAGCCCATGCAGCATGTCTCTGTGCTGAACACTGGCACGTCACCTGGTTTCAAGTTACAGAGGGTTTATATAGGTTTATCAAAGTTTACATATTACATACAGATCGCAGAGTGGATTTTCCAGGACTTAACAAGTCATTTACTACAGATTGGGCACTTATAACTCATGTTGGGATTCTCCCGGTGTCAATAAGTCCCAGTGATTCTCCTGGTGCCAGAAAGTCCTGAGACACATACAGTCTTTTGTAACCTGCAGGATTCCTGACAGGGTATGGCAGGGAGTGACTGAAAATGCAGTTCATGCCTTATAACATAACTCAACCAGTTTGCATTTCTATTGTGGTTCCAGTCTAAGGCCTCCTGCCTGTATTTTTTAGTCCACAATCTCAGTGGCAGTATGATCAGACAAGACATGAGGTTTTTCTCTTTTCTACAGAGGAAAAGGCAATAACAGGTGCAAACCCAAAAGATACTGGCTTTATAAAATGTAAGTAAGAGAGCATGTCGAAGAACCACTTCCTGGTCTCCCACAGGACACCTCAGAGCTTCAGAAGGGTCAGATTCGATCCTGCCGACAAGTGGGGTCTGTCGGTGTTACGTTAAGAAGTTACCAAGGAAGCTGGCTGAAGTTTTTCAAAGAAAAACACTTTTTCATCAAAAAGGCCTATTTTCAAAAGCTTTTCATGAAAAAGTTGACCTTTTTTCTCCTGATTTTTTTCTTTTCTGAAACTGTTTTAGATTATTTCATAGAATAATAAAAATGTAAGACTGGAAGGAAACTCAATAGATCATCTAGTCCAGTCCCTTGCAGTCTCCTGCACTGAGACAGAATTAAATATTATCTTGACCAGGGGTGTCAAACTCATTTGCTATGGCAGGCCAGATTTGAATTAAATGTATGTAAAGTGGGCCATACATCCCATAAATCGAAATACTAGGCACAACCATTTTTATGTAGTATTATATTTTATTTGCTAGATATCAGCAAATTCACTTGTACAACAACTTCTATTTTATGATTAAAAGAATCAATCAATGATTAAGAATTATAGCACTGTGCGATGACCCAAGACCACACTATTCCTCTCCCGCCTTTTGGAGCGCTGTGTCTCGTGCACACAGCGCTCCACGTGCTGCCACCAGAGTCCACAGATCCAGTGGCAGCACGTGACGCCGTGACATCTCACAGTGCTGTACTCTCTGGCAGCAGTGTGCATTGCCGCAACATCTCACGGCGTTGTACTCTCCACCACCAGAGGCCAAACCAAAAAGGTTGGTGGGCCGTATCTGGCCCGTGGGCCGAATGTTTGACACCCGTGATCTAGACCATCTTTGTCCAACCTCTTCTTAAAAAGCTCTAGTGACAGGATTTCCACAATCTGCCTAGGTAAACTACCCGTAAAGTTAGGAAATTTTTCATAATGTCTAACCTAAATCTCCCATGCTGCAATTTAAGGCAATCTTGTCCTGTCCTCAGTTAAATAGAACAATTTATCCCCCTCCTCTTTACAAAAACCTTTTATGTGACTAAAGACTATTATCAGGTCCCCTTCAATTTTGTCTTCTCCAGACTAAACAAACCCAGTTTTTTTCAATCTTTCCTCATAGGGTCATGTTTTCTAGACCTTTAATCATTTTGGTTGCTCTCTGACTTTCTCCAATTTGTCCACATATTTCCACAAGCGTGGTGCCCTCAATTGGACACAGTACTCCAGTTGAGGTCTCATCAGTGCTGAGTACAGTAGAATTGCTTCTCGTGTCTTGCTTACAACACTCCTCCTCATACATCCTAGAATGATGTTTGCTTTTTTTTGGTAACAGTGTTACATTGTTGACCCATTTTTAGTTTGTGAGCCATTATAGCTCCCATCTCCTTTTCTGCAGTACTCCTTCAAAGGCCGGCATTTCTCATTTTGTATTTGTTCAATTGATTATTCCTTTCTAAATGGAGTACTTTGCATTTGTCCTTATTGAATTTCATCCTATTACCTTCAGGACATTTCTCCAGTTTGTCAGTGTCATTTTGAATTATAATCCTGTCCTCCAAAGTTCTTGCAACCCTTGGTATCATCCACAAACTTCCTAAATTTATAAATTTCATAACTCTATGCCATTAGCCAAATCATTTATGAAGATTTGAATAGAGCAGGACCCAGGACAGATCCCAGTGGAACAACACTCAATATGCCCTTCCAGCTTCATTGTGAACCATTGATGTTTACTCCCTGAGTTTGCTTTTCCAACCAGTTGTGCACCCATCTTATAGTAAGTTCATCTAGGCTATATTTCTCTAGGGTTTTTTATGAGAAGGTCACGTGAGACAATATGAAAAGCTTTGCTGAAGTCAAAATGTATCCACCACTTTCCCCCATCCACCAGGCTTGCCAACCTGTCAAAGACAGATATTAAGTTGGTTTGACATGATTTGTTCTTGACAAATCCATGCTAACTGTTACTTATCACCTTAGTTTTTTCTAGGTGTTTACAAATTGATTGATTGATTAGTTGCTCCATTATCTTTCTAGGTACCAAAGCTGAGAAATTCTGTTTAAGAAGTTCACCTGTCGACAGGCCATAGAATTTCTAGATGTCCGGTCTTGGATTTAGCTATATTAAAGCATATTTTGTTTAAATGGACCTAGTTTTCCAGGTAAACCACATCATACTGTATGACTACTCAACCCTCAGCATTGTTTGCCACACTGCCTATCTTTGTGACCCACAAATATTATTAGCAATGATTATCTATTTACTTTTGAAAATGTTATTTAGATGCTTTTGAAGATTTTACCTCTAGACTATTTTAAAACCTTACAAATCTCATTGTTTGACTAAAGAAGAGAAGAAAGAGGACACTTCACTGAAGACATTAAACAAATACCCACAATATACTGACTATTAACCAACTCAAAGCAATAGACAGGCTGGACAATGAAAATGGACCATTGAGACAATATCCACTGTCCTAACTCAACAGAAATGAAAGATACCCATCTTGTGAGACGTGGACAGCCAGACTTGAACTGAGGAATGTGTGCTTTTGTTATCGTTTTTATTATTACTGCACCAAGAGTCCTGGTTCCCATTGTGCTATGTGCTGTACACACACAGAACAAAGAGACTGTCCTTGTCCCAAAGAGCTTAGAAACTAACTTAATCAAAGTGTAATACAAGAGAGAGCAGGTGGATATGATAAGCAGATGGGAAGCTCCGCAGAGACAGTGGAGTGGCCGCCTAACGGTAGTTGAGTGTATTGTGCGCATCACAGCACCGGTGAATTTGGAGGAGAAATTTCAAGGAGGCTCATATGTTTGTTCATATCTTATTCCCACCACCCCACTAATTATCTTTGTTTTTCTTTTACAGATTCTTAGATTTTGAGGCCTCAAAGGACTATTGAGATCAACTAGTCTGACTTCTTGCATAATTTAGACCAGAGACCCTCCTCCAAGGCTTCCTGCAACCACCCCATAAATCCAGATTGCGCTCTAGCGAATCTCTTAGAAAAGCATCCAGTCTTAACTTAAAGACCGCAAGTGACGGAGAATACACCACGTCCCTAGGTAAATTACCCTGATGGTTAATTTCTTTCTCTCTCTCTGTTAAAAATTTGCACCTTATTTTTAGTCTGAATTTCTCTAGCTTAACTTTCCAGTCATTAGATCTTGTTATGTTCCTTGTTAGATTAAAGCACTGTCTACCATCAGAATTCTCCTTTCTATGTAGGTATTTATAGACTGAGATCTCATCACCTCTTAAACTTCCTTTAGATGAACTAAACAGATTGAATTTCTTTAAACACTCCCGAGAAAGCACGTTTTTCACACTTTCTTTCTGAACTAGCTCTGATATATCAATAGGTTTCTGGTGATGAAGGGTCCAGATCTGACCACACTTGGGATAGACTCTCATCTGTTATAAATCAGCATAGCTCTGTTGATTTTGGCACACTGCCTCCACGTGCCATTGCGCAGACACATTCAGACATATACTACCTCCCTGCTCTTAGATGTGATGTCTTGGTTCACCCATCTCAAAGCTCACAGACATTTTGCTGCTCAGTCACATTGTAAACTCCTATTTTTCAACCCGTTCATTTCAGCCAATTTCCTTCTCCTTCCTTTTCCCCCCTTCCCCCCACACACACTGCATCTGCCCTGGCAGTGTCCATATCTAACTCAGTGTATGAATTAATTTAGGGTTTGAGCCCCCACTCATTCAAGTCAATAGCAAAGCTCCCATTGGCTTTAATGGCTCAAGAGGAGGAGCTCACAGAGTAAAATTTCATGATAAAATATTTCACATTATGGTTATCATTACCAACTACATAATGACCACCACATTCGTTCAGCACTTCCCCTTAACTTCAGTGCAGCTTCTTGCCAGTGCAAGGATTCTCCTGTAATTTTGTAACCTGATAAGAAAATTAATTGTATTTGTCAGGCAAATATTCTGTGATTTGACCTTGAAATTCTGTAGACAACGTCATTCTTTTTTTTTTCTTTGATCATAACTTGTCTCATACAATCAAGGGCAAACGCAGTCCTAGAGAGAACTAAATTCCAGAAATTAATGGCCCCAGCCTCCACCATTTATCCATCTAACATGGTGATTTATCTTCTTTATTAAAAGTTTTATTCATACCATTTAGCCTCTTATAAGTGTTGAGGAGCTTAAAGAATAAATCAGAGTTTTGACCTCATTTATGGTACCTAGAATAAGTTTAACTTCAAGTTAACAAAGTTTTTAGTATGGGATATCTTATTAGATTTGTTTAAAGGTTATTGCTGAGAAAAAGTGAGCTAATGGGGGTTCTGTGAAGGAATTTGAAGGAGGAGAGAGAGGTTGCCTGGCATATGGGCTAAGGGAAAATTTCTAGACATAGCATATCATTGTACTGTGGAAAAGATATCCAAATATGACAACATTCTATTATTCAGTTTTCCTGATGCAAAGCCATTTTCTGATCATTCTATGTCTAAATTTCTGTTTTCAGCCTAGACCATCCTGTATCTCTCTATCTAGAGAGGAGCAGTGACACCCATTGACCAGAAAGAACATCTTCGGCTCAGTCTTCTGTATAAAGAACTAGAAAGTCAACAACACTGCCACGCCACTGAGGTTCTCCGTCAACTGACTACAATAAATGAACTGCAACTAATTCATGATTTTTCATTTGTTTTCTACATTCTGAGCCTGGGTGCCCTCGAAATGGCTGCAGGGAACTGCACCCAGGTGAGTGAATTCATTCTCCTAGGATTCACAGATCCTCCAGAGATTCAAGCCCCTCTTTTTGTGGTGTTTCTAGTGATCTATGTTATCACCCTTGTGGGGAATCTCGGGATGATCATGATAGTCTGGATTGACTCCCAGCTTCACACTCCCATGTATTTTTTCCTCAGTAACTTATCCTTAGTAGACCTCTGTTATTCCACAGTCATCACCCCTAAGATGCTGGCACATTTGTTGACAGAGAGGAAAGTTATTTCTTACACTGCCTGTGTAACTCAGATCTGCGTTTTCTCTCAGCTTGATGTAATGGAGTGTTTCCTCCTGGCCACAATGGCATACGAC
This sequence comes from Mesoclemmys tuberculata, assembly GCA_007922155.1. NCBI lineage: Eukaryota > Metazoa > Chordata > Testudines > Chelidae > Mesoclemmys > Mesoclemmys tuberculata. The sequence continues at coordinate 1,358,732 of ML675613.1, read as the reverse complement.
CGGTATGTGGCCATCTGTAACCCACTGCTCTATAAGGCTGTCATGTGTCGGAGACTTTGTGTCCAGCTGGTGGCTGGGTCTTTCCTTGCTGGGTGTGTAAATGCAGTGGCACAGACAAAAGGCATGTTAACGTTAACCTTCTGCGGCTCCAACATCATTGACTTGTTCTTCTGTGACATCTCCCCGCTCTTATCACTCTCCAGCTCTGACTCCAGCATCAACCATCTTGTGCTTCTAACTTTGGCATCTTTGACTGGCGTGTTCACGAGCCTGATTGTCCTTATCTCCTATATTTTCATTCTCAATGCCATCCTGAGGATCCGTTCTGCCGGGGGCAAACGCAAAGCCTTCAACACCTGCGCCTCCCACTTGACGGCCGTCAGCGTTTTTTATGGGACTGGCCTGTTTATCTATTTGCAGCCCAGTACAAAGTATTCGAGGAGTCAGGACAAGGTGGTCTCCGTGTTCTATACAGTGATGACTCCCATGTTGAACCCCCTGATCTATAGCCTGAGGAACAAGGAGGTGAAGGACGCCATGAGAAGAGTGTTGGAGAGGAAAAAGTTCTTGATAAGTATAAATGAATAACAAGAGGGCAATTATCCCTAATGAGTAGAGCTGGTTGAATAAGGGCTCGGGACTATTTGCGAAACTCGATGCAAATTCGCAAATAGCTTTGGGTTGACTGAAACTGCATTTTTCTGCAAATAAACTATTCACCAAAAAAATTGTCCCGTTCTACTGAGTGAATATCTGGTCCCCATGTCAAATTTCACTGTGTACCATCCCGGCTTGAGACTGTGTTGCACTGGCACTTCTCTACTGTCACTGACTAGAGTCTTCCAAAGCTACATCCTGAATACTCTTTTTTAAGCCCATTGTTCAGGGAAGAGAACACCAATAATTTTCCATACATAAAAAAAGAATGAGTGGCTTTGCATAGAAATTTGTTCAAAGGAATAAAGCAGGGGTTGGGGATTTTAACATATGCATTATTCCCTAGCAGTCAAATGCTTTCAATTGCCATGTGGGAAATATGGATTCACATTCTGTTGTAGTCTCGTTTCTTTGGTGAGTGGCAACTGGAAATACTGCCGAGCTGTCACTATTCTCTTTCACCTAAATTGAGCCTATGGAGACGTCTGACAGCTCTGTGCTGTCCTGTTGGAGATCAGGTATTGTCTTTTGGCATGCTCTCTGACACTTTAGAATGCCAGGAGTAGAACCCAGAGTCTTTTGGGTTAGCACTTTATATTGCCTTTTTTCCTGTAGCGAAGAGAAAAATCTCATTACAGTCTTGTCTGATCACGCTCCCATTGAGCTCCTAGGCCAAACTCACATTGACTGCACTAGTAGCAAAACTAGGTCACTCTGTGCACAATTTGTTTCAAATATGAAAGGCCTGGAGATAGCTGTCTGTTTTCTGTACATTGATACTCCTGGGACGGGAGGTGATGTCCAAGTCCCAAAGTCATGAGAAGCCTCTATAATTCCCAGTTCCCCATGATGTGACTCCAGAGTTATAAGGGAAATGTCACTGCTCTCCAATCAATAGGGAAAAGAGGCTTGCTATTAAATCCTTTCTTATGGTTCAGATCAAACGTTGCTCTATATCTGTTCACCTCACTGTAAAAGAACAGGGAAAAAGGAAGATGTCACAAAGTCATGGGAAATTTGGTTAGTTCCAGAGTGTTTCTGCTTGTACTATAAGTTAAAGTTTGCGATTCACAAGAAGGCAATAGTGTCTTATCCTGAGAGGGGAAATTCTTTCTTCTCTTCAAATATTTACCTATCCAAATAAAAGAAAACAGCTTTAGCAGGATAGTCTGTGATGAGACCACTACCTACCTTGCTAGCCAGCATTGTCTTATTGCCCCCATGTGCATCCCCATTGTCTATTATAACCACTGGTTGACTCTTGTGTATACGGCAAGCTTTCAGGAGTAGGGACTGTGTTTTAGTTACATGTGTGTACAGAGTTTAACTCAATGTGATCTTAGTCTATGACGGAGTTCCCAAGCTGTTACCAAAATATAATATAATAATAAGAATTTCTGTAATTTCTCAGTCTAATAGAGCTCAGTGTTTTCCTAGAAGTAAGTTAAATGATGCCCTTTCCTGATTGCTTCATTCCATTAATCCCAGTTATCCAGTACCTTAACTAAGTCCTCTTCCTCCTCTAAACTTTTTGTAGCCTATTATGGCCCGTCACATAGATGTTCCTTACAAAAGATAGACAGATGTAGTTCTTTTAATCACCCCATGAAGCCCAATCCCTTCAGCCCCCTGAGCATTTCCTGTATTCTCCTGTAAACGCCCACCCAAGTTCTCAGTATTTTGAGGTTATGAAGTGCTCAGGGCATAACACAATGGACCAGATCCTTATGTGCACCCACTTTTCTTCCCAGTCTCAGTTCAATCCTCTTGGCATTGTTCATATCTTTAGCCAATGTTTGAACTAACATCCAAAGCAGTGGTTCTCCACCATGGGTACATGTACCCCAGGCGGTACGCAGTGGTCTTCCAGGGGGTACACCAATTCATCTCAATAGTTTTATCTAGATTTATAATGGGCTACATAAAAAGCACTAGCAAAGTCGGTACAAACTAAAATTTCATACAGTGACTTGTGTAATATTGTTCTATATACTATACATTGAAACGTAACTATAAAATTTATATTCCAATTGATTTATTTTATAATTCTATTGTAAAAATGAGAAAGTAAGCAATTTTTCAGTAATAGTATATTGTGACACTTGTGTTTTTATTTCTGAGTTTGTAAGCAAGTAGTTTTTAAACTAAAGGTGTAACTTGGGGTTACACAAGACAAATCAGACTCCTGAAAGTGGTACAGTAGTCTGGAAAGTTTGAGAGCCACTGGTCTAAGGTAATATTTAATGAGATTCATATACAAATACTTTACTAAATCCAAATTCATTATGGCCACCACTTTCTCTTCATCCAGAAAGGACCCGATCTTGCCATCAGGTCCATGGCAGCTGGTCATTCTGCCCTCACAGAGTACAATACTAGTGCAAGTGTACACCTGTGTAGATACTATTGAAAGACAGCGAACAAGTTTTGTCAGAGTTTTGCTGGCAAGATCTTCATTGAGTAGACCTTGAAGGAGGCAAGATGCAAGATGGAAACTTTGCTCATCACACGAAGCATGCAATCAAAGGCAAAAAATTATCCCAGCAGAGACTGAGTTCCAATAATGAGTTATTGCAGCCCTCAGCATTTCCAGTTGACATGATGGTGATTTGCTTTATCAACTTATATTTTATTTCTATTGATTCACTCGTATGCCACGAAGAGCGCAGAGACTAAATGTTGTGATGTGATGACTGAAATCAACCTGACGCTAAAGGAATGGAGTTGTGTGGGGGATGTTTTAATAAATTTGCACAAAGCTCATAGATGGAGAGGAGATGAGAGGAGCGGCATCTTGAGAAGGAGCTGGAAGGTGGGCAGAGAGGCTGCATGCCTCACCTGCTACGGGGCACATTCTAGGCATAGAGGAGCATAGCACCATAGTCGAGAAATGCCACCCATAGGCCCAAGGGGCTGGCGGTATAATGGAACAGTCCCATCAATGAGGGAGGGAGATATTCAATGAGGGACAGCAGATAGCTCCTCCCACCTGGGAGTCTCTGGCACACATTGGCCAGCTAAGGGAAGAAGTGCTGGTTGGCCAGCATTCCCCAGATCCCAGGATTTAGCCTGGAGCAAGAGCCATGTGGAGCCATTTTGGTTTCCATTCCATCAGCCCACCCTACCCACCCTGAAGCAGGAATGGGAACCTGGCCTGAGAGATGCTGCAGGTTGGGCCTTCAGTCTTTGGGGGGCCAGGAAGGACTTTTTCCTCTGATAGGCCAATTGGCAGAGGACTGGGGAGATTTGGCCTTCCTTGTAGCACCCTCAAACCACAGTGGGTTAAGTAGGAATGAGCTTGTCACCTAGGGCTGGGACATCGGTAGAGCTGTTCATTTATTGCAACTTGTGGCCGGTTTGCAGTGTGGTTACAACGATAAAATGAAAAGTTCCCGAGGTCAGAGACCTAGGATTTTGCTGATGGGTCTTGAGCTCTTGGGATAGGGTGAGACCTTGTAGGCCAAGGCCAGACCTTGTGGTTTTTGCATGCTGAAGTCCCCACCCTTCTGCACCCTCTGTCTCTTTTGTGGGAACAGGGTGCTAGGATACTCAGAGAGTTGAGTCCTACAGGGGAGGCTGAGGAGAGCCTATGCTGAATTACAGGTTATATGGAAAGGAGCGTTGTGCCCTCCTCCCTCCGCCCCCACTGGAACCAGTTAAATGTGTGTGACGTTGGAGAGTCTGGGTGATAGGAGGGTAGCCCCCCCATATAAAAAAGTTTAATAAAACTTATGGCCTAACACTTAATTCCATGCGTGTCTGTTCTCATCTTGCCTTTGTGTCCTAATCAATTTCCAGTGCAGGATTGACTCTGTGCAATATTTTCCTTTCTTTTTGCAAAACCATTGTCTGACGATTCTTGTCTCGAAACTACTGTCTTAGCAGTAAGCTGTTCTGCATCTCTCTGTCTGGTCAGGAGTGGTTACCCGCCCCCCCTTCCCGGCCAGGAGAACATAGTCAGCTGAGTCTTCTCTATGTAGAATCAGAAGGTCCACAATCCTCCTGAAATGATACCACTGCGCTCCTGAGTTTGCTCCTGGGTGTGACGTGCATGCTGGAAGGTGGTTGTGAGCGACCCAGGTGGAAGCCATTTCAGCAAGGCATTGTAAGGCACCCAAGGTTGCAGGCACACATGACACAGTCTGGGCTGCACCCTGGTGTGTCACAGCCTCCCACCTAAAAACTCGCCCAGTGACAGCAAAATCTTGGTGCTCCCTGACTGCAGTGGCGAGGTCACCCCAGGCTTGGGCTAGGGCATTGATCCACGGCTTCCCACGGACAAGAACATTGTGGTCATTACCTACCCCGGAAGGGATCCAGGGCAGGCCAATTGATGACTCTTCCTTTCTTCACTGTGGTAGCAGAAATGGTCCCCCCTCCCGTGTGCAAGCTTAGCTGCTAATACTCAGCGCTACAGGGCACATCGGTGCCCCTTTGTCCTAAGCAGTGCCAACCTTTGAGGCCTTGCGGGGTTGATTCCATTTGGAGGAAATATTGACAATACAAGCGAGCTGTGTTCTTTTGTATGATGTTCGGTTTAGTCGAAGAAAGGCCATATAAAGTCCTGTTTCCCTGAACACCAGTAGAAACAAACAAGGGCAGGAAATCTCTGTAGCCAGAAACTCCATGGTCTGTCATGCCAGGTCTGTGCCCTGGCCACATTGTGCCCCCCATTCCTCTCAGAGTCCTGCTCATAACCCGACTCCTCCTCCCAGCTTCTCTGCCTCCAGCGCATGCAGGCTCCGTCTACACTTGGAGCTGGGGCTGTGATTCCCCGCTCATGAAGACATACTCACTCTCATGGAGCGCGTGCACTGAGAACAGCAGTGGAGCATGGCCAGAGGCATAGGCTAGCTGTTCCAAGTCTGGATCCAGGGGCCTGGGCGGGTATGTACTCGGGACTGCTAGCCGGAGACACCACTTGCTGCTGCCCGGGCTATGGCGCCTATGCTACTATTTTTAGTGCGGTCGCTTGATAAGAGCTAGGGCGAGTCTGTCTGCTCAAGCTGGGAATCACACCCCCACCTCCGAGTGCAGACGTGACCACAGCCTACAGCCAGTCCCCAACCACCTCGCGTTTGTAAATAGAGAAACCTCCATGAATCTACCAGGGTTAGCTCTGGCTTGGCCACTCAGCTTGGGCACATTGTCTGCACCTGTTATGCTGGTCGTTTTGTTGAGCCTGAAAGAGAGAGCTTGGCACACCCACTGGCTGTAATGAAGTCTATCATTGCCTCTGGACCTGAGACCCCGCAGCTGGCAGCCGTCGCCTGTTAGCAATCTTGCCCCCACTGGATCTGTGTAAGAATTCCTCTCCAGTCTGTGATGCTGGAACACAAGAATGTCATGACTAATGGTGGCATCAGAAAAGGAGAGTGCTAATATTACAGAAACGTCACAAGAGAACAACTCAGTGGGAATAAGGCCACAAAAGGATAATCTCAAAACAACGATTGTGTGCACCATTGTATTTACACATCCGGCTAAGAATCACCCAGCCACCAGCTGGACACAGAGTCTCAGGGACATGATGGTTGTATAGAGCATTAGGTTACAGTTGGCCAGATATCTGTCGTACACCATCACAGCCAACAGGAGGCACTCCGTAATCACCAAAGTACTGAGAAACCAGGAGTGAGTCATGCAGGCAGTGGAAGAAATGGCTTCCTCTCAGCTAAGAAGTCAAGCTGGATCTTGAGGATGAAGAATGCAGAAAGAAAGACATATACAAAAGCCAGGTTAGTGAGGATGGTTAACGTGATCATACCTAGATTCCCCAAAATACTGACAGCACAGACTATTAAAATATATTGAAAGTACGGTGGCATCAAACTCTGGACAATTGGTGAAGCCTGTGAGAAATGAATTCAGTCATCTCTTTGGTGATTGGTTATTGTGTGAAGAATGTGGACAAAAACCATCAAAGAGCTGCAGTGAATTTATTTCAATCAGATCCTTGAGAATGAAGAAATACAGTACTGTTATAGCGGTCCACAGGGAAGCTAACATGCTCGTAACTCTTTCTTGAGAGTCACAGGTGCAAGAGACTGTCTGGTGCTATTGGTGTGAGGTGTGGCTAAATCCCCAGCCTGGCCTTGGAAACCTCAATCAAGGGTGCCCTGTGATGTCAATATTAGACGAGTGTCATCCAAAAACTGCATTAAAATGAGTGAAAAGGTACAAGTAGGAATCGTTGTCAAATGGTCCAAACTCTCCCCTCACTCACGAGCTTCACTGGAACAAGTCAATGTGAACTCTTTAAAAAGGAGCCAATCCTGCTTTCATACTCACCCAGCTGTTCCGTCACCAGAAATTATCAGCATTTACTCATTTCCGTGACCCTTTTCAAAGCGTTTTTCACCTCTTTGTTCCTCAGGCTATAGATCAGGGGGTTCAACATGGGGGTCACCATTGTGTAGAACACAGAGACTACTTTCTCCTGCCCCCGTTCATGTTTTGTGTTGGGCTGCATGTAGACAAACAGAGCGGTGCCGTAGAATATGGTGACGACCGTCACGTGGGAGGTGCAGGTGTTGAAGCCTTTGCGCTTCCCCTTGGCGGAGGGGATCTTCAGGATGGTGGAGAGGATCAAAACATAGGAGATGAGGATAATCAGGCTGGTGAACACCCCGGTCAAACAAGCCACGGCCAGAAGGATCACATGATAGACGGTGGTATCGGAGCAGGAGAGCGATAACAGTGGGGAAATGTCACAGAAGAACAAGTCTATGATGTTGGGGCCACAGAAGGATAATTTTAATGTGGTGATTGTTTGGATCATTCCATTTACAAACCCAGCTAGGAACGACCCTGCCACCAGCTGGACACAGAGTCTCGGGGACATGACAGCCGTATAAAGCAGGGGGTTACAGATGGCCACGTAACGGTCGTACGCCATCACGGCCAGGAGGAAAGACTCGGTCACCCCAAAGAAGCTGACAAAGCAGTACTGAGACACACATGCAGCATAAGATATGGCTTTCCTCTCTGCTAACAGGTCAGCTAAAAACTTGGGAGTGATGAATGTGGAATATCAGAAATCCACAAAAGCCAAATTGCTGAGGAAAAAGTACATGGGAACATGCAGCTGGGGATCGAGCCTGATTAACATGACCATGCCAAGATTCCCAATCAGAGTGACAGCATAGACCAGTAGGAACACCACAAACAGGGGGATCTGAAACTCTGGACGATCCGTGAATCCTGCAAAGATGAACTCCGTTGCTTCAGTGCAATTTGTCCAGGTCATTTCTATGGTGCATGGTCCCTGTATGAAGAACACAGATGAAAGCTATTGATTATCTAAAGTGAATCACTTGCAGTCGACGCACTGCAGACCTTAGGAGTGTAGCACTGTTCTACTTTACAAAGTCTCAAATAAGGGGGACACAGAATAGCCGAAGTGGCAGAGTAGGCAGACAAAGCGACAGAGGCAGAGATGCCCCACAGAGTGTTAGATGCAATAATCAGACCGTTGGATAAATATTTAACAGCTTTGTCGTTCGGCAAATTTCAAAGCCCTGTATCGAAAAAAGAGCCCTTTGTAAAAACACCCTGAAAGTTAGAACAAAACGGCGGATGTCAAAATAAAAGAAAAGGGTGTGTGTTGTAAATAAAATGTCAGTTGAAAATGGCAGCGTGAAGAATGGGTGGTATATGGCCCACTCCATCAGGGGGTCTATGTCACATAAACAGATCAACACACTGTTACTCAGCAGTGCATGTAAAACCCATCAGAACACATCCCCTATGCCTACAGCTTGTGAAGCTCTGTATTGTCCCTTTCAGCACACCCTTTAAATAAGCACGGGGCACCACGGTGTCTTCTTGTGCACTAAAAGCCTTATGCTTAAGGCGTCTGGTTGCTCTGTCTCAAACACCAGTTTTGTTAATGGGATGTTTGTGTCTTCAGTCCCCACAACTTGGCCCCTATAACAGTCCTTCATGAGCTGCTTGATTTTGGGTGTTGGCGAGGCCTGATTTTTAAGGATTGCCATCTTTATTCAACAGGCCTTTTTCTACTGCCCATCCTCTTTCATACAATTGGCCAGCTACTTTCATGTTCAATCGTTCAGGGAGAAGTTAACGCTTCAGAAGTCCATTGCTCTCTCCCTAGCTAAAGAGCAACTTCTGTTTGGGTCATGGTAGGATGGGGGTGCTTATCAAAAGGGAAGGAAGGAGGATAAAAAACTTTGCACCCTTAATTTTGTATTTTAGGTTTTATCCTTGTTGATAGGATAGGTATCAGAAACAAAAGGCGTATGTTCTGATGAGAGGCACATGTCCTTGCGTTGGAGGTGGTGGGTAGATGTATGAGCAGTGGGGAATCGGGCCCAACACAAAGTGTCCCTGAACCACTCAGTTCTCCCCTTTTTCTCAAGTCTCCTCTTAAAATCAGACCCTCTTTCAGTTCAACAATACCTTTTAATTTTCCCTCAGTCCCTCTGCGTCAGGACTTCAGTCATCATAAACGCCTTTTTTTCAGTAATGTCTCATGTCTCTCATTTACTGGCTTGTATTATATAATGTTACAAAGTATCTAGCATTATAGATTGTGGGTGGGCAAAATGTAAAGTTTTAAGTAGGACCAGAAAATTAATAATTTGGGCCCCCTTTAATGCGATGATAAAGCCAAAAATGGCAATCTCCTCCCAATTTTTTTCTTAATGTTCTTTATTTCCTATATCTGACAGTCCTTGAAAAAGAACTTCAGGAAAACATGGCGAAACAATGGGGGAAATAATGCCTCATGAAGGCAGGGCAATGTTTCGTATGGCAAACACTTGCCCATGCTAAATCGTGACAAGTAACAAAGAAAGGATATAAAGTTGTTCCACAGAAAAACAGATTTCAGTCATTTAGCAATGCTCCTCTAAGAGCCAGACCAGCTCTCTGGTCCCCGTGCCCTGTGTTTCACACTGAACTTTTAAAACTTTTGGGTTAGTTTAGTTTTTTAAACTTTTTTTGCTATTATTACTTCAAACCAGGGGGTGCCGCTGCAAGCCAGGCACTACTACTTCTAGGACCCCTGACTGGACCAAAGCTTCCCTGCCCCCCAAAATCCTTCCCCTCATCACCTGCTGACATGCTCCAGTCATGGCACGGGGTCTCTTAGCAGCCGCACCTCACCTCCCCTTGAAGAGGAGTCAAAGTAACCACCACTTAGAGCAACTCCATCTCCCACCCTCCCATTCAGCCATGCGTGCTGCAGCCCCTGCTCCCAGCCAGGATGACACTGGTCTCACCCCGACTGCACAGCTGTCGCCAGGCGATGGGATTAGGTTCTCCAGAAGCATCCAGGCATCAGGGAAGGGGAAGGATCTCACAAGGAGCGCTGCACCGGCAGGACGCCTGCCTGAGGGCCGGGCTGGGCAAGGGTCACAGCTGCCCCACCCCACACACACACAGAGGACCCCTAAACACACAGACACAGACACACACACAGTGCCTGTACACAACCCCAGAGTGTGCGCTATACACACACACAAAGTGCCCACCACACACACACACAGAGTGCCCCCACCACACGGAGCGTCCACCCACACATGCACTGTCTTGCGCCAGTCAAACACCTGCCGGCCCCTCACCCTCTTTTTCTATCATGCCCATCGCTGTGGTATCTAGATACCAGATATGAAAAGAAGACGAAAACAAAATTTCCTCCAGAGCATCCTACTGCCCCCGACCTGTCCTACCTCGAGGCAATGGATTGGGGCTCGCGCATTTCATGCAGGTTACACAAAGCGGGCTCTGAGGAGGCTCGCGGAGCCACCTTCCTCCCTGTTCCCTGGTGCCAGAGCTGAGCAGCTGGTGCTGTGTTCCTATGGCTGGTCTGGGGCAGCAGTTCCTACCCGAGAACCCAGGGAAAAAGGGTACATTACAGTGCTGCTTCAGCACCATAGCTGTGCCATTTAAGTGGCATTAGTACAGACATACCCAGACTCGATGGTGGCGTTTTCCTCCTTCTCGGGCAGGCTATTTTTCTCTCCCTTTCCCTGTCACTTTTCTCCCTCCCTTGGTAAAGCTCTTTCCTTCTTTTGACAGGCAAATATGTGCAGCAAAGTTCAAATTTCTCCTCTCCGGATAATTCCTTCCTCCTTTTCCGAAGAATGGCACACCGTCATGAAATGAAAGGCAGAAAAGCACTAAAACTGACCTCTTTGCCCATGACTTGATGGTATCTCTTCATTTTTCCTCCCTTCACTTATAATAATGTGAGAACAGAAGAAGTACCTGCTCGGACCCTTAAATCAGACTAAGAGTCTAACCTTTCCTTGCTTGCTAACCACACCAATGTTTCCCTTAATAGCTTTGGAGCTAATTACTGGGATACTGGAAGTTACGTTCGGCTTTGAGGACTTTGAAATTTGCTCCCTGGAGCATTTCAGCTCCCAGGACAACAGATGTGCAGAGCACATGCAATTAATGTGGTTGCCATGTTTTTCCTTGTGGAAATGGTACACAGAGGGCCAGCTCCTCAGCTGGTCTGGATCTGTGCATCTCCCGTGAAGCCTTTTTGATATGATTGTAGAATGAGGTGAATGTACTCCACTTCATCTGTTGGTCACCACTACAAAAGCCTCTTTATCGAATTTCCCAACGTTGGCCTACTTACATTCCAGATACCCCAGGCCAGATTCTTATCTCACTTACCCTGGTATAACTCCAGAGGAACGCAGAAATAATTTCTGCAGCGTTAATCCGGATTCCCACTGAGGAAGCCTAGCTCAGAACCAGATCATCCCACAACATATAAGCCAGTGTAACATGGATAAGTGTAACAACTCTTATCCATAAGGTTTGGGTTGCACTCTCAACACTCCTATTCCTCAATTGGGCACTTTGGGACAAATCCCTTAAACACCTTGTATTTCAGTAACTCTATCTTGAGAATGGATTGTCTGAAATTTACACTTCTCTGTAAAGTGCTTTGAGAGCTCTGGATTATAAATGCTGTATGCTACTGTTATTATTCCATACGCCAAGTTCTGTAGCCGTTGTACAAACTTTTCTCCAGTTTATTTTCCTTTTCACCTGTACTAATCCTAATTTCAGGCTTTTGCTAGGCATCAGGGACATATAAAGAACTCATACTTATGGCTCTTGGCCCTGCCTCTGGCAGCTTCATGAAGAAGAGAATCACGTGCCGCTTTTCAACATGACAGCACAGAGCGCTAATCTCCAGGTCACAGAGTTTAGTGACTAGGGTTGAACGGAATTATTTTCTCCTGCAGAAAATTCTGGCTTTTAATTGAACGGGGGGAACCAAAAACATACAATATGTTTTTTTCCCAGCTTTCAGCCACCAAAAGCTGAAAACATTCAGCCAACCCATTTGTCCCAAAACTGTCAAAACCCCTCAAAAATTTCATACAAAAATTGAATTGTTTGGTTTTGTTTTCTGATGAGATGTTGAACTTTTTTTGACCAATAGGACATTTGATTTGTCAGATACCCAATTTGTTAAGCAAATGTCGCAATAGAAATTTTTCCACCAGTCTACCTAATGATTCCTCCATTGTTTTCCACCTCCTGCATGTTGTTGGTGCTGATGTTTATCAGTGTAGGCTGCCTGCATGTGTCCCAGGGTAGGTGCTGTCCCAACTCTGTGCAGATAACTGAGACAGCACTCACGATCGAATGAATCAACACGACCACGGATTAGCTGAGCAACGAAGGCACCCGGGCCAGGTTTATTGTGTGCGGCACAATGAGAAGTGACCTACAGGGTATCTATGGGTCAGCTTCCTATATGCAGCATTGCAATGGACACGGCCCAACAGCGGGATTTTCCGTTATCCTCTAGGCCGGACAAAGTCATTCCCTCTGACACGCTCTTTTATACATTGTTACAGACAATTTCGTTCTGTCCCCTTCGACATAGGTAGTTGCCACCCTCTTGCTGTAGGCTAATACCACCCTTTACCGTATGTTGGATGATTTGGGCAAAACAACTACATTAATCACCTTATTAGATGTTTCTATTAATCAAAGTATCATTGCAGGGAGTCAGTTCTCTCTTTGGTGTCAGGGTTTCTTGGTGCCTGCTGCACCTGCTGTGTATTTTTAGTAAGATTTGAATATTAGTGATATTTTGGAAATGTGTATGCTTGCTGTATCGGCACTTTCTCTGTGCCAGTTTCAGTTAGGTCATACGTTCACAGGCTGGTTTCTGTTCACTTGGTTTTTCCATTTAGACTCTTGTTCACTTGGCTTTTTCCACTTAGGCCTTAAGCCTTAGCCTGTTTGCAGGCCTTAAGCTCTCATTTCTTCCTACGCCACACACCCAGGAAATGAGAACAGAATAGGAGAGCTGAGTCCATCTTCCCAACGTGCCAGCGAAAAGCATTTTATTTCTGGGCCAAGGAGACCATTTCAAGGCTACCAGGTCTTGCCAGGTGGGTGAAGAAAGGAGGGAAATGGGAAACTGAAGCTGAGTGTCAAACATGGCTGTGAAAGCAGTAAGATGTAGGACATCAAGTCATCAGGGTAGGGCTCGTTTCAGTTTAAGCAGAATTATAATGGTATGGAAGGGGCATGTGCAGGGTGAATAACTCATAGTTTGATTTGCTGGCTGCTCCAAAAAACACCCGGTGGAAAAAAAATCAAGTTTTTCCACCTCATGGTTCCAAACCAAATCCAAGAAATGTTAAAAAAAAAAAAACCAGTTTCCGGCTGAACAAAATGCATACGTTGTTTGACATGTGGTAGACATTTCTGGGTGGCAGAGGCCTATCATAAAATCACTGCACAGAACATTTCTTTGGACTATTGGAGTCCTGGTTACAGTTCTCCCCCTCCATCTGATTTGAGGAAAGGATTTGAACTGGCGTTGCCTGAAGAGTTAAAGACTCTTTAGCCACTGGGCTACTCTTCTTTGCACTACAGGACTGTGTGGGGAGAGGGGCTTTCTCAATCTCTACTTTTAAGGCTGTTCCCCTTTTAAAAATAATTAAACAGTCATTGGATCAAGGACTTAAAGCTGGATCTCCTGCACACAAGGCAGGCTCACAGAACAACAGGGTGGTTCTTAAAGGCTTTTTCTGGGCAAGGGTTATTCATGGTCATTGTGAAAGACTATGACTTGCCACAAGGAGTGACAGTGACTAATTTGTCAGGCGTCGTTAAATGCCATCATAACCAGAATGAAACGCCACACTTATAAAGTCACAGAGAATGCACAGCTCAGCCTGGCATGCAGTGTAAGAAATGGCTTTCCTCTCAGTGAACAAGTCCACCATCATCTTCAGGGTGCTGAATCTAAAATTAGTGACACCTACCAAAGCCAGGTGAGTAAGGGCAAAACATGCTGGGGTGTAAAACTGAGAATGTCAAGCTGTGAAGTTGATGAACAGGATCACGCCAAGTTTTCCCACCGTGGTGATAGCGGAGATCATTGGAAGCAGCACAGATCAGGTGACTTGAACCCCTGGATGTCCTGTGAATGCTGTGAAAATGAACTCACGAGTCTGATGAGGTTGGAGTGTGTATTGCTTCTGGATCCTTGCTGGCGATGGAAGTGAAAGTGTTACGCAGCGTGCTGCTGACAGGGATGTCGGTGGAAAGACATGCACACCCCACTTCTCTGGTCTGGGGTCGCTCGCAGGGCCCTGACACCCCAAGGCCCTGGCAGCTTCACCACATCTTGTGCAGACTCGGGCACCCTGAGGAGAAGGCCATGCAGCGGAGAAGCACACGCGGTTTCCCCCTGGCAACCCAGGCGCACGGAGCTGGAGAAATTGGTTCTATCTCTGCAGCAGCCCCGGGAGTGGGAATGGGAACAGAATCCACATTTTCCACACTGTGGTGGGCAGGGGCAGGCAGGATCTGGCTGGACACTCGCCTCTGGGCACTGAGAAATTTGCAGATCAGGACGCGGATCAAAGAGCTTTTTTCTGTGGCAAAACGAGCCTGACTCCTCCTCCACCGCCGCCTTACTCTGGTTTCACACCAGTGTGACACCACTGATTTCTGCATGCTTACACCTGTGTAAATGGCCCAAAGTTCTCAATATGGGGCACCCAAGCTCTCTGAGCGCTCAGCCTCATCTCAGGCCTCGTCTGGGTTTTCCAGACCCCACTTCTACTGTAGGCGACACTATGTTCTCTGGCCCTGCTAGCCAAGCTTTTGTAAAAACAGGTGCCAAAGGTGACGGGCTTAAGTAGATGGCCCGATTTGCACAGGCAATGCACTCCTAGCACCTTCCACTGATTATATGGAAGCTGTTGACGCTAAGCACCGCTCATGGAGGTGCTCTCAAGGTCTGGGATGTGGGTGGTCTGGCCTAGCGGTCAGAGCAGGAGTCAGTGTTTGGGAATCGGAGCCCCTGGTCAGAAGCAGAGCCAGGGACCAGAGCTAGGACCCAGAGCCGAAGTCAGGAATTGGAGCCAAGGGTCAGAACCAGGTCACCTGGAGCAAGGCATGGCAGGAGCAAGGCTGGGAACAAGCAGGCACAGGAGCGATCACTGTCCTGGGCGAATGCTTTTGCAGCCCTTGACCCGCCACTACTGCTGGGTTGAAGAGCAGGTTTGCTGATCCCTCCAACCCATCAGCCAGTTCAGTCTATCTGGGGCCCAGCTCCACCTCTTAGGCCACCTGGGGGTCTAAGCTAGCAGGTAAGCAGGCTGGCTGCTGGAACTTAATATGTCAGATTCTAACCTGAGGGTCCCATTTACTGAACACTTAGGCCCAGCTTTTTAATACTTGACTCACGAGGTTTCTGAAATCCTCTCAATTGTCAAATGCTTCAAATGCCTCCCATGCACAATGGATTCACTTCAACACGTTTCTCTGAATTACTTCAAAAAGTGCCAAAAAGCTTGGCAGGGGATAGCAAATTACTATTTCGTATGATCATTTATTATTTCTATTGTGGTATGCCTAGGAGTCACTTCTGTTTTCACACAAATACAGGGATGCACTTTCACCATTTGCTCACAATATTACCTCCCTAGAGGGAAAAATTTCATTTCTATGAACCTCTTCATAGCATTTTTCACCTCCTTGTTCCTCATGCTGTAGATGAGGGGGTTCAACATGGGGGTCACCACCGTGTAGAACAGTGAGATCACTTTGTCCTGAGCCCATGTCTGTTTTGTGTTGGGCTGCAAATAAATAAACAGAGCGCTGCCGTAGAATATGGTGACGACGGTCAAGTGGGAGGTGCAAGTGTTGAACGCTTTGCGCTGCCCCTTGGTGGAGCGGATCTTCAGGATGGTGGAGAGGATCAAAATATAGGAGATGAGGATAATCAGGCTGGTGAACATCCCGGTCAAATAAACCACGGCCAGAAGAATCGTGCGATAGATGCTGGTATCGGAGCAGGAGAGCGATAACAGTGGAGAGATGTCACAGAAGACAAATTCAATGACGTTGGGGCCACAGAAGGATAGTTTTAATATGGTGATTGTTTGGATCATTCCATTTACAAACCCAGCTAGGAACGACCCAGCCACCAGCTGGACACAGAGTCTTGGACACATAACAGCTGCATAAAGCAGAGGGTTACAGATAGCCATATACCGGTCATACGCCATCACAGCCAGGAGGAAAGGCACAGTCACCCCAAAGAAACAGGCAATGGAGACTTGGGACACACATGCAGCGTAAGATATGGCTTTCGTATCTGCTATCAGGTCAGCTAACAACTTGGGAGCGATTACTGTGGAATAACCGAAGTCTACAAAAGCCAAATTACTGAGGAAAAAATACATAGGAGTTTGCAGCTGGGAATCGAGCCTGGTTAACCCAATCATGCCAAGATTTCCCACCAAGGTGACATCATAGATCAGTAGGAACACCACAAAAAGGGGGATCTGAAACTCTGGACGATCCGTGAATCCCGAGAAAATGAACTCCGTTGCTTCGGTGCAATTTGCCCAGGTCATTTCTATGGTGCACGGTCCCTGTATGAAGAACACAGATAAAAGCTATCAATTAACTGCAGTAAATAGCTTGTAGTCAACACACTGAGACCTCAATAGAATAGCACTGTTCCGCCCTCCAGGATCTCAGACTGGTGTCTCACCTGGTGTTATTTTGCCCCACACAGGCCAGGTAAAGTGTCCCTGCAGTCTCAAAAGTCTTTGCCGGACACAGACACTAGAAAGCAAACTGAGGAGGCACAGAACAGAGACTGCAGACTTGTATGGGGCTTTTTCAGAGAACAGGGCTGCCCGCTGCCACAGTCGTTCCTTGCTGCTACAGCTCCTGTTTCTTCTTGGTCAGGACCAGGGGGCTGGTTCTGAGATGGGGATTTCTGATCCTGGAGTTGTGGCGTTGGGCGGATATAGGAAAGAGTTCTGAAGCCTTGACTTGGTTTTTCAGTCTGGAGAGCTGGGGATGGGAATTGGTCTCAGCCTGGGAGCACCAGCGGAAGGCGAGGGGTCAGAGGGGAGGAGGTTGTTGTGACCTGGGGTTAAGTAGGGAGAGATGGGGCTCTCCTCAGCCCAAAGGCAGATGTGTGAGTATTTCTGAGCTGGCAGCGGGTCCGCTTTGTGTGTGTGTGTGTGAGAGAGAGAGAGAGAGAGAGAGAGCAGGGAGATTGTGGGATAGAGCTAGATGAAAGAAGGAGACCTGTACAAGAGTCAAAGAGAGAAATTCTGCTTTCTCCTACCTTGACATTTATTGTAAAGTGCCCAAGTTTTCCATTCTGAAAATGGATGTCTAAAAGCACCCCTTTTCATCCCCACATTCCCACCAACCTCCCTCTTCCTCATGCAAGCCTTTCTCAGGGACTCCTTCCAACCCTCCATATTTCTCTGGTTTGCAAACATGAGCATTCTGCACTGGAGATGCGGCACAACTTGCATCTTGCACCATGGTGTTTGTGCACCAGCTGCTTCTGCAAGTAATAAAACCATAAAACGTAGAGTTGGAAGCCACCTCAAAAGGTCCTCTAGTGTAACCCCCTGTGCTGAAGCAGAACCAAGGAAATCTAAACCATCCCTGACAAATGTGTGTCCAAACTGTTCCTAAAAACCTCCAATGACCATGATTCCACAACCTCCTTTGGAAGCCTACTCCAGTGCTTAACTGGTGTTATAACTAGCAAGTTTTTCCTAATATCTAACCTAAATCTCTCTGCTGCAGTTTAAGCCAGTTACTTTTTGTCCTACTTGTGTGCACATGGAGAAGAATTGATCACTGTCCCTTTTATAACAGCCCTTGACATTTTAGAAGATTGTTATCATGTCCTCCCTCAGTCTTCTTTTCTCAAGACTACACACACACAATTCTTAATAGTTTCCTCAGAGGTCAGGTCTTCTAAACTTTTATCATTTTTGTAGCTTTCCTCTGGATTTTCTCCAACTTGTCTACATCTTTCCCAAAGTGTGGCACCCCACATATAACACAGTACTCCAGCTGAGGCCTCACCAGTGCCAAATAGAGTGGGACACTTACCTACCATGTCTTAAATACAACATTCCTGTTAATACATCCCAGAATATTAGGCTTTCTTGCAGCTGTCCAACATTGTTGACTCATATTCAATTTGTGAATACTATAAACCCCAAATCCTTTTAAGAAGTATTGCTGCCTAGCCAGTTATTTCCCATTTTGTAATTGTGCATTTTTATCCATCCTAAGTATAGTATGTGGCACTTGTATTAATTGAATTTTATATTATTGTATTCTGACCAAATCTCTAATTTGTCAGAATTGTTTTGATTTTTAATCCTGTCCTCCAAAATGCTTGCAACCCATCCCAGCTTGCTGTCAGCTGCAAATTTTATAAGCATACTCTCCATTCTATTAACCAAATCATTAATACAAATATTGAATTGTACTGCACTTAGAAATGTCTGTGGGTCTCCACTAGATACGCCCTTCCAGTCTGACAGCAAACAATTGATAACTAATTTCTGAGTACAGTCTTTCAATCAGTTATGCACCCACCTTATAGTAATTTCATCTAGACTGCATTTCCCTAGTTTGCTTATGACAACGTCATATGGGATTGTGTCAAAAGCCTTACTAAAATCAAGATATATCATGTCTACAGCTTCTCCCCATACACTAGACCATCCCTGTCAAAGAAGGGAATTAGATTAGTTTGGCATGATTTGTTCTTGAAAAATCTATATCAGCTATTACTTATAAACCTATTATCCTCTAGATGCTTACACATTCGTGGGCGCCAGGTTCCTATAATTTTTGGTGGTGCCCCAATGGGTCCTGGCCAGGGTGCTGGGCCTAAGTCACATGGAAGATGGGTGGGGAGAAAGGGAGCATCTGGGAGGGGGCAGCGGTGGCTGCGCAGTGCTGCTTGGGGCCGGGAGCAGCTCCTGGCCAGGGTACTGGGCCCACGTCATGGGG
Source organism: Mesoclemmys tuberculata (assembly GCA_007922155.1). NCBI lineage: Eukaryota > Metazoa > Chordata > Testudines > Chelidae > Mesoclemmys > Mesoclemmys tuberculata. The sequence goes on along the minus strand of ML675613.1, from coordinate 1,339,757 downwards.
AAGAGAGGCAGAGAGAAAAGGCGGGCCATATAACTCATCACCTATGTACACATCAATTGTTTAATAATTTGTTCCAGTAGTTTTCTGAGTATTGAAGTTAGGCTGACAGAACTGTAGTTCCCTGGGTCCTCTTATTCCCCTTTTGCAAGACAGGTTCTACGTTGGTCCTTCTCCAGTCGTCTGGGACCTCACCTGTCCTCCATGAATTCTGAAATCTGTAGATAATTTTTGTTTATATTTTTGTTTGAAAATGGGTTGGAAGCTGGAAATAGAGTGAGCTCTCCATTTTCCATCAGCTATGCTTAGCAGAGAAGTTATTATGACAAATAACTTTTTTTCATATTTAGAAAAATAAACTTTTCCAAACTGCACTACACACAAAGTACCTTTGAGATGAACAATCTCATTTCCAGTATGAAACTTTTCCCAGAACTATTTTATAGAAGATTTTAAAAAGCCATGAGATTCTCTGAGGTAAATTCCAAACATTGGAGATATTTTAAATTTGGCTGGAAAAATAGGCAAGGATTTCCACCTCAAAATTTAAATTGTCTCCTAAAAAAAAATGGTGGTACCGTCAGAGATTAAATTCAGTTTTTCAATTGCAAAACAGAGGCTTGATTCCTGCTTTAATAGCCTGATCCAAAGTCCACTGAAGACAAAGGGAGACTTTCAAATGACTTATTTGGGCAATGGATGTAGCTCTAAGTGAACAGCTCAATGAGACCTTAGCTATTGAGATGCTGCAAATGCCTCCATAAATACAAAAATAAAAGAACTAACATGACTCATACCAGCAAATCTAGCAATTTGATAACCTTATTAGTACACTTTCCTTCTTCATGATGCTTGAAGTCTTCTTGCATGTCACATCTCCTTTAGGGTCTCATCCAAAGCCTATTGCAGTGAATGGAAAGAAACCATTAATTTCAATGGGGTTTGGATATGGACCCAATTTTTTAAGCCATTGGGTCTTAAATCTTAAAAATGATGTTTTTCTATGAAGAGGTGACTGGCTCTGTAGATGTGGGGAAAGTGGTGGATGTGATATACCTTGACTTGAGCAAAGCTTTTGATACAGTGTCCTACAGTAGTCTTATGAGCAAATAAAAGAAGTATGGGTTGGATGAATGGACTATAAAATGGATAGAGAGCTGGCTAGACCTTTGGCTCAAAGGGTAATGATCAATGGCTCCATGTCTAGCTGGCAGCCGGTCACAAGTGGAGTGCCCCAGGGGTCGGTCCTGGGGCCAGTTTTGTTCAACAACTTCATTAATGATCTGGAGGATGGGGTAGATTGCACCCTCAGCAAATTTTCAGATGACACTAAACTAGGGGGAGTGGTAGGTACCCTGAAAGGTAAGGATAGGATACAGAGTAACCTAGACAAGTTGGAGTATTGTGCCAAAAGAAATCTGATGAGGTTCAACAAGGACAAGAGTAGAGTCCTGCACTTAGGATGGAAGAATCCCATGCACAGCTACAGTGTGGGGACTGACAGGCTAGGCAGCAGTTCTGCAGAAAAGGATCTGGGGGCTATAGTGGATAAGAAGCCAGATATGAGTCAGCAGTGTGCCCTGGTTGCCAAGAAGACTAATAGCATATTGGGCTGCATTAGTAGGAGCATTGTCAACAGATTGAGGGAGGTGATTATTCCCCTCCATTCGGCATTGGTGAGGCCGCATTTGGAGTATTGTGTCCAATTTTGGACCCCCAGCTACAAAAAGGATGTGGAGAAGTTGGATATAGTCAGCGGAGGGCAACAAAAATGATTAGGGGGCTGGAACACAAGACTTATAGAAATAGATTGAGGGAACTAGGCCTATTTAGTCTGCAAAACAGAAGAATGAGGGGGGATTTGATAGCAGCCTTTAACTACCTGAAAGGGGGTTCCAGGGAGGATGGAGCTAGGCTGTTCTCAATGGTAGTAGATGACAGAACAAGGAGATATGGTCTCAAGTTGCAGTGGGGGAGGTCTAGGTTGGACATTAGGAAAACGTTTTTCACTAGGCGGGTGGTGAAGCACTGGAATGGGTTACCTAGGGAGGTGGTGGCATCTGCATCTCTAGCGGTTTTTAAGCTGCGGCTTGACGAAACCCTGGCTGCAAAGATTTAGCTGAAGTTAGTCCTGCTTTGAGCAGGAGGTTGGACTAGATACCTCCTTAGGTTCTTTCCAACTCTAATATTCTATGATTCTATTAATACATTTTATTAAATACATTAGAATAAATAAGGTGAGTCATCATCATGTTAGCTGGAGAAATGACAGGAACTACAAACCTTAATTTCCTGAATTCATTTCTTACTCAGACAATTTTTTTTTATTGTGATTAGCCCAAAAAATACAGAATTCATTTTTCCCAAAAACTTTCCTCTTAGCTCATGCATCCTTCAAGGTCTATTAAACGAAGAAACAGATCTTGCCGGACAAACTGGCTTACTTTTTTTTTATAAAGTTATAAAATTAGTCCCCAGTTCATATGAAAGGACCCTTAACACATAACCTTAGTTATCATGTCAAAATGCAAGGATGTTGTAGTCTTCCTCTTCACCTCTTCAGTGATCCAACAATACTGTTTTCAGTGGAAATACCTCCTCCACAGGAAGGCATAGACATATGGAATGTTACTCAGAAAAAAACAACAAAAACGATCAAGGAAATAGAGGGACTGACATATGGGGAAAACCTAAAAGAACAAAATCTGTCTAGCTTGACTAAGCAATGATGAAGTGATGAATTATATCAGCCTCCCACTGAGCTCTATCAGATTATAGAATAATCTCTACTGGGAAATTGAGAAAGCTGGAATATTTATAACTAGATTGAACAAAAAAACCAGTAGGGGATTCTGCTGCACTGGCAGGGAGATAGGACTAGATTTCCAATTGGTCTTTTCCATCAGTGGCTTCTCTGAGGCCTGGTTTACACTTAAAAGTTAGATGAACGTAGCTACATCACACAGAGCTGGAAAACATTTCACATCCTGTGTGACATAGTTAGGTCAAATTAACCCCCAATGTATACATGGGAAGGTCAACAAAAGAATTTAGATCGATGGAAAATCTCTTCCGTTGATGTAGGAAGCATCCACGCCATTGTGCTACAGCACCATAATTGTGCAGCTGTAGTATGTAGATGATGGAGTTTCACCCTTCCCGTTCATGCTATTTTTCTCTCCCTTTCTCTGTCACTCTCTCTTGGTAAAACTTTTCCCTTCTTCTGATCAGAAAAGTTAAAATTTCTCCTCTCAGAATAATTCCTTCCTCCCCTTCCCATGAATGGCACACTGTCATGAAATGAAAGGCAGAAATGCTCTGAAACTGACCTCTTTGCCCATGACTTGATGGTATCTCTTCATTTTTCCTCCCATCACTTATAATGAGGTGAAAAGAACATAAGCAGTACCTGGTCAGAACCATAAAATCAAACTAAGGGTCCAACCTTTTCCAGCATTTCCCTTAATAATTTTCAAGCTGCTGCCAGGGGTAGTGGAGCTTAAATTGGGCTCTGATGACTTTGAGATTTGCTCCCTGGAGCATCTTATCTCCCAGGACAGTAGGTGCGCAGAACACATGCAATTAATGTTGTTGCCATGTCTTTCCTTCTGGAAATGGAACACAGAGGGCCAGATATTCAGCTAGTCTGGATCTGTGTATCGTGAACTCTTTTTAATATGACTCTAGAAGGAAATGAATGTGTTCCATTTCATATGTTAGCCACCACTCCAAAATTCTCTTTAAGTAATTTCCCAGTGTTGGTCTACATATATTCCAGATACCATGGGCCGGACTCTTATGTCAGTAATCTTCAGAGGAATGCCGATAATTTCAGTAGACTTACTCTAGATTCCCATTGTGTAGCCTAGCTCAGAATCAAACCATCCCACAATTTATTCCAGTGTAATGTACACCATAATAATATAATATTGTAATATATATATAATAAATAATCTTTTTGCATAATATTTGGGTTCTACTTTCAACCTTTTCTTTTACCTGGAGCACACAGTTAGAATTTTCCTGTGATATATTTAGTATGTATATATCTCAATTTATTTAGCACCCATATAATAGACTGGTTTGTGGCATGTCAGCTATATGAACATTAAATAGAACAGACAGAGAACCCATGACGTCGGAGACAAACCTCTCATTGACTACAGAGGGAGTAGGTTTAGGCCGATCTCTACCACTGCATGCAGCGCATGACGAATTGCTGTGGTTTCAACAGCTGTTCGTGGAAGCACTTTGAACAGAGTTAGAGGACATGGCTGTAAAAATGGTGGGAACTGGTCTGTTTTACCATTCCCACCACTGCTAGGACCAGCAGAGCTTTGTGCGTGCCAATGCAAGGGCACTGTCAAACACCACATCATAGAAAAGGCCATGGTGAATAAGCACGGGTCACAAAAAGAGCTGAGTCTACCATCGATGGCATTAAAATGCAAATCCAGCGTGGAACATGCAGCCACGACGAAAGGCCCAGGCAATTCAAATCTGTTGTGTGGTTCTTGTCAGTGTTCTTGTAAGTGTGTAACCTCATGTGTGTTTACATGGGTTATATAACTTGGCTAGTTTATCTCTGTCCTGTGGACAGCTGAACAATCAACGTCCATTAGTCTCCCTCAAAGGTGACCTGCAGCTCCGTAACTGTATACAACTGGCCCTATGGAAAGCGGCTGTATGCCGCCAGTGCTGGAGAGAAATGCATGTACATTGCTTTCAGTGCATAGGGAGTGTCTGTGTGGGCGATTATTTTTAAAATCATACATGGTAAGGCTTCTTGTCACCTTCACTTATCAGCAGTATAATGGGAAATAGCTAAACAGCCGTCCCTTTTGATGTCTTTGAGCTCGGATATTGTATCTTGGCAGTGACTAAAGCCACTTACAGGTGGCTGGGCTCAATCTCTCATAGATGGGCCCCTCTCCAAAGGATATCCTTTTTGCGGGTGGGGACCACAACAGTGGAAGCCACAGGTACAACTCTGAATTCATATCTCACCTTGTTACCCTCCAGGATACACTGGTTTCAGCATCACACACAGCCCTCTGGATAGAGAATTCACCTCGGGCTCCTAGACTTAGTCAGAATCCGATTCCTTCTGTCAGGGTCTGTCAGGCCCCTTTCAAATGGCTGCTCGGTGTTTGTCTCGCCAGGTGACCTCGGAGTAGACAATGGCCACATAGTTCAAAGAAAATCCAGTTGAAGGTTCCTGTTCAAGGGCTACACAAGCCAAGAGTCTGAAGAAAATAACCCCTGGAAACACCCAACCTTATAAAGCTGACTTAGAAGATATGGGAACTTTATTGTAGGTGACTTTCAGAATTTCAGGGGTAAGCTGCCTCTTGTAATATTCTCTCCCATTTTTTGCACACGGAATTGCAAAATGAAGAAACTCTTCCTCCAAGTTGCCATGTGGGATGCAATTCCCATCTAAAAGAATGATGCCAATGTAGTGTTTTGTCACCCAGTTAATTGGTGCGGGGGACTTTTCAAACCTAATTGATTGAAGGTCACAGCAGAGCTGGAAAAGGGGACAGAGGCTAAGTAGAACTGGTTCCAATCCATGGCTTTGCCACAGATTTCCTGCGCGATCCTGGACAGCTCACACAGTCGCTCTGTGCTTCAGTTCTCTATCTACAAACGGTACAAAAGACTCTACCCTTGTCTGCTTTGTGTAGTTATATTTTAAGCTCTTCGGGACAGGGCCTGTCTCTTACCAGGTGTCTGCACAGCATCTTCAGGGTGATGAATGTCGAATAAGCGACATCTCCAAAAGCCAGCTTAGCAAGGACAAAATATATTGGGGTGTGAAGTTGGGATGAGATGCAGATGAACACAGTCACCCCAAGGTTTCCCATTAGGGTGACAGCATCGACCACAAGAAGCAGCACAAATAGGGCGACTTGGAGCCTCAGGTGACCTGACTCATGTGAAAATGAACTCAGTTGCCTGGTGTATTTTCCTCAGGCCATTTCTGTGGTCCCGTGAGAAGGATACAGAGGAAAGACTATCAGACAGCTTTAGTGAATTTCTTCCAGTCACCTTCAGGTCGTCCTCCATACTGTTATGCTGTTATAACCTTTGGGTTCCTCATACACAGCACTCATTTGGTGTGTTTTTTCTTCTCTGGGCACCACGTTTCACTTATAGTGGCCAGCCATGGAGACGCAGGTCAGTCACTGTCTTACTGAGTCTACACACGGTATTTGAATTGATTGAACAATTTCACGGGGGGAAGGGGCGAGTTCATACCTAGATAGTTAAATCAATGCCAGCCCAAGTACAGATGAATTTATATGTGTGTAAAAGTGTTTATACCAGCATATCTTATTCCTGGAAATGTACAGTGACCGCCACAGTGGTGAGACCAACTAAAAATGATTTTGGGGCAGGTCTCTGGGCCTGAGCCACATAGAAGATCAAACTAGAGGGTCCCAGTGGGCCCTTCTGGCCTTGGAACCTACACATCTATTAAACTAAGTTCCCAAAGGCATGAAAGGTGGGACCGTCATTTGTGCAGATCTGTTGATACAATTGATATAAAAGCACCTGCTGATCTTAAGGTTTTCCATTAGAGTGTGAGTTTGGCGATGCTGGGGCATGTGTTGCTTTTATATCTGTGGGAGATAGAAATGAAAGCCCGGGCAGTGTTGGCGAGTGTTATTGACAGTGTCCTACGTGATGTGAAGGTGGAAAGGAAGCACGGCCGTCTCAGATCTGGCGCCCTCTTCAGGGCAGTGTGCGTTACTGACACATGTTACTGCCCCTCTACAGCCCGTGACAGCCATCTCAGGGGGTGCTGCAACACTCATCTGAGCTACGCTGACCATGCTGTGTGGAGCCCACCAGCTATGGAACAGCAGAGGGGTGGTTTGTGGCAGGATTGAGAGGTATCATCAGCCGCCCAGAAGGTGAAGGTGGCTTGCAGAAGTCCAACCGATGACCAGCACCCTGTCATCACTCCTGCAGGCGGAAGATTCAGTCTCTAACTAAAAAGAAAAATGTAAGTAAGTTGATTAGTCCCTTGTGCTGATCAGCTTCACTGAGTTTCTCTCAGGGGAGCCCATCCCCTGGGATCAGAAGCTACTGGCAAGCCTTGATTGCAGCAAACTCTGCTGAGTCCCAGGGGAAGAGGCAGAAAATTTGCAAGATAATTAACTCTCCGGAGAAAAAAAGCAGACACTGTAAGCCTACTAAATAAGTGTGTCTGGGTGTAAGTCATTCAGAGACTTCTTCAAGACATTGCACCCATGAGAAATATCCTCTCTTACTAGTAATTAAACGCACCACTAACAAATCCCAGCTGACACAGATAACAAAAAGATCCTGAGGGTGCTGTAAAGCATGAGTTTATGCTGAATCAAAAGTGAAAAGAAAAAGGAAGAAAAAACTGTTACATCTTGAGCTGGGCCAATTTTTTTTTGTTATTATTTTTTCAGATACTTTTTTCAGTTTTTTCAGATTTTCCAGTTAGTTGGCAATGCAAAAAAAAAAAAAATACTAAAAATCTTTTCGAGTCAAACCACAGCAACAGTTTTGGACATTATGGGGGAAATTCAAAAGTTAAAAAAAGCAATTTGGGGTTGAACGAACTGTTTCATTTTGATGTGGAGCATTTTGTAAAATTTAATTTTAAAAAATAAAGGAAATTTGGAAAGCAAAAGTAATTTTGAATAGAAAATCAACACAATGGGATTTTTCTGAATTCTGCGGGTTTCTTATTTTCTAAGTGAACAACTCTGTGAAATTGACATGAATTTTCAAAAACATTTTTGTGTCACTGAATCTGCATTTTTCTCTGAAAAAAGTTTTGGTCAAAAAGATGAGCCCAGCTCTAGTTTCAGACAATGTTGTAAGATGCCATAAATGATTTACAAAAATATAAGATCATAAAAACAGTCATGCTGGGTCAAACCAATGGCCAATCAAGCCCAGTATCCTGCCTTCTGACAGCGGCTAGTACCATATGCTTCAGAGGGAATGAACAGAACAGCAATTTTGAGTGATCCATCTCTGTGGTCCAGTCTCAGCTTCTTGCAACACAAAAGAACATAAGAACCCTTCATTTCAATCTATAACAATTCCACAAAATCTAAAAGCCTAATTAATATCAGAGAACGTTATTCAGTTAAATACTGTAGCTGCTAAATAGTCAAAATAAATTAGATTCAGATAGAAATGCACACTGGAGATTCCAGAAAACCCTTAACTCTGGCTCTGAATACGTGGGAACAGTTTATATGGGATTTATTTATTTTGTTGTATTTTATTGCAATTTGTTGAACACCTGCCTATGAGAATTGCTTTCCAGAGTAAGACTGTACCTACCCTGTCAGCACCTACAGGTCAAACACCTGTGCCGCTCTGATCAGTTGTTATTGCAGCTGAAATGGCCAATGAAATCTTGTGAAAGGACCTTTCTAGTATGATCTGGGTGGCACTCGATCTGACAGGAGTCTACGTCCCTTTGGGATTTGCCATCATGATGATGATATCTGTGAAAACTGGTTATAGTTGTTGCGTAACCATGATGTCATCACATTTCAGTTCTAAAGGGGAAGAAGACATCCTGTTGTAAATTTTTAATTTAATTTAATTTTTCATGAAAAACTGTGGATTCTACTCATAGAAGGTGAGATAGGAATCCTCTTCTAGCTACTGGAGTGACAGCACAGCTGCTACAGCAGTAAACATGTGCTACCAGTGCGACGCTGTGGCCAAAAGGGATAATTTGAAACTCAAAGTGCATAAATAGGGGAGTCTCAAGTAGAGGTAGAGAGGGTATTTTACCTCTGTATTTAGCACTGGTGTGACCTCTGCTGGAATACTGTGTCCAGTTCTGGTGCCCTCAATTCAAGACGGATGTTGATAAATTGGAGAGGGGTCAGAGAAGATCCATGAGAATGATTAAGGCATTGGAAAACCTGCCTTATAGTGATAGACTCAAGGAGTTCAACATATTTAGCTTAACGAAGAGAAGGCTTAAGTGACTTGATCACAGTCTGTAAGTACCTTCATGAGGAACAAATATTTGATAACGGGCCCTTCGGTCTAGCAGAGAAATATCTAACATTATTGGATGACTAGAAATTGAAGCCAGTCAAATTCAGATTGGACACCAGCTGTAAAATTTTAAGTGAGGATAATTAAGCATTGGGAAAACATACCCAGGGTCACGGTGACAAATTTTAAATCAAGATTGTTGGGGCTTTTTTTCTAAAGAATATGCTCTAGGAATTATTTTTGAGAAGTTCGCTGGCCTCTGTTATACAGGTGGTTAGACTAGATGATCTCAGTACTCCCTTCTGGCTTTGGAATCTAAGAATCTATGGTCCAGTAGAGAGGACACCAGATTGAGACTAAATCTGGTCAGAAATTTTTGGATGGAACATTTTTCTTTTAGGAAATGCTGATTGGTCAAAATCAGAATGTTTCGTGAAAATGTGATGATTTTAACAAAACTTTCGGTGCAAATCTGGCAGGTTTCTGACAGTATAACTTGTAGTTTCATAATTTAATAGAGTTTAAGGCTAAAACAGACCATTAGATAGTCTAGTCTGACCTATGTATAACACAGCCCACAGAATTTCATCCAGTCACCCCTGTGCTGAGCCCAATAACTTATGGCTGACTAGAGCATGGTCTTCCAGAAAGGCCTCCAGTCTTGATCCAAAGACTTCAAGAAATGGAGAATCCACCACTTCCCTGGGTGGTTTGTTCCAGTGGCAATCACCCTCTCTGTCGTGTGTTGTGAAGTTCTGTGGTGTGAAGTGATATGTGTGTTCATAGCCAAGGACAGAGTCAGGGAAGAAGACACCTCGGTTATGTCTACACTGCTGTGGGGAAACGAGCCTTGCAGCTGAGCTTCCAAGACGTGGGGTCTTGGAACATGCTAACCATAGCAATGCAGACGTTCCGGCTGGAGCTAGGCTTCGCAGCCTGAGCGCCACCCAACCCCTAACATCAAGGCAACGCCTACAGAGCTATTTTTAGTGTGCTAGCCCAAGACCCACCAGCATGAGTCTATCAACCCAGGCTGCAAGACTCACTCCCACCAGTTGTGTAGACATACTCCTAGTGGTCACTTCACCAGCGTGTTACCGGTTCAACGTAATTTAGTAATGAGATGGCAAATAGCTGGACTTAATCAACTTTATTAATCACACATTAATGGTCAAAGAGTAATACAGAAAGGATGGTTCAATACAACCAACCCATCTGGGAGTTAAAAGCGCAGCTGACCAGGCCATCTTATTATTGTGTGCTTACCCCTCTTGTATTTAGAGCTAACTGAGAGACGGTTCACATTTTCCTCTCTAGTACTTCAGATCTTTGGCTCATGTTTTATTTTTCTTCTTTGACGTGTTTCTGCAGACACCCAGGCGCCAATAATTGCCTGTACCTGGTAAATGGGACATACATTGTGAGTTTCAACACAGCGTACATTTCTCATTTCGACAGGTTTATACAGACCCCATGCATGAGCAAGACAGAGGTTGCAACCATTTCTTGTAATTGATTTGATCATAATAGTCCAGGAGTGAGCAAAATCCTGTTTTCCTGATACGTTGCTGTTCCACGCACTGAAATTCCAACATTCTACATTTACTTTGGTTAAACATCTTACTATAAGTAAAAGGCATTTTGGAAAGAGCGTAACATGGCTACAGTTCATATATAAAAACATCCATGATACGCTATATAATACTGATTTTGTGTATACTATTAACAATGTATATGAGATTGACTAACACTATAGACCTTACAGATTTTCGCTTATCTGGCTCTATGTTTGAAAGACACAAAGGGTACGAATACCTGAAGATTACTAAGTGTATTTTACAAGCTTCGAATGTCTCACTTTCTGCTACACTTGCACTTCCCAAACAGACATATAAGGCAAGAGTTAATGCAAAGGTTACAGCATTGTGCAACTGTACAATTTCAGATTTATTCAGTTTAACATGAATATAAAAGGGTTCTAAATATAATGTACTTTACTTAGTTACAATTAGCTGCTTTCTTATTCTGATGATGTAATACCTTTTTTTCTAATCACGTGTGTAGTCACACAGCAACAACTCCCATGCTTTAATCAACACATTTTGCTCAGGATAGCTGATTACACCGTGCATCTGTTTTCTGGTAGTGAGCAACCAAGGAATTTGGATTTCTGTTGATGGCACTGTTTACCAGTTCACTTAATAAATCCATAGTAAAATTCCATTAACTGACATTGCAACATTTAGCAACCCTATGTAATTACAACTTCACAGACAGTGTTCTTCCACTTTGCCTTCCTCCTGGCCGCAAAGCATTCTATTACTTCTCAGCTCAGTGAACAGTGCCATGAAGCTTCATCAGGTTTGGGGTTAGTCTGGTCAACAGATAATGGAGGAAAAAATCAAGTCCTAGCGTACTGCCAATAGAGAGGTTTGTCATAGGTGCAATATTACTCCACGGAGCTCTCTGGAAACATCCCGGATCCATTCTATGCTATATCTGGGTTATTGAAACCTTAATAACATTGTGAAAGTGCAGCTCTTTGGGCATGTCTTTCAGGGTTTGGGCCAAATTTAACTTGGGGTACAAAAGGACAGGAAGGTTGGGGGCTAGCTGATTTGACCTGTCCTTTGTTACTCCCGATTTTTTCAAGGAAAGGGTGGGTAAGGGCCTCCCTCACTTTCTTATGGGTAAAAAACTCTGACCTATGGTCCCTGAGAGGTAAGGTGATGAAGGGCCAGATCCTGAACTGGTGTAAATCAGTGAGATCAATGGAGCGATGCCAATTTACAGTAGCTGGGGATTTGACTCCAGGTTCCTTAAGATCCTTTATTTGAGACTCCCTTAAAACAAGCCAACCGTGTCTTTCTGCCCTCTTCCTCCAAGAAAGAACATGTGATTCTGCATGTGTTTTTGACACTTCTACTGCTTTGGTCTTGACCTGCAGCACTCTTTTTCTGGGCACCATCTAGCACATCCAGAAGGGTTGGAGATGTCTCATCACATCAGCAATCCTGGTAGTTGCATTAGGAACAATTCTTGCCCAAGATCATCTCCAGCAGTTGTTCCTCAGCTTCCTCCCCCTGATTAAACCTTGTTTTTCTTATTTCTGTGCAACCGATTTCCAATTCCCTAGGCTGTGGAGATCATTGTAATTGCTGCTTTTTTGTGCACCTGAGCTCAGAAATTCCTCTGGGAGTGGGTCTCAAGGTCATAAACGCTCAGTATGAATCCTCCTGATGTGATGCTGGTCTGGAATCAGTGAGAGACATGTCATTGTGCTGCACAGCCAGGCTGGAGAATCCTGAGGCGCAGTAGAGTTGGAATAAACCTACGATGTTCCCTGTCCCATCGGTGAGAATTTGGCATGGTTCCTGAAGAAATAAAGGCATTCGTATACTACAGGGAGGAGGTCTGTGGAAGTGGCTAGATAAAGAGATTGGCTAGAAAGGAAAGGGCATTTAATGCCAAAACCAGATCTGGAGGCTCCTGGCTAGAAGGCTCTTGAAATATATCTTAGACTAAGTTAAAGTAGGAAAAACAAAGGAGCCGTCAAGCTCAGAGGCAGCTGGTAAGTGTATGAGCATTTCTGCTCTTTGCTCTATATTACAGAGAGAAACGATCCAATGTACCCTCCTTAAAAAGGAATCTTGACCTGTCCTTTGTATAGTTAATTGCCTAAAAATATTTTATCACAGTTCTTTCCCGCTGCCTTGATGCTTAGCTTTGTGTCATGTGGCTAATAGGTAGATTAAGGATCAACATGAGGGAATGGCCAAACGCACAAGTTGGCACCGGCTACTTTTCCCCATTTCAGCAACACAACGCAGACACCCTGGTTTCCCTATTCAACAGGGATTTTGGCTGCTTTGTGTCACCATATTTGGGCAAGGCAGCCAGAATGTACTGGTGAATCTGGGCCAAAATGATTGATTGGGTCAGATCCTGGTGGTAAAAGGAATAAATAGGAAAAAGATTTTGATCATGGTGTCCTTCATCTGACAATTCACAAAACCTTTGAGAAAGCAGAATAGAGAGAAAACATTTGACAGAGACCATCATTGATTTGTTAGCCAATACAGCCAAATATATATCATGGAGGATGTTCTTATATTATGTAAAGCCTAACTTCAAGATCTAGTCATTAGAAAGTCCAACTAGAAGAGCCTAAGTCTGACTTTTGACTGAGAGGTAATGCATTATCTTTAGAAATATTTAGAAATTCTAAGTAATCTAGGCTTTATGTCTATGGAAATCAATGAAAAGACTCCCGTTGAGTTCAATGGGCTTACAGCAGTACCCTGGTGAGGATGGGAAAGGAAGAAAGAGGATAGAAATCCATACACCTGCATCTCCTTTCACACCAGTGCAGTGCCATGCAGTTAAGTGGAGTTACTCCTGGTTTGTGCTGGTGCCAGCCAGATCTCAGTCGGCTCTACACGTGTGGAAGGCAGCAATTCTATTCTATTCAGGTTCTTAAACTGCCCTTATCACTAATATCTGAGCATCTTCCAGTAGCACATTAAGCAATGTGACAACCATCCGTCATGTACGGTTCGTTCTCTCCCCTAGGGGAGAATTGTGAGTGTAAAGGAGTGTTTTGGTAGGGTTTTGATTTGGGGGGGCTGTTGGGGTTTGTTTCTTACATCTACCTGCAGCTCTGTGTTTGAGAGGCGGCAGGTTGAAGATATGTACCTTGCAGCTGGAGTGGAAAAGGCTGGGATTTGCTTAGTGTCTGAGGAAGGTTTGTTCTGCAGTCTCACCCATAATAAAGTTCCGTCTCCTACACAGCAGAGCTTCAGCCTCGTGGTAGAATGTCCCATTGTGCCAGAGAAGCGAAGCTAACAACCACAGTCGTTATCCAGCAGCTTTAGTGATCTTTTAGATGCTCTGGGCCCAGCCCTTGAAGCCCATTGAAGATAAGGACCAAAATCTTGAACCTGCCTTGATATTTCATGGGAAGCCAGAATGCGGAGCACAGGACAGGTGTAATGAGCTCATAGTATCCTGTATTGCTGAGGACATGGACTACAGTGTTTTGGGCTAGTTGGAGTTTCCTAAGGGCTGCTGTCTTCATGCTCACAACTGAAAAATTCTGACACACCCCATACCTAAGGGAAGGGGAAAAAAGCCTGCCTCCTCTAAAAGGAGGAATTCAAGGATCAAGGAGCTTTGTAAAAGGCTGCTCAAAAGGGTGAGTGTAAATGAAACCTATCTTGGGAATGGGAAAATGGGGAAGCGTTGCTGACAGCATACAAATTGTGGATGCACACATACACACGCAGAAGTTAGCTAAAAACACAAATACTCTTGCGGGAAGGTTGCAAAGTAAGACAACTTCATTTCTAAGAATTCAGAACAGTAACACACCAGAACTCAAAACCAGAGAGAGACAAGGCAGGCTGCTCCCTGAAACAGAGAGGCACAACTCACCCGACCTGACTCTAGGCTGGCTGGCTGAAGCCTGGTTGCTGAAGACATAGGTTGCATACAGAGCCCTATCACCTGCAAGCAGGACCAGGAAAAACTTCTAAATATTTAAAATGACAGCTTACAAGTTCAATACAGTTTTCAATACACTGCAGGAAGAAACTAACAAGAGTACCCAGAGAGACAAGGTGGGCCAACGTCTGCTGGAGAGAAAAGGAAGCTTTCAAGCTACACAGAGTTCTTCTTCAGGTATGGGAAATTTCCCAGAATCAGCTAAGCCAAGTGGGGAACTGGTAACAGAAGAAGAGTACAGTAGCAAAAATAAAGCTCACTAATTAAATGACAGGAATGAAATCAATCATTTCAAAATAAGATGTTGATCTTTAATTTAAAATAAATCTGTCTTTACTAAGGAATGCCAAGAAAAGAGTTTAACCAGCTAGTTAAGGAAAACCTTGTAAAATAGCTACTGATTGAAAAAAAGAAAAAGAAAGCATAAAGCAGGGAAGGGACTATTAGGAAACAAACGGAGTGTTTTGAAAAATTTGAGTCCCAGTAAAAGACGATGTGGGGTATGAAGATAATTAGCTAATTTTTGAACCACTGGCAGGAATTTATTAATATGTATGGAGCACTGGGGTAATAGTACAGGACTAGCGGGAGGAGGGGTGAGAAGCAAATAGTGTTTCAGAAGGATGTTATCAACCAAGCCCTTCCATTACTGTATAAATCTTGATCTCAGAGGGAAATGGCTACATATGTCAGACCACCCGAATGAATACCCAGGTTTTAATACGGCCAGAAATGCAAACACAGAGGCTTAAGACTCCGGAACTTGAAGGTTAATAATTAGTAATTAATAAGCTATTTACACCTGCATGATGAGTTCTCCTATTTAAGGACTGGGTGAGATGGGCGACGTAGCAGACATTAACAGCTGGTCAGCTCCTTATTAATACAGCATTAGTCACAGTAATAAGACTTGGGCCTCTAAGCACCTCTGTGACCAGACCCAACACACTAGTGTAATAATCTCTGTACAAAATATGCCTCGTGACAGATCACTGGAAAACTGGTAACTCCATGATTATTAATATCCTTGCATGATGTGTATGCACAGTGTACAACAAGGGGCAGGTATACGCTAGAATTATGACCAAAGTGTGTTTAAATCGGGCATGTCAGGGAGTTGGAGGTCCGCCTCAGACAAAGGCAGTGTATTTGATTCTCTGACCAGCCTGATCTTCAGTTAAAGATGATGAAGGTCCATTTTTACACATTAGGTAAACAAAGTTATTAAGCTAATAGGTGGGGAAAGAAAGAGCAGGGATCTTCCTTCACCACCAGACTCCATGTCGCCATCCTCGCAGTTTGAATACACTTCAAAAATCCACTTTGAAGGTTCAGTGGTCCATAAAGACACAGGGTCTGAACCTCACGTGAAAAGTAACTGAATCAAATGACTGTATACAATACTGCTGTATTATAAAAGTGCATCGCATGAGGTCTTTTGTAACAGACTGGTGATTAATAGCCTTGTGAATTCTAGGTTTTAACACTACCCGTGGAATTATAGAAACTCATTGATATTAGGTTTCCAGTCTGTGACCATGCAAAGTGAAAAAGAGGCTTGTCCCCCAGACAGGAGGGGAGACAGCTATTGATCAGTCGCTGGAGAAATTAAGCAAGGTGTGACTTGAAACTATGGAAGCCCATCTATCAAAATCAGTAGGGGCCTGGGGAGCAGACTTGAGGGGGAAAATAGCATGAGGTCATCCTGTCCCTTGAAACAAAATCAGAGAACTTTGGAAGATATAAGCGAAGAGAAAAGCCTTCTTTGGCATCCATCACTAGATGGACATATGGGCACAGAGCTGAGAAAGATGGGTCCTTCAGCCAAGGGGAGGTTAATGTCTCTGGAAACTGAATATAGGTGAGAAACTCTTTCTATATTTATACCTTTTACTTGGCATCACTTAACCTATGTTAATATAGTTGGGCTTTATTTTACTATAAACCATCTCAGTGCTCTGTTTAGAGGGAAGGGTGTATTTACCCCAGTTAAGTGAATAAATTCTGATGTGCTTTTGTGCCTTTAGATGGACAAGCAAACCTCATTATTTCTCTGAATTGTCTGGGAGGGGCTGGACATTGCACACAGTTTGGGGAAAATTCAGGGCTGGGAGTGTGTGGGGTCACCTTGGTGATTGTAACCATGGCTGGTGGAGGACAGTGGGGCTACGGACAGGCTGATGGGGCCAAAGCTGCTGAGCCAGGACCATCTAGCATGCAGATGCTTCCGGGTGTGACTTGTCAGTTGGATGTAAGCATCCCAGGCCGCAAACGACAGCAGCAAACATTGTGAGGCACCCAGGATTGCAGGGCAAGTGGTCTGGATTGCAGACCGGTCTGGATTGCACCCTGAACCACTGTCACAGGACTGTAAGTTGTTTAGGGCTGTCTTTTTTTATTCTGTGGCCATACAGTGCCTAGCCTGTATGGGGTTTTGTGGCATGACTGAGGCACTAGCACAATACACACGACAGCGGGATTTTCTTACTTGATTCCTCATGACTCCCTGACTATTTTTCTTACAGTAGTCCCTGCCAGAGACTCTGAAAATTCATACGGTGTCCCAGTAGCAACAGACACAAGCAGCAAGACATCCCAGGGAGCTTCTCGAGCAGCGACAGCATCAGGACCAACAAGTTCGTTTTACCCCAGACTCTTTCTTCAGCGCTTTGGGCAACAGCTGTAACCCAATCCCAGCCAACCGCTTCTCGGTTCCTCAGTTTCCTCATTTGGAAAATGGGGGATAATAACGTTCACCCAACTCCAAAAGTGCTGTGGGTAAAAGCACTGCCTAAAGGCAAAGTAACAGTAGCTATTTATTCATAATACTTGCTCCCTAATCTCAGTTTTGACAGTCTCTAGTTGAGGCTGATTTCCCTCACATACCTTAGCAGCTCCTCCCATTCCCTGATTTGTCATCACAGGGAACAATCCTTCGGACCAGCACCTCGTTTGGATAGGGGTGATGGCAAGATGCATGAAGGCATCTTAGCATCTGTCAAGGTCACAAGGCTCTCTGCTTCCGTGACCCCTCTCTGGTCTCCTTGCATGCACCTGCTGCAGTGTTAGGCCTTGTGCCTTTACTTTTCCTGGGGGGAGAAGGAAGGAATCACATGATACACCAACTCTTAGACCAGTTCCTGGGCTCCAATACCCTATGTATTGACTGCTTTACCCAGCGTGTCCCACTGGATTTGGTACCTGTGTTTCTTCCCTTCAGGAGTCTGTGATTAGAATGACCAGACAGCCTCCTGAAACCAAAGTATGGTTTAATCTTAAGAGTAGGGACAGTGCATAACATCAGAGAAAAGGGATTTGAAAACAGCAAAAGGTCTATACACCTGTCTATCTTACCGAGAGTCCTACCATCCTTTGGTAGAAGCCTCAAGAAAGCCTTCCTGTCCCAGTCATCTCCCACGTGGGGTTCAGTCTGTTTCCCTTAATTGTCTCTCCCTAACAATTACTTGCATTTTACAAAGAGCGCCGCTTTTTATCCAACCAGAAGTCCTTTGACTTCTCAGCTTCCAGGATTTGGCCAGGCTGTCCAAAACCAGTTTGGTGGAGTCAGGGAAAGGTAGAGCTAGTTCTCGCAAAGTCAATGGATGTCCCATTATCTTGTAATGTTTGGTGAGGGATGTCTTATTTTGAATCGCTGTTTTGCTTTCCTGCTTGTTTCCCAATAGCCTTTATGATTTAACCATGTATACTCATACAGGAATCATCTTAATAAGTAAGGTCAACATTAAAACCCAAGAGGAAAATTTTCCCACTCTTTGATATTTTTTGAGATTTCAAAAAACTTTCCCATCCCAACTCAAGATAAAAAGTCAAAATTTTGAAAATGGTCCTGATATGGGTCAGTGGAAACATTTCATTTTGATAAATTTGAAATGGCTTCTTTAGATTTTGACCACTTTTGTAATTTTATTTTTTTACTATAATTAGTTTACCTTTAAAAGGAAAAGTAATTTCAAACCAGGAAACGGGTTTATTTTAACAAAATGTCAAAATGATGCACTTTGGCAATTTTAAAACCTTTTTTTTCAAAATTGTTTGAGTCAAGAAAGTTGTCAAAACCAGCTCTTTTCAGCAAGAAGTGTCAGTTGTGACAAATTTGCATTTTCCAACAAAATAAAGAAACGTTTTGCTGAAAAACTCCAAACCAGCGTTAATCCACATACAGTACTGATAAATTATTACACAGCAACTCCGAGTCATTCTTATTGTTTTTAAAATTAGTGGTGCCCCAGAGCTGGATACAACAACTCCCATCAAGTTGAGACTTTCTGAGAATTCAGGGATGTTTGTGTGAGAGCTGAGATTAATACAACTGTGTGGCTCTTTGCTGAGTTTCTGTCTTTCTCCAGCCAGACACCATCTACTGCAGAAATGACTGGGGGGAATCACACCACAGTGACCGAATTCATCCTCTTGGGATTCACAGATGAGCCGCTCACCCAAATCATCCTCTTTGTGGTGTTCCTAGGTATCTACATTGTCACCCTCCTTGGGAACCTTGGGATGATTGCCCTGATCCATCTCGACCCCCGCCTTCACAATCCCATGTACTTTTTCCTCAGTAACCTGTCCTTCTCAGATCTCTGCTACTCCACTGTTGTGGTCCCCAAGACACTGGTGAACTTCTTGGATGAAAGGAAAGCCATTTCGTTCATTGGCTGTGCAACCCAGTTTTACTTCTATGCTGTGTTTGCCACTGTGGAATGCCTCCTACTAGCTGCCATGGCGTACGACCGCTACGTGGCCATCTGTAACCCACTGCTTTACCCAGTCGTCATGTCCCGGAAGGTCTGCATCTGGCTGGTGGTAGCTTCCTACTTTGTGGGTTGTGCCAACGGTCTGATACACACCAACACCACCTTCCGCCTCCCCTTCTGCACCTCCAATGTCATTGACCACTTTTTTTGTGATGTGCCCTTGATACTGAAGCTCTCCTGCTCTGACACCCTGGTCAACCAAGTCCTGCTCTTCATCATCTCCTCCTTGATTGGCCTATGCTCCTTCATCACCATCTTTGTCTCCTACATTTACATCCTGATCAACATCTTGCGGATCCACTCCACCGAAGGCAGGCACAAAGCTTTCTCCACCTGTGCCTCCCACCTGATGGCTGTCACTTTGTTCTACACCACCATCCTCTTCATCTACCTGAAGCCCAGCTCCAGCTACTCGGGAGGGCAGGACCAAGTGGCTGCTGTCTTCTACACAGTGGTGATCCCCATGATGAACCCCTTGATCTACAGCTTGAGGAACAAGGAGGTCAAAGATGCCCTGAGGAGGATAGTACAGCGGAAGGGGGCCTCTATAGGGACATAAATTATGGGCCTGATAACAATCCCAGCCTCTTGCCCTGTAGGGAATAACTGGTGTATTAGAGAATTTAGTCTTCCCTTCACAAAGAGTGAGCAACCAGGTATGATCCTGGGGGACAGGAAAACTAGGATGGGGCTGAATATCCCTACACTTAGGATTCTGACTACCAACGGTGCCTCCTGTTAGGGAACAAATTGCCTTTGAACTGTTCTGCTGTCGCTGTGTGATGGCCACCATCTTTGTCAACGCAACAGGGACTGAACAAGATACCTCCAAAGCCAAAAACATCTACAGCTACAGCTAACGAACCAGGGTTCTCTAGCTATTGGCTGTAACAGACTCATATGCTCTGCAGACTGGAGACAGAACTGGATCTGTAGTGCACGCTCGTCAGTGGGTTTCACCCGCTTGTGCTCTTCCACGTTGAGCAGAGGAGCAGAAAATCATTCATTTTTAATAAAGTAAAATTCTTTTCTTATTTTGTCATTTATTTGGCAGTACATCCTGTTTCAGTGCTTTCGTGTGTGAAGTGAGGATTGCTATGTTTGTGTTATAAGGGTGAAATTCTGGACTGGAACCAATGCATGGCTTTATATCATTATCTGTTCATTCCCTCTGAAGCACCTGGCCTGGGCCTCTGTCGGAAGACAGGAAACTGGGCTTGATTGACCATTGGTCTGACCCATTATGGATGTTCTTATGTTCTTAAGTTATGTTCTTATGTTATCATGGCCCTATTATCCCAACCTATCCAGCCCCCTCCTAGCTACCAATTGCCCTTACATCCAGGTTTATTCCCTTAACCTCTTAATCTCTTCTAGCATGATCCCAGCAAGACAGAAACACCCCTGGTCTCCACTATGCTCAAAACTACAACCCTTGGGCCCACTTGCTTCCCCACCTATTACCCCATCTCCTTGCCTCCCTGCACTTCTAACTCCATTGAACATGCTGTCTACAGTGATCCCCTTGAGTTCCCTTCCACCCTCAGTATTGCCAAGCTATCAATGTAGTTGCTGCTGGGATGTTAGGTGATTGTCGTTGTGGAGGTGGGGATGAATCTGCCTCTCGTGAATGAGAGGGGAAGTGGTCTGTAGGATTGTGAACAGAAAGAGAGGCGATTGGGTGATCTCAAATGCAATGTGAGGACACAGAACAGTATGGCACTGAAAATGTGGCCCAGCAAACAGAGACATCTTCGAAAACCCCTGTAATAGATAGAAAAGGATGCTCAGATGTGCAGGCTACAGAGGGACTGGGTGCACAGGAACAGCCTGATAGAGTGTATCTATTGGGGTAAAGGACAAACACACACACACAATCACCCATACAGGGGCCAGATGTACACAGGAGCCAGTCTGACTGACATTTTTCTCAGGACCTCCAGAGCTGTAGGCCACTGCGTTACCCCTCTGCCTCAGCAAGTGGGATCTTTGCTGCTGCTAAGACATGGGGAAACTCCCTGACATGTCAGCCTGTCTGCCTTGCCAACAAATTCTTCAGGACTCTGCCAGTCCCAGCCTTGCCTTGCAGGTAAAATTCAGGCCTGCTGATGGGGTGAGCAAGGGGGGCAATTTCCCAGGGGCCCAGTGATTTAAAAGGGTCCAGGCAGATGGAGGATAGATATATATCCACCTCTCCTCCACGCCCGCCCCTGCCCCAAGGCCCCCACCACTTGCACGCTCTGCCCCTCTTCTGAGCCAAGCTTATTTATTATGCATCATGAAGGTTTGCGGGCAGCTGAGGAGGTGATATCTGCTACTCAGCTTCCCAGGTTCATCAGTAATATCCCTGGGGTGTCCAAGGGGCCCGGGAAGCTGGGTAGCAGATACAGCCTCCTCAGCCGCCCAGGTATCTGCATGGTATATAATAAATCAGCATAAACTTCCAACGGAAGCCCCTTCGGACCTGAGCCATCCCTTCCTAGAGGGGCCATTGACTGTTCTGCCCTGGGGCCTGGAATTGTTATCAGTGGGGCCTGGTAATACTCAGTTAATCCCAGTTCCCAAGCTTCCCCAGAGACTTCTCCCTGCAGTGTCCAATCCCTCTCATTGGGACACGGTGACTGTTACAGCCTCCCAGTGCAAGGAGTGTCCCCCAATTTGTTAATGTCATAAACTGGATCTGCTATGTGCCATGTCAGGTATCACTGGCGAACTGGTAACACACTAGTCATTAATATTCTTGTCTGGTATCTCTTCAGTAAACACACTGGGGACCATACAAACAAAGAGGTCATGTGGAACTAAAATGTGTTTACCAGACAAGTCTGGAAGGCTGGATAAACAAGTTTCTCCTAGACAAGGGCCAAGCCGACACCTCCAGCCAGGTGTCATCAGAGTCGATTAACTATCACATGAAAAACGGCCATTAATTTGCACCAGAGAAGTAAAGAACAGATCAAGGGAAGAAACCAGCATGGAATTTCCTTCCCCACCAGATTTCATGTCTCTTTCCTCACAGCTAAAGTGAACTTTGTTTTTGGGGTGGGTGACCTTCAGAAGAAGGTCCTCTGGACTGTAAAAGAAAGGAGTAGAGAATCCCAAGTTACTTTTCACCTAGGAAGACAAGGGGAAACAGCACCCTGTTCTTAAATTGTCTAGGGAGGTTGTGGAATCACTGGAGATTTTTAACAGCAGCTTAGACAAACACTTGTCAGGGATGGTCTAGATACTGCTTAATGCTGCCATAAGTACTAGGGACTGGACTAGATGACCTCTTGAGGTCCCTTCCAGTCTATGATTCTATGAAAAGTTCTGACTGAGAGACAGTTACCCATGCAGGACAAAGAGTGTTTGGTGAGAGAAACCATCTTCAACAAAGGCTTGATTAAGTTTTAGACTTTTAGAAGCATGTTTTCCTCTTTTATTTGCTTCGAGCTATCTCTACCTTTATTTCTTTTACTTGACATCACTTAACTTATGTTAATAAACTTGTTCTATTTTAATCTAGACCAGCCCAGTGCTGTGTTTGAATCAAAGGCATTGTTAATTCCAATTAACAAGCTCTGGGTATTGACGCTTTAAAGGAACAAATGAATGCTATCATCCCTCTGAATACATGAACCCTGAGACTGTTTAGATACGTTATGCCAGCAGTTTGTTGGGGTAATGAGTGTGTCAGGCCTGATGTGAGTTACAGTATGGTGAGCCTTCTGTCAGGTGGCACTGAGGGTCTTCCAGGTCACATGGACATGCTCTACCCACTAGTAGAGAGCAGCGGTGCTCACACAAACACCAGACAATATATTAACTTCTCCAAATTACTTTATCTGGACTAATTACAACTCACAACATATCTGTCATGCAGATATCACTGCTCCTCATCTAGAAAGCCAGAAGGAACCACTGTGATCACCCAGTTCAGCTTTTGAGACAGGGGAAGCAGAGTGGCCTGGATTCCATTCCTGGCCCTTCTGCTTTGGGCAAGTCATTTCACTGCTCTGTGCCTCGGTTTCCCCATCTGTAAAATAAGAATAATGATCCTAACTGCCTCTGTAAAGTGCTTGGAGATCCAGGGGTAAAAAGCTAAATAGACAGATAAATAGATGTATGATGCAGATATTATTAAGGCTTTTCCTGAAACCACAGAGAGAGTTAATGTCAGACCCAAGATTAGAACTCCTGTATTCCTTCGGTCCACATCTGTGTTCTCACCACTAGCCCACTACACATCATACAGAGTATGAGAAATGAACTAACTTGATTCACCTCTATTCAGATAGACGTATTGCTTTTGGAAGAGTGATAAAGGGAAGCAATGAAGCTTGATACGTTTATGAACGTTATTATATTCCAGGGTTGCCTATGATAGTGAGGGGCTGGACTCAGTGACCCAAGAAAAGTCCCTTCCAGTCCTGGTTCCTAGGGAAGGGGATAAACTTCCCCTCAACTGTAGTAATTTCAAATAAAAATACATCTGAGTACAATTAATTTCCACCCCCACAGGCAGGAAGATTATTGCATTCACCTTAATGCACAGCTGAACCCTTCAAAACCTCTGGGAGTGGTGTCCAAAGTCACGATCTGCCAGCATAAAATCTCTTCTCCACGGGTGCAGTCTGAGAGAGAGAAAGGAAATGGGTACAGCAAAGAATCCTGGGAGTCCACAGATCCAGTGTAACTGCCTCATTTTACCCATCCCATCAATGGGAAATTGTTCTAATTACAAAGGGAAGCAGAAGAGATTTGGGGCCATCAACCATCTTCATGGTTTGGAACAATAGACATTTGCTGCAGCTCTCTCAAAATAAGGTTAAGAGGAAACAGGCAAAAGGAAGCTGCCAAATTATAGGAAAATTGGTAAGTTAAGAAACATTTTTAAGTGTTTTCATTTAATTATTTATTTCTTATTTTTGCTCCAGATTACTCACTAGTGAAGGGAGAGAATTCATCATTCTGAAACAAGAAGTTCTAACTTTGTTTCTTCTGATTGTAAAATGACTTATTTTATTCAAACAGTTCATCCATGCATCCTGCCTGCCTGCAAAATTAAAGAGTACATCATGATGGGTGATGGAGTGACAGCTATGGTTTCATTTTAAGACTGATTTTCTCCCAATCCTTTAAAAAAACATGCCAGCGGGAAGTGTCCTAAAATCTGGTGTGTTAGTTCTGGATCCAATGCAGAATTTTTCTGGAAAAAAAATCAGAATATATCAGACAAGGGATTTCTGAGTTATGACACCCTTGGTTTTTTGACACTTCGTAGCAAAAGAAAAAACTCAAACCAGAGGGGATTGAGAGAAGATCAGCTTTAACTAAGTCCTCCTAGCTGAGATCTAGTGGCTGGCACCCAAATTTAGTCAAGTGATGTGAAATTACAAAAAGTGTTAGTATTTTCTTTAATAAGGGAACATCTCTTCTACTGAGCTCAATGTAAGCGGACCAGCAAATTGCTGGGTAGTTCAGGGTTCTTTTCAAAAAAGGGAGTAAGAATCTACCTCTTTCCTTTGCAACTACACAGCTCAGGGTCCCATTGCACTAGGCACTGTACCCACAGGTAAAGAAAAGGCTCCTAGGGTGATCTGGGGCATGGAGGGTCTATCTTACGGGAGGATGCTAAAAGAGTTTGACTTGTTTAGCATAGCAAAACAAAGGCTGAGAGGGCATCTGACTGCTTTCTGTAAATACACACTTTTGAGCTACACAGAGCACTTCTTTCCAGCTGGGACACCCTGAAGAAGAGCTTGGTAGATCTGGAAAGCTTGTCTGTTTCAGCATCAGAAGGTGGTCCAATAAAAGATATCACCTCCCCCAGTTTGTCTCTCTCATATCATGGGACCAACATGGCTGCAAAAAGACTGTAGATGACTATAAATACATCAGGAGGGAACCATCCAAGATGGAAAAGAGCTGTTTAAGATAAAGAAGAATGTTGGCCTAAGAACAAATGGGGATAAACTGGCCATGAATACATTTAGACTGGAATTTAGGAGAAAGTTTCTAACCATCAGAGGAGAGAGGTTCTGGAATAGCCTCCCAATAGGAGTAGCAGGCCCCATCACCAAAGATGAAACTGTGATGTTCCCCTCTGCAATCTGGACTGGTATATCACAGTGTCACCCCAAATCCCCACTCCTGGAGCCGCCTTGTATTTGCCCTGCTGTGTGAACCGCCATTCCTGGGTCAGTTCACTTGCAGCCTCTTGCAGATAAGCGGCTCCTGCTTTAGTGAATGAGTGCTTCTGGCCAGTCACTCATGGGATTATGCAATGGTGTGACCCCCAGTCAACATCCCCAGTTCCAGATGCAATCGTAGGAACTGCTGTTTTACAGAGTTCAGTGCTGCCCAGTGGACTCTGCAAGCTAATTGGTAAGTCAATTGATCAAAGAAATTGATATGGACTAGCTCTGTCCCTCTAAAGGATGTCTCTATACACACTCAATCCACATGCGCGGCTTTAGATAAAACAAACAAATAAGTTTATTAAGTTCAGGAAGATTTTAAATGATTATAAACCAGAATAATATGAGTCAGATTGAGCAGGAAGAAATAAAACAAATTGCATGTTAAACTAAATTTATCATATCAGTAGCCTTTCAGTCTTTGATGTTTTTTTACCATAGGCTGGCTTAGCTGACTCCTTTAGCCAGACTCTCTCTGGGCAGTCTATCAGTTGTTTGATGTTGCCCCGTAGATGGATTACAAGAGAGAGCTCAAGAGACAAAAATGCCTCTGCCCTTAACATGTTTCCTCATCCCCCGTTGGGTCAGATGATCAGCCATGTCTGGCAAAGGGAATGATTTCCTCCACTTGAGTCAAATAAGCGTTGCCTCATCAGATGCTCAGGCTAGACCATTGTTCCTGTACGCAAGGCTCTGCAAGGCGTGAACCCTCACTTTGCTTTGTCTTTGCCTGGATCTATTCAAGCCATGTGAGACACACATTTGGGAATATGACATAGCAGAGTTCCGTATTTCCATGCCTGTATGACATTGCAGGAGACATGCTACCATACCAATAATGTTCAGAGTGTCATGAGCATTCCAAAAACCCCTTACATGACATACTTTGTGTTAGATACTACACAGTTACACTATAAGGGTGAACATGAATGATACACAAATCACACCGTAAGGGTGTATGTGGGTGTACAGCGTGACACAGGAGCTGGAATTTCTGAATGGGTTTATATGATGGATCTTCCTGTGATAGTGGGGCCTAGACTCAGTGTCCTATGGTCCTATGAAAAGACAAGCCCTGACATTCTAGAACTTCCAGTAGCTGTTGGCAGCAGTTTCACATAGTATCATATGACTCTCCTCTGCTTTTCTCTGCAGGATCAGAAGAAATGGCCAGGGAAAACTGCACTGAGGTGAGC
This sequence comes from Mesoclemmys tuberculata, assembly GCA_007922155.1. Classification (NCBI taxonomy): domain Eukaryota; kingdom Metazoa; phylum Chordata; order Testudines; family Chelidae; genus Mesoclemmys; species Mesoclemmys tuberculata. Next base: position 1,313,093 of record ML675613.1, on the reverse strand, counting down.
GAGTTCATTCTTGTGGGATTCACAGAACATCTGGAGCTGCAGGTCCCCCTCTTCATGGTGTTCCTGGCGATCTATGTCCTCACCCTTGTGGGGAATCTCGGGATGATCCTGTTAATCAGAATCGATCCCCAACTTCACACCCCTATGTACTATTTCCTCAGCAATTTGTCCTTCATAGATGTCTGCTATTCCTCTGTCGTCACCCCCAAGATGTTGGTAAATTTTATAGCAAAGAGGAAAATCATTTCGTTTGCTGGATGTGCAGCACAGATGTGGTTTTTTGGCCTCTTTGTGGCTACCGAGTGTCACCTCCTGGCTGCAATGGCATACGATCGTTATGTGGCCATCGCTAACCCCCTGCTCTATTCAACCATCATGTCCCAGAGAATCTGTGCCCAGCTGGTGGCTGGTCCCTATGTCATTGGGCTTGTGAATGCCGTGACACACACAAGCTTTACTTTCCGCTTGAGTTTCTGCAGCTCCAATGTAATCCGTCACTTCTTCTGTGATATCCCTGCCGTGATCTCACTCTCCTGGTCCAATACCCACATCAATAAGTTGGTGCTTTTTGCCCTGTCCTTTGTGCTTGGCACATCGAGTGGCCTTATTGTCCTCATCTCCTACATATACATCCTCTCTGCCATCCTGAGAATCCGCTCGACCAAGGGCAGGCGCAAAGCCTTCTTCACCTGTGCCTCCCACCTGACGGCAGTCACCATCTTCTTTGGAACCCTCTTCTTTATATATGTGCGCCCTAGCTCCGGCTCCTTGGGAAATCAGGACAAGGTGGTCTCCGTGTTCTACACCATGGTGATCCCCATGCTGAACCCCCTGATTTACAGCCTGAGGAACAGGGAGGTGAAGGACGCCCTGTGGAGAGTGATGGAAAGGAAAATGCCGCCTGTACGGATGTAATGTTCTGCCAGGCATTATCCTGTGACACCACTACACGTCATCCTCAAAGTTATTTTTCTTAGTGTGAGAGCCAATGTTTAGTCTTGGGAAGATGTGTTAATGCTAGTTGTTGCTATGAAAGGCTCTGAGTACAGACTGCGATCCTTGAAGAGGGACATAGGCAGCAGCAGGAGAGGTGACTTAGTTCTTGAGGCAGATTTGCTTTCTGGGAACAAGACATTGGTTTTGGGCTGAGATGGATGAAAGAAGGGTTTGCCCTGCACACTGTTTGACCCCCTCTGTTCCAGGACTATATATGTTTAAATAAAACAAGTTATATTAGAATACACCCAGAAATCACTGATTTCTCCTCCATTGGGAAACCAACTTGTAATGCCCCAAGCTTCTACTGCTCACCAGTACAATCTCCCGCCGACATAGCTACCGCTGCTCGTTAAGGTGTCTTTATTATGTCGGCAGGAGAATTCTCCCGCATTGACATAACATGGCTACACAAGGCTCTTACAGCTGATAAAATACCATAGGTATTTTGCTTCAAAGATACACCCACAAACTCACTTCTATTTATATTGCAATTTTTTATGAACTAAAAACCCTGTATACGTTACTTAAAGTTTAAGCTTAACATGCAAGTTTGTGCCTGCTTTGTCTTTATCATCTCCCTGTATTTTCCCATATCTCATTTTGAATACTACACTCCAAATGTACTCCTCAACAGTCCCAATACAAAGTATTCATGTATCTTTTCTCTGTCCAGTTTTATATTCACTAGGACCAACATGACAAACTGTTGCAAAGTATTTTAGGATATATGCCTTGACATAAGTGAGCAAAAAGAAGCATAATATAATTTAACTACAAACTTAACATATACATATATATAGGCTATTAATATAGTGCTACATGCTACAAATTAATATCTAATACACAATGCAACACCACATATATTTGCTAACAGTGCCTTGAGTCCTTTCCTCTCCTATGGACTGGGTGCCTCAGGCTGGAGTACATCTCCCATGATGCACCATGGAATCCCCTCTGGAGTCTCGTGACCACAGAGCACCATGGGAGATGTAGTCTAGCCTGTGAGCCCAGTCCATCAGAGAGAAAAGGGGCATGAGGCTCCTGAATTAGAGCTCCCGTAAAACACAGTAGCAGCTAAGGCAGAGGTGAATTAATGTCTCACCAAAACAAAACCATGATTCTAAAGCAAATTTTTTCAGAATTTTTCATTCCATGAGATGTTCTGACATTTTGACTTTTCATCCTGATTTGGGAGAAAAACAAATGTTGAAATATCAGAATTTCCCCTGGAAGAGAAAGTCCATTTTCCGATCAGCTCTAGTAATTAAATGATCATATACTATGCTTCCAAAATTATGCTGGCCTCTTAGTCTGCCATATTGAGTAGCAAATGTAAGGAGTGCTATCGCGGTTAACAGTGTGGGTTTAACTCCAGGACCACCAGATCTAAATGCGTAACCCTCTATCACTTGAGTTAAAGCAGTAAACCTCTTTCTGGTAGCTGTAGTAGGTTGGTATGCTTTGAGGATCAACCTCCAGAAGGGAATACAGAGCACACACTGTTACACAAAACATTCACTGGTTTGCTCAGTAATATCACTCTCAGGTCTCTTTCAGCAGCTACTCATGGAAAGCAGGCATTTATCTCTGGAACAAACACAGATAAGAATCTGCAAATCCCCAAGATGCACAAGAAGCCAGAGCCATCTCTGTGGCTAGCCTGCACCTCCTCATCTGCTCTGTGGACCGGATTCCTGGACTGGGCGCTTATAGTGAATCTGCTCTACCAGGGTCTCCTCTGTCATGCTACTGTTAAGAATTCCCCTTACCAGGATGGGCTGGGGGCATTTCACAGCGTGGAAGGAGTATAGTTAAAGAAGATGAATATTCCAGCTCCTTCCCCACCCAATCCCTGCTTGCGGGCACTGAGCTCTCCATTGGATGTGGGGCAGGGGAGATGATGCTGTGGGGGTGGCTGACTTTACACCTTGCTCACAGAAGAGTGCAGTGCATGAGAATGAGAGTTCCCTCTGTGTGTAGTATGGTGTACTAAATTGTGTTAAAATTATATGTGAGCACTTTAAATGCTCAGAGGTTTTCCTGGTCTTGCTTGCGGTCAAGGGGGCTCTGTGGGGAAGTGTGTAATCTGGGTCTTTCCCCAGTCAGAAGAACATAAGAATAGCCTGGCTCGGTCAGACCAATGATCCATTTAGCCCTGTATCCTGTCTTCTGAGAGTGGCCAATGCCAGCTGCTTCAGAGGGACTGAACAGAACAAGCAATTAGCGAGTGATCCATCCCTTGTCATCTAGTCCCAGCATCTAGCAGTCAGAGATTTAGGAACACCCAAAGCATGGGGTTGTGTCACTGATCATCTTGGCTATTAGCCATTGTTGGATGTATCCTCCATAAACTTATTTAATTCTTTTTTTGAGCCTAGTTATAATTTTGGTCTTCACGCCATCCCCTGGCAAGGAGTTCCACAGGTTGCCGGTGTACTGTGTGAAGTAGTGCCTCCTTTCATTTGTGTTAAATCCACTGCCTATTAATTTCATTGGATGACCCCTGGTTCCAGTTATATGAAGGGGTAAATAATACTTCCTTATTCACTTTCTCCACATCATTCATGATTTTAAAGACTTCTATCATATCCCCCATTAGTCTCCTCTTTTCCAAGCTGAACAGTCCCAGTCTTTTCAATCTCTCCTTGTATGGAAGCTGTTCCAAGCCCTTAGTTATTTTTGTTGCCCTTCTCTGTATTTTTTCCAATTCTAATATATTTTTTTAGATGAGGTGACCAGAACTGCATGCAATATTCAGGCGGTGGGCATACCATGGATTTATATAATGGCATTATAATATTTTCTGCTTTATTATCGATCCCTTTCCTAATAGTTCTTAACATTCTGTTAGGGGTTGTTTTTTTTTTTTTTTTGACTTCCATTGCACGCTGAGCAACTGTTTTCACAGAACATTCCAGAATGACTCCAAGAACTCTTCCTTGAGCAGTAACAGCTAATTTAGACCTCGTCATTTTGTATGTATAGTTGGGATTATGTTTTCCAGTGTGCATTATTTGGCATTTATCAACACCGAATTTCATCTGTCCTTTCCTTGCCCAGTCACCCAGTTTTGTGAGATCCCTTTGTAACTCTTCACAATCTGCTTTGTACTAAACTATCTTGTGTAGTTTTGTATCATCTGCAAACTTTGCTACCTCATTGTTTCTCTCTTTTCCAGATCATTTCTGAATAGGTTGAACAGCAGATCCTTGGGGGCCCTGCTATTTACCTCTCTCCACTGTGAAAACTGACCATTTATTCCTACCCTTTGTCTCCTATATTTTTTACCAGTTACTGATCCATGAGAGGACCTTCCCTCTTACCCCATCATAGCCTAATTTGCTTAAGAGCCTTTTGTGAGGGACCTTCCAAAGACTTTCTGAAAGTCCAAGTACATTATATCTACTGGATCACCCTTGTCCACAAGCTTGTTGGCACCCTCAAATAATTCTTTCTGTCCCACTTTATAGGAAAAAAATCCTATGTAAGTCTACGGGTTTTTGCTCTGTCATGCTGCATCTGCATTTGGTGTGATCCTTAATCACCCACATTGTTACAAGCCTGATCAGTTTTTGTTCTTTGAAGTGGGCTGACTCCAAAGTTGTCAGGGTGAACTCCTCTTTGGCCAGTTGAGTGGTAAAAGTTATTATCTTCACTCCTTTCTACATCCTCAGTGGCGAAGATCGATGCAAATAATTCATTTAGCTTGTCTGCAACGACTTAGTCTTCCTTGAGTGCTCCTATAGCACCTCGATCATCCAGTGGACCCAATGACTGTTTGGCAGGCTTCCTGCTTCTCATGAACTTAAAAAAAATGCTGTTAATTTTTGTGTCTTTTGATAGTTGCTTTTCAGATTCTTTTTGGCCTGCCTAATTATACTTTTACGCTTGACTTGCCACAGTTTATGTTCCTTTCTATTTTCCTCAGTAGGATTTGAGTTCCAATTTTTAAAAGGTTTTGGGGGCTTTTTTTTTTTGGTCTCTGACTGCTTCTTTTACTTTGTTGTTTAGCCGTGGTGGTATTTTTTGGACCTTTTTCAGGTTTTGGAGTTTTTTTGTTGTTTTTTTTTTTGAGGGGGTGAGGGTGGCAGTTATACGTATAGTTGGAGCATCTGTTATGGTGTTTTTGCTTTCAGGCATTTCACTTTTATGACTGTTCCTTTTAATTTCCAGTCAATTTGCAAAAGCCTGCCAGCTTAGAGCAAGATGGAGTGAGTTGTGCCTCTGTTTTAGAGAGCAGCCTGCTTGTCTCTCTCTGGTTTGGGTTCTTGTGTGTTAGGGTTCTGGATTTTAAGTTGCCCTCTATGGTAAGCCATGTATCTGACGGAATGAGTTTGTCAGGTTTGAAATGAGAGTGGTTTGCAAAAAACAGGGGAGGCCTTTTGCCAAGGGACTTTTTTGTTACAAACACATTCTAGCACTACTCAGTAGAGTTAGCCAAAACTTGGGCTTTCCAGATTATTGGAATTTCCTCCCACAAATTCCCATATAGTTCTACTATTCGCATCATTTCATTTTAAATTAAAACACGTGCATGCAATTGATGTGTAGCTCAGAAAAATATCAACGTGTGTGGTAATTGCTTTTTCTGTGCAAACATGGTCCCCGGTGGTGTGAGATACCTCAGGGCTCAGAGCCCAAAGTCACATATAAACTCCCAAGTGATACAACTCTGGAATCACGCTGCTGCTTAGCTCTTCAAGCTAATTGCAGGATGGGGGGAGCTGATAGGAATTGACTCAATTCTAGCTCGCCCCCAGTTATTCAATAGGGGAAGGGCTCCCCTTTCAGAAGGAAGTAACAGAGAAAGAGGGTTGTTGGCCAATCCTATCTTTAAGCATTAGAGCAGAAGTTGCCGGGCCATTGCCGGTCTCAAAATAAGCAATCGAGGGGGGAAACGAAGTAGCCAGTGGATTCTAGTTGGCAAGTAGAATTTGGCTTTTACTGTGCAGTGCAGTTCGGTTAATGAAAACAGAGGTCAGGTACCGGGGTGTTGGGCACGGAGTAAAAACCTAGGTTGAAGAAAGCAATTTGAATACCGATGAATAAGAAATAAGATGACTCCAAATTATGGCAGAAATACCTTGGTGCTTTTATTTGAGAAAATAACCCCCCTGCAGATTTGTCCCTATTTAACAAGTTCCAACATTCATTCCCTCTCGGTGCTCTCAGGATCAGTCCTTTTCTATTTACAAACCTAATGAAGGCATCTGTCCCAGCTCCGTCCTGGCTGCTTTGTGCATCATAACCCACTACGAAGACCCCAGGGTCACAGTTCAGCCAGGGAATTCTGTTGCTGAAGCGCAACACAGGTTTGGGCCTGGTAAGCAATGTCAGAGCAAGAGCTGCTTTAGTGGGAGGGGGTGGGAATGCGGATTGGTAAAATGAGCAGAAAGGACCTGAGGACAGGTAGGTTACTCATAGACTCATAGACTCATAGGTCAGAAGGGACCAATATGATCATCTAGTCTGACCTCCCGCACAAGGCAGGCCACAAAACCCTACCCATACACATTTATAACAACCCCGAACCCATGACTGAGTTATTGAAATCCTCAAAAGTGAGATTTGAAGACCTCAAGCTGCAGGGAATCCACCAGCAAGCGACTCATGCCCCATGCTGCAGGGGAAGGCGAAAAACCTCCGTGGCCCCTGCCAATCCGCCCCGGAGGAAAATTCCTTCCCGACCCCAAATATGGCGATCAGCTAAACCCTGAGCATGTGGGCAAGACTCACCAGCCAGCACCCAAAAAGGAATTCTCTGCAGTAACTCAGTTCCCATCCCATCCAGCATTCCCACAGACCATTGAGCAGACTTATCTGCCGATAATCCAAAATCAATCGCTCAAATTAAACTATCCCATCATAACATGGTTATGAAAGGTTATGAAAGGCTGTGTGAACAGATTCCATCTTATGATTGTGACATAGAATCATGGAAATGTAGGTCTGGAAGGTTATCTTGAGAGGTCATCTAGTCCAGCCCCCTGACCTAAAGTGGGACCAAGTAAACCTAAACCATCCCTAACAAGCGTTTGCCCAATCTGGTTTTAGAAACCTCCAGTGATGGCAATTCCACAATCTCCCTTGGCCACCTGTTCCAGTGCTTAACCATCCATATAGTTAGAAAGATTTTCTTAATATCTAACCTGCATCTTTCTTGCTGCAGATTAAGCCGATTACTCCTCGTCCTACCGTCAGTGGACCTGGAGAACAATTGAGTCCAATCCTCTCTATAACAGCCTTCAACACATTTGAAGACTGTTATCAGGTCCCTGCTTGGGCTCCTTTTCTCAAGATTAAACATCTCCAGAAACTGCCTGGTGCTGGGAGTATTAACACTGCAATGTTATTTTCAGCTACCATCTGGCCACCAGAACCAAGCTTCGTCCTCAGATACAGACAGACAGACTTACAGCCTGTATTGAATGGCATAAAAGTCACATGTCATTGCTTTGGTTGTCTGCAATTCTAAAATGAAGGTCTGTCTCATAGAATCAGGTCGGGGGAGGGAGGAGAACCCCCCAAATCCCTACACCTGTCTTGCTAACATCTCCTCTTATCTGGTCTTGAATCTCTGCAGGGTGAGGTCTGTGATCAGCTGCCCAAAGATTTTTGCCTCTGGCCGGTTGCTCTGGCTGTTAAAGAGTGCTTCCTAATGCTACACAAGTTCTTTTGGGTCTCATTCCAAGTCATTGGTTCTTCCTCTTATCCACTTCTCTGCCCATTAATAATCCCCCTCCCTTCACTTCTATAATTCCACTGAATTGATTTCTGCAGAGAATGAGATCATGGCAGTAAAACTCCACATCCAGAAGGCCCAATATAAAATGGTATAAATCAGGCGTATCTATCCATCAAAGGTTTTAAACAGCCACACGGGACCCTAATAACTGAGCACCTTCCACTCAAAATCAATAGCAATAACAAAGTACTTAGTCGACTTCATGGAGTCTCTTTTTGGGGTAAAATTTTTGCCAGAGAGCGTGCGTCTTGTGGGAATTTTTTTTGTTGTGATTCTTTGTTTTTTTAAAGCCTCGTTAATTGCCACTCTTCCTCTCTTCCCTGAAGTCAATGGTGCTAGTTACACCAATGTAGAACTGGAACATCAGGCCACGTGTCTCTGTGATTCTGATATTTCTGTGTGATGATCTGAATTACCACACTTTTTTCTGTGAGTCACTCACTCTCCTCCCAACAGATGCCCCCATGTGGCAATGATGTCTAAAGGAAAGGGAAGCCAGGTGACCGAGTTCATCCTTCTAGGATTCCCAGATCACCCAGAGCTGGCCATCTGTAACCCTCTGCTCTATATGGCCATCATGTCCCAGAGGATCTGTTCCCTTCTAGTATCTCAGTCGTACCTGGCTGGGACCATCTACTCTGTGGTACACACAGCAAGCATTTTTAGACTGTCCTTCTGCGGCTCCACTTTTTCTGTGACATCTTTCTAGACGCTCATGTCCATGAGATGCTGCCTTTTGTACTCACTGGCTTCATTGTGATAAGCACCTTCCTAAACATCCTCATCTCCGACATGTACATCCTATCCTCGGTCCCGAGGATCCACTCCACCAAGGGCAGGCGCAAAGCCTTCTCCACCTGTGCCACCCCCCTGACGGCTGTCAATGCGCTCTATGGGACACTGCTCTTCATGTATTTACAGCCCAGCTCTAGCCCCTCTCTGGACCAACAAAAAGCACTCTCAGCATTTTATGGTGTGGGGATCCCCATTTGAGCCCCCAATCTACAACCTCAGGAACAAAGAGGTGAAGGATGCCCTAGGGAACGTGATGGGAATTAAAAACACTGGTTCGTGTACATGATATTATCTTGCTATGTCACATCTGAACATAAGATGAATACACCAATGCATCTATCTTTTTAGATGTTTATGATGCAGACACCGGTGCCGTGCTATTAGTAAAAAGGGGTGCACGTTTTGAAAGCAAGCGAAGCTAAAGTTCTTTGTACATGTCTTGCCTGCAGAATCTAGTCTAAACTATGATGCTTTGCAATAAGCATAGAGGAACAGATAATAATTTTAATACCTAGCTCTTGTATAGCATTTTACATCCATAGATCTTAAAACACTTCCAATCTTTAATGCTTTGATCCTCACAGCAGCCCTGTAATTTAGCGCTGTCATCCCCATTTTACAGCAAAGGAATCCAAGGCACGGGGCAGTTACACAACTGGCTCGAGGTCACACAGGAAGTCTATAGCAGGGCGGGGAGTGGTACCTAGGTCTCTCAAGTCCTAAGCCCTAACCGTGGATCAGCCTGCCTCTCTGCATTGCAATGATTTGATTCAATTGCTGTCCGCCCTCTTCCCACAAGACACTGACCCCTAGGGCTGGGGCAGAGAGGCCCACTTCTGCGTCAGGAGTGACCCTACAGCTCCTTTTTGAAAGTTAGCTGAATATTCAGTAATACCAGGCCCGTTTTCAATTGGCCCCAGCTGCTGAGGCCTCCGGTTCATTTTCCAGAACAAAGTGGCCAAATGTAGGTGGGCAGTCGGCAGCTCAAGAAAGGGCACAGAGGGGAGAGATGTCAAGGCGGAGGGTAGCACAAGGGATTGGGCACCTTTAAACTACCTCATAGCCCAAAGTCACCCAGGAAGCCTATGGGAATTGAAATGACATCTCCCAGCACCTATGCCCCATAACCATCATTGCATTTTAGCCCCCTGCAGTTTCCATGCAGATACAACACTGAAATGATCATAGCACATTGATAAGTTATTTAGATCCTTTATACTTAAGTCATGTGCCTTGGGAACAGTATGGTCTACAGGCCAGTGCTTAGGACTACAACTCTGGAGACCTGGTTTCTAGCCCTTGCTCTGGGCAATCTGGGGTAAAAGAGCATCCCCTGGTGTGCCTCAGTTTCCCCATCTTGGAAAACCCTTTTCAATCTATTCATGAAACAGGGCTCATCCCATGAGCTGCTCTGGAGTTATAGCTATGATCCTCTGGGTGTAGAAAGGGAAGTGATACAAGAAATAGCTATTATTATTACCCTAGCTCAGTGTTTTCAGTAGAAAATTGGACCCTGGGCCAGAAGCTGCGTCTAAAGTCAGCTATATTCATGGTGGTTAGGAGAGGGGTGGGAGAACGGAGAAGGGGTCCCAGACATAAGGGTCCTGAAATAAAAGAACATAAGAATGGCCATAACGGGTCAAACCAATGGACCATCTAGCCCAGTAGCCTGTCTTCTGACAGTGGCCACTGCCAGGTGCTTCAAAGGAAATGAACAGAGCAGGCAATCTCAAGTGATCCATACCCTGCTATCTAGTCCCAGCATCTGGCAGTCAGAGGCTTAAGGACACCCAGCGCATGGTGTTACATACCCAATCATCTTCGCTAAATGCCCATTTATGGACCTATCCTCCATGAATTTATCTAATTGTTTTTTCAATCCAGTTACAGGTTTGACCTTCACAACATCCCCTGGCAATGAGTTCCACAGGTTGACTGTGCATTGTGTGAAGTACTTCCTTTTGTTTATATTAAATCCACTGCTTATTAATTTCATTGGGTGACCCCGGTTCTTGTGTTATGTGAAGGGGTAAATAACACTTCCTTATTCACTTTCTCCACACCAGTCAATATTTTATAGACCTCTATCATAACACCCCCATCACTGAATAGTTCCAGTCTTTTTAATCTCTCCGCATATAGAAGCTGTTCCACACCCTCAATCATTTTTGTTGCCCTTCTCTGTACCCTTTCCAATTCTAATGTATCTTTTTTGAGATGGGGTGACCAGCACTGCGCACAGAATTCGAGGTGTGAGCGTATCATGGAATTATATAGTGGCACCGCGATATTTTCTGTTTTATTATCTATCCATTTCCTAATGGCTCCAAACATTTCTGTTAGCTTTCTTGACTGCTGCAGCACATTGAGCAGACGACTTCCACGATGACTCCAAGAAAGAAAAGTGCTATAATAAAAAAAATCACAGCTGTTTTCAGAGAACATTTATACCCCATTTCTCTGACTTTTATCTTCCCTTTTCAATATGGTCTATTTTTCCTCGTGGAAGGACACGTAACAGAAATCTCCCCAACACCAGTAGAAGAAGACTTATAACCGCAATAAATCACTGCTGGTTGTGCATTAACCGTGTAAGGACGTATGCATACAGAGTCAGCTATTGGCTTACTTGACAGCTGGCTGGAGGACAGGCGTATTGGAACAATTTTTATAATAGGAGTGCTGAAAGCCATTGAACAAAACAGTAAATCATGCATATGATGGAAGTCACATATGTGGTTGTTATTACTACTTCAGGGCAGGGTGTGTTACGGCACCCCCAGCACGCCTAGATCCAGCACCCCAGGGAAGGAACTTGTCTTACCATCTTGGGCCTTCTTTGCACAAGTGGCCGCACAATACATTTTATTATAAATGTTACTGTAGCCTCGTCTAAGATCAGGGCCCCGTTGTGCTGGGTGCTGCACATGTAGCAGAGACACTCCCTGTCCTAAAGAACTTGATTCCACACCAGGAGTATACAGGCAGGATTATTCTCCCCATTGTACCCAAAGCACAGTGAGTTTATGATGGAAACCAAATGCCCAGTCCAGAGTCAATCACAAAGCCCTGCATCCTCTCCCAGCAGATCTTCGGGGCTGTCCAGCCTCCTTGCTGTCAGGGGATCCAGCCTGCACTGCAGAGGAGACTGATTCAGTTAACATCAACCCTGGGAACGTCCACACATAGATTCCGTATTGCTCTTCGGCCAACGCCCCAGCAGGTGGCATCGCAGCATCACACATGGTGGCATCCACTGATTGAAAAATAGCAGACCGATGGATTCCAAGCAGCGCACAGAACGGGGTCCACAGCTGCCGCTGCGGTCTCTCTGTGCGAGGGTGTGATCCCTGCCAGAAGTGCGCATTTGGACCAGGGACAAGGCTGGTGGTTAGTGGCGGGCCTGGGAACTGGCAGATGGTCCCGTATGCGTAGTCGGTAGAACGTCAGCAACCCCAGAATGCACATCAGAGCCTCCCTTCCAAAGCCAAAGGGGGGCGACCCCCCTGCCGACATGGCTCTGTCTGATCTCCTCCTCCCCATTCTCCCCAGGGGCAGGGACTGACAGCTGCGGGTCAGCCACACGCAGCAGGAGAACTGGGGCCTAGTCTGCTCCGGCTGCCTGGCTGTTTCCTTTGCAAAGCCTGAGCATTGCAGATAAGTCGGCTGGGGGAATGCTGCTGAACAGCCAGAGGACGAGGCGCTGTGTGCGGAGCGTGGCCTGGCTCCATCTGCCGCAGGCCACACAGGCTGGGAATGTAACACCAAGGACTGCCTCACCTGAACCAAGATTGCTGGCAGCTCCTGGGGGCCGGGGCGGGTAGCCCATGTGGCGCACCTACCTTTAAGGGCTGAGTGCAGGGGCTGGACTGGGAGACCTCGTGAGGTCCCTTCCAGCCCTACATTTCTATGACTGTGTTAGGGGTATTGCAGGAGTGCTCAGTCATGGACTAGGGTCCCTCGAGTCCAAACCAGTCCCTGAGAACTAGGGCCGGAGCGTTCCAAGGGAGTAAGGCAAGAGGGTTAATCAAGTGTCACGACCAGCTCGTGGGCAGTCTGACCTAGTGGTCAGAGCAGGAGACAGTGGGTAGGTCGGGTCTGGGTACCAGGAGACGGGCCGGAGGGTAGACTGGGTGCCAGGGTCCAGGTGCGGGCTAGGCCAGGATATTAGAAGGTCGAGTTATGCAGCAGGAGCCACTAATGTGGGGGAGACAATCCTTCACAGGGAAAACCCCAACTGCCCAGAACAACGTCCCGTGCCTCCACCTGGTTTAAATAGAAGCAGGGGCCCAATCCAGACCCTTGGTGTTTTGCCAGCAAGACAGAACACACTGGCTCCTAAGCGGACTGAGGTTCAAGAGCCACAGCTCCCGACCTTCGGGCAACAGAGGGTCCAGCTGGCATTTGCCCACCCACAGGCTGTCTCTCTAGGCACAGGATGTGGGAAGGCTCTGGGGTGGCCCCTTGCAGATGTGATGCCAGAGAGCCCTGTGGTCATGAGGCATCCGCCTCAGCCTGCAGTGGGTAGCGGGCACGCAGATTTAACAGCCAGACACAAAAATACATGCACCTACCACAAACCAACAAAAAGCTGCATGCATGCACAACTAACAGGCCGGCCAGCCCAGGGCATGCCTAGTCTCCTACCCGAAAAACCGTACAGACTCACAGTGGGTGACGGCGACCCAGCACAAAGCAGCAGGCAGGCACAACCCCCCTACACAAAGCCAGAGGCACACCCAAGGCAAATTCCCATGCAGACACAACATCACAACACAACCACCTACCGATGTGATGCGCCATGACTGGCCCGCACGCCGACCGTTAGAACCAGACACGAACATCCACGCGGCCTGACAACAACGAACACTCGAGGAGAGGTGACGGCTCAGCACAAATGAACAGGCAGACAGCCTACCCCCAACACACACACACACACACACCCCCAAACAAATCTAGAAGCAGCACAGCCCCAAACCAGCACAATCCCACAAACCATCAAAATGTTGCTATTGAAATACTCATACCACAGACACCTAGCTGGACTTTCCAAAGTGATCATGCCAGGCCAAACGGATGCCAGCAGGGACATGTTTGCTGCTCGGGTTCTTCTCCAACTGCTCCGATTCCCCAAATTCTATCAGATTTCTCTCCTTTGCAACCACTTTGCAGACTCTCTGGCCTTACCCCATCTCCCTCGCTGCATGGATTTCTGCATCCCCACCCTGGGCTTCTGCAGCGGTTACCACTGCTTTCCCCTTATTCTTCCGGCCCCATAGAAGATCATTCCCATCTCCAGAGAACCATGAGGCTTCGTGCTTTCACAGCTGATGTCAGGACAAACCTGTTCTGGGGCCGTCACAAAGCTGGTGGCCCGTGAAGGGTGGAAGATCTGACAGATACAGCAGAAGGAGAGAGAAAAGAGAAGGGAAACAGAGACAGAGAGCAGTGTAGCAGGGAAGAGGTACCAGGATAGTGGATGTGTGGGGTTTTGTGCACAGTCTCTTAAATTCATTCACTATCTGGACTAGTATGTTTCCTTCCATCATGAAGCAAATTCTGCTTGGCAGAAGACAACTATATTCTGCCTGGAATGACCCATCAGACTTAAGGAGTGATGATAAGGCATCATGTTAAGAAACCTCTTTAATAAGCTATGTATGACACACTGCTGGCCAACAAGAGAAGAGAGAGGATGCTTCAATGTAAAGAAAATGAGGCGTCTCACCCAGTCCGGGAGCTACTCGGAGTCGACATTAGGAAAAACAAAACCAAGATATGCTGTCCCAAATACTCTGTAGAACGGCAGTCCCTGTGGACTGTAGGAGATCCCAAGTCTGCCAAATTACCACAAGCAGCAGGACAATCTAAGGCAGGGTTTGATCACATATCTTAGGCAGTGCACAGCAGTCTTCAACTAGCTTAAATGGCACCCCTAGCAGGTCAAGTAAGAAAGGATGTAGAGACAGCGAAGCCCTTTCCTTGGAGCCAAAGGCCACAGAGGCCTTCACCCCATACTTGCTTTGGGTGGTTCCAAACAATGGTGGGAGAAAGGGAAAGGGCTACACCAGTTTCCCAAATGAATGATTGTTGGGGGCGCTAAGAAATGCACCGAATACTGTGTGAGTCAGCAATTCTGTGACTTCCACGTGGCTGATTATAGCGTCAACAGGGGCACGATCTAGAATGAAGGTGGAAGAGATTCTGAGCCTCACACTGCAGGGTTCAAGGGGATTCGGAGCAGAGCCTTCAAACTCACTTTCCTCCATCAGAGGGAGGTGTCCTAACAATCAGGCTATAGAGCCCATGTTTCTCTCTTTGGGTATATCTCTCCTTGGGTACATCTACACTGCCTGCCCTTTACAGCAACATATAGAGAACATAAGCTACATGACACCCAGCACGGGGATAAATAGCAGTGTAGGTGCTGCGGCATTGCTTAGGCCAGTAGAGTAAAACATGCCTGAACCCTTAGGTACCCTACCTGGCTCTCTACATGCCCAAACAGCGCCTCCCCCACCTGCCCCGCTGTCTCCCCACTCCTGGAGTCTTTCCCCACCACAGGGAGTTGCCAGAGCCTTTCCCCACTGCCAGGGCCTTTCACTGACCCATGTAGCTCCACATCGCAGTGCGGACGCAGCCTGCTTGTCATTCCAGGTGTGTAGCTACACATGCCTTTTGTGCCGCCCGCAGTGGCGTGCAGTGTAAACATACCTTTAACCTCTCCTGTTGGAGTGGTTCCACTGAGTGGCATACTATGGGTCTCCGGTGCTCAGGGGCCAAGCCTGAATTTGCACCCCCCTGCCTCATGCACCCTCCCCCCCCCAGCGCAGGGCAGGAGGGGTTCCAGCGCTGCCCCCCACCTGCCCCAGGGGAGAGGGGCATCTGTACCTGCAGGGGGGGGGACATAAGGTCAGGGGGATGCAAATACAAGCTTGGCCCCACTGCTCCCCCCCGCCATCACTTACCCACCTCACGGCGCCCACCAATCCAGCCCCACAGCCTGGCACCAGCTCGGACAGGGGTGGCCTCATCCCCCGCCAGCCTGGGAGCGGGGGCCCAGGCCAGCCCCTCATGACGTGCGGGGGGGGGTGCAAGACCAGAAGTGGGAGCACCTCCCCTCAGCCTCCTGCACCCCCTGCCCATCGTGAAGGGCCAGACTGGTGTGCCACACTTATCCGCCGCTCCAGCCTGGCGCCAGCTCTGACTGGGCGGCCACATCCCCTGGCCTAGAAGAGGTGGGGAGGGCACCGAGCCAGGCCTTCACGACGTGCAATGGGTGAGGGGTGCTGGAGTGGCTGGTGTCCCCTGCCCCTTGCATGTCATGAAGGGCCAGCCCGGTGCCCCCCACAAGCCAATGCCTGGGGGCCTTCCCCCCCTCGGTATGCCACTGGTTCCACTCTGTATCAATAATTAAATAGTCATTGGCTCCAAGAAAGAGTGAGAGCATTTGTCTGGTATATAGGAGATCCAGGTTCAAGTCCCTGATTTGGAGCTGGGATTTGGGCCTGGGTCTCCCACTCTCTGGCTGAAGGCCCTAACCAGCAGGCTCTTGGCTATTCGGGGGTGGGTCCTTCCTGTGTTTTTCTGACAAAAATTTGGGAGGGTCTCGGCCCCGTTCTGCATCGGCACCAAAAACAAGTTCTGAAACCTTGGGATTGTTTGTGAACTGGACTTCTTGGTTCTCCAGCCAGCTCTGACGGCCACCCACCGTGGGAGCACCTGCCAGGCCCACTAAGCAGCAGAGGCTGGTGTGTTTGAAGCGGCCGGTTCTGCGCTCCATCCCTAACTAATGAGATTTAGCTGGCCTCTGGGATGTCTGAATTTATGCAGCTCGTCCCCTGGAGCGTCCCTTGAAGCCTGGGGGGATCTGAAATGAAGATAAGCACCAACTAATTCCTGCCAGAGGGAGAGTTCCACACACAAAGCCACCCTGCCTCCAGGGGACTGGTGCCATCTGCCTGGCAGCCGGATGCCAGCAACCGAGCAGCGGGAAAACAGAGGGATGAGACACCCCGGGAGGGTGCCAGACTCACACAGGGAAGGCAGAATAACAGCCCAAGTGTGTCTTGGAAATAACCAGCCGACCCAGGAGGCAGCAATAGGCCATTGAGGGAGGGGAGGGTTGAATGAGGAAAGCCAACATGGGCTGGGGGGAGAGGGCAGCTGGAAGAACTAGTTGGCTGGGGAAGGCAATAGACCTGTTCTGGTTGGCGTTCTCAGGGCTGGCCACGCTCAGCCTTTGTGCCCCCATCCTGTGGGCATTCCTGGTCCCAGTCATTCATGCCACTGCCCTCCACTAGCCTACAGGCAGCATCTTCCTTCCTGGACCGTCTTTATTCATTCCCTCCTTTGTTCTCCTCCTGCCCCCATCTCTCCCTTTCTCCCCACATGGCCTCTGTCTCCACATCCCTGTTTGCATCTCCTCCATCTGGTGCCATGCTTCCTCCTTTCTCTGCTTCCCACACCCTCACCACCCCCCCAAGCTCCTTCTTCATGCCGCCCTCCAACCCCGGGTGTGTATGTGTCTGTTTCTCTCTCTCTCGCTGTGCCCTTAGGATCCTGTGGGTGGGCATTTATCCCCGCCGTTTGCTTCCTCCTCTTTTCCTCTCTCATCTCAGTGGGGTCTGCAGCCAGCTCCCCTGTTGCTCAGAGATGTGGAGGCAGTTGCTAAGAGACAGTGCAACGTCAGTACCTGGCCCTCGAGGAAAAAAAAAAGACAGACTGGAGAGAAAGAAGGAGGAGGAGGTGGGGAAAGACCTGGATGAATTAACAGACTCGGCAGCAGCAGCTGCGCAATTCAAGAGGAGACATTGCCATCCCCTCCACTTGTCTCACACCCACTCCTTTGAAGGGAGGGGCAGGCAGACGGAGGGACAGGGAGTGGGGAACAGCCAGGGGCGCTGCCCAAAAAGCCAGAAATCACCCAGGAGGGAGTGGGAGAGGAGGACGCCCGCTTGGCTGAAGAACATGGGAACGCCTAGGAAGAGGAGAGACACTTGTCTGCATTGTAGCCGCTCTGCAGATCTCCTTGGGCCAGAGTGAGTGAGTATCTGCCTTTTGCTAACTCGGCAGGGTGCACGGGTGGGGGGTGGAGATGGAGTGGGGGCTGGGTGTGAGCGTGCAGGCGAGGTGTGTCCAAGAGGGCGGGGGGCCGGGTTTGTCTGGTGGGTCTGTGCCTTGAGGGCAGGGTGTGGACAGTTGGAGGAAGGACGGCAGTGGCTGTATGGCGGTGTGCGGGGCCTGAGGGGAAAAGGGGGACCTGCCTGAGAGGCAGGGAGCGCTGGAAAGTGGGTCAGGGTGTGGCTTTCCTGGCAGAATGGTGTGGGTCTGGGTGGCGGCGCTGTGCTGCGGGGGCAGAAGGGGAGGCACGCGTGAGCCAGAGCACAGGAGGGTGTGTGTCACTGGGAAGAGTGATGGAAGGAAAGAAAGAAAGAAAAGAAAAAAAGAAAGAAAGAAAGATGGCCAGCCTGGGCAACTGAGAAAGAAAGGGAAGGAGACGGAAACTGAGAAAGAGACTGGAATAGCAGAGGGTTCTTCAGGTCACCAAAGGACGTTGGCAGATGTGAAAAGGGACCCAGAGCTGGAAGGGGGGCTAGATGGCAGCATTCGGGGGCGTTGGCAGATCCTGAGGGGAGGTCCAGGGCTGGGACAGCAGGCAGCCGTCAGGGCAAGATCCAGAGGCATTGGCAATGCTGTGGGTGGAGGCCCTGGACTTGCAGAGCAGAGGATGATGCACAGCAGGGAGGGGCCTAGGCAAGGTGGAGGGGGTCCAGGGACTGCCACGGCTGCCAGTCGGGACTGAAGGAGCGGAAAGGTTGACAAATGCTTCCTCTCTGTAGCAGGCTCTTCCTTTGCCCTTGGCAGGTCCTGCACCTTGAGGGTCTTTGGTCAGTGAGGTCGGGGCCCCAATTCTTTTGCTGACTAGGCCTTTGCCTCTAAATCCATACCTAGGCTTGAGCTGCGTGTGTGTGAGCCCAGGGCTTGGGGAGAGCAGGGCAGAGCTGCAGGGCAGGACTGATGGTCATCGGCAGAGCAGGGCTGGGGAGGGGAGCTCAGGGCACAGAGAGAGGGCTGCAGGTCGGGACGGAGGGGTAACGGCAGAGCTAGAGGTGTGGGGGGAGCCAGGGCTGGAGGAGCAGGTCAGAACTGAATGGCATCGACAGAGCCAAGTGGGGGCTAGGCTGGAAAAAGCAGGGGGTATTGCCGTGGAGGGCAGGACTGAGGCAGAGTGGCTAGGGCGGAAGGACAGGCGGTGGAGCTGAACAGTAAGTTAGGGAGAATGTGAGGTGATTCCCAGTCCTTCCCTCATCTCCTCCCGTGGCTGGAAGTTGAAGCGAGACAAGGGTCCATTTTTAACAGTGGGAGCAATTAACCACGGGGCCGATTTGCCAAGAGTCACGGTGGATTCTCCATCACTGACCATTTTTCAGTCAAGACGGGATGTTTCCTTCCCAAAGAGCTGTGCTCTAGGAATTACTGGGGGGGATGTCCTGTGGCCTGTGCTATACGGGAGCTCAGATGACATGATCACAAGGGCCCCGTCCGGCCTGGGCATCTCTGATCAGCCGGTCGATGACCTCGTTGCTGCGTCCTTGATTCCTCTATGTTTCCTCGGCAGGTCAGGCAGCTGGAGCCCTGTTGCTGCCTGCTGGGAGGGAGACTGGGAGTGAAAGACAAGCCCGCAGCTGATACCCCAAGACTCTAAGCCCCTTCTTTTCCCCCTGGATCTCCCAGACGTCCCAGTCCCACTGGCCTGGCTCCTCCTGGAATGCAGAAATCGCTGCCTCAGCACAGGCTCTTTTTCAGCCTTGGTTTCTCCTGATCATCTCAAGAACATTTGTGCCAGGCACAAGCCACTCAAGGAGTCTATATCGTTGGGTTGATGTTTTGGCCTCCAGGATCTTGACTATCCATGTGGATACCCTATTATCTGGATTTCACATGCCCTTCCTGGGCTCAGGCATTAAAGAGACCTAAATGCCTCCAGGAAAAGGCCCCGAGGCTTCTGCTGGATTGGATTTGCCACTCGGTTTGCTTTGCAACTAAAACACACCTCTGGTTTCACAGGGCTTAAATTCCTGGGCCTGGCCCCATCTCGGCTTCCCAGCAGACAAATACATGACAGGGAATGAGGAAGTTTCTTTCATGGGCTCAAACCATTGTCCCAAGGATGCTGACGAACTGGAAGAAAAAAATCCCCAGTTCTAGTTGCTTTCCTCCCCTTTCTGGATCAACGGAAGTTGCAGACTGATGGAGATAGCTACAGCTACATTTCTTTTTTCTCTCCGTTTCACAGCCTTTAAAGGGTGACAGTAAACAGGCATCTGAATTGGCTACTAACTCTCTGTCCGGGGAGTCGGGAACCCTATTGTTTCTGGCCCCCCCTTCATGGTGCATTGTGCGCTATTGACGGTGGCCCTGGCATGTGATAGACGATGGCTCTAACGTCCTGGCTTCCCCTGCAGCCAGCATGTAGCCGCCTTCGTGAATGAGTGACTCCCGCTTTCTCCTTGCTCTGTTCCACACACTATGTTGCTCCCGGCCAACTAAAATGAGCACAGGCTGTGCCTGGCTGCGGGGAGAGGGGCCCGTGTCCTGCCACTCCTCTGTCATGTTCCTGACCCCCTTTCTGGTAGCGGTGGCAATAGCCTTCTCCGGGGCCAGCGCCAGCTGCCCCGTCCTCTGCACGTGCCGCAGCCAGGTGGTGGATTGCAGTGGGCAGCGGCTTTTCTCGGTGCCCCCCGACCTGCCTCTAGAGACCAGGAACCTGAGCCTGGCACATAACCGGATCGCCACCATCCCACCAGGCTACCTCACCTGCTATGCCGAGCTGTGGGTGCTGGACCTCCGGAATAACTCACTGGCGGAGCTGCCTGCCGGACTCTTCTTGACCTCCAAGCGGCTGGCCCACCTGGACCTGAGCTATAACAACTTCAGCCACCTGGCCGCCAACATGTTCCAAGAGGCCCACAGCCTGGTGAGGATTGACCTGAGCCACAACCCGTGGCTGAGAAAGGTGCACCCCCAGGCTTTCCGGGGGCTGGCCCAGCTCCGGGACCTGGACCTCAGCTATGGGGGGCTGTCCTTCCTCAGCCTGGATGCCCTGGAAGGCCTCCCGGGGCTGGTGACCCTGCAGATCGGGGGCAACCCCTGGGTGTGTGGCTGCACCATGGAGCCGCTCCTGAAGTGGCTGAGGAACCGTATCCAGCGCTGCACTTCAGGTATGTTGCACGATGGGATCTCGGGTGAAGGGAAAGGCCTCCGCTGCCTCCCTACGCCAGCCAAAGGGTCCAAGGCAGCCGGCCCAGGTCGAGAGAGGAACCTGTTCAGCATCTTCTACAGGAGGCCCAGAATCCAATCCCAGTGGGCTCCAGTTACGGTCCATGCCAGGGTTCCCTGGAGATACAACCAGAATCCATCTCACATGGAACTGGCTGGGCCCTTCTAGAATAGCAATGGGGGGCTGCAGGTCAGGATCGAGGGACATCGACAGAGCTGCAGGTGGAGAGAAGCCAGGGCTGAGATAGAAGGAGGCTGTACGCTGGGACTGAATGGCATCAACAGAGCCTCATGTGTGAGGCAGGGAGGAACGCAGGGCTGGAATTCTAGGCCAGGATGTGGATCAGGACTGAAGCACATTGGGATAGCGGTGGGGCAATCCCAGGCATGGAATAGCAGGGGCAGGCCACAGGACAAGATTGAGGGGCATTGGTAGAGCTGTGAGTGTGTTGGGAGCCCCAGGCCAGAATTAATGAATGGCTGCAGGAGGAAATAGGGCGAGGGATTAGGAATGGAAGAGCGGAGTGGTTGCTGCAGGGCAGGACAGAGGCGCACTGAACTGGGTGGGCATGGATGCTTTATGAACCCACTGACCTTGTAAGGTGTGGCTTTGCCTATTGCTTTCCTTGCAATGGGAGCAATGGGACCCCATAAATCTGCATTTCCTCCCTCTGCCCTCGCCCTCTATTCATTCATGCGTTATTAGTTCCCTCCTGCCCTTGTTGCCAATCCACTCAAGCTGCCGACTGCAGGAGCTGAGGTGGAAGGGGACATTCTTCCCAGAGTTCATGCAGCTCTAGTAGACCCTGGCTCCATCTAAATACCCTCTCTCAGGTCTGAGGATCCCCTAATACTGCTGATCCTGATTGCATTCTCCAGTGATCCCTTTGATTGAATAACAGCAGTAATTGCCAGGTAGGGGGTCTCTCCTATCCTACATTTGATAGGGTTTTCCCTCATGGAGGGCATCAAGATGATAACGCAGTTGGGTCTGTGCAACATCCTCATCTGGTGATCTTGTCTCAAGGAATCATGATCCTGTTTGGAGGCTGGTGATGGGAAAGCATTGTGCAAAGGGGACATAACGTTGTGATATTGTGGCATAGAGAGGTTCTAGCTTATTTATTTATCCACCCATCTGTTTTACACCCATCTGCCTAGTATCCTGGCACCAGGGCCAAAATTCTCCCCAAAACACCCAATGATTTGGAGCATCTCCAATTTTGGTTGCCCAGTTTCTGTCCCTGATTTTCAGAGGCCCTGGCCACTGTGGAATTCAACCAGAAATGGAGATGGAAAACCAGGTCCAGTGTGTCTCAAGTTGAGCGCCCATAAAACGGAAGCACCAAAATTGAACAGACCCGTTGTAGAGTGACGTTGTGAGAGTCCTGCCTCCTAACCTGGTCACTCTTGAGTTGCATCATGGTGACGTTGAGTTGGGTTGACTTCAACGACCTCATGTCAGATGGGGCTTGGCAATGTCTCAACTTTCAGTTTCCCCCCCCAGTGGCGTTACACTGTAACACCGTTTTATAGCTGTAGCTACTGGTGACATGCTGCGACACACGATGAAGGGTTAGGATGGCCATTGTGGTGCTGCATCATGGCATCATGTTATGAGCACACCATAGCAATCTCTGACAACCCCAGGGTTGAAATGGAGTCATCGTGACCATCCAGAAATTCCAGGCAGGAGTGAAAGTGATTAACAAGGCTCATGCTTTGTGCCTTTTCCTTCAAAGATCACAAAGCCCTTTGCAGCAGTAGGTGACTATTATCGGCCTTGGTTTACAAATGGTGAAAGGGAGGCAAAGAGAGGCTAAGTGACTCACCCACGGTCGCCCAAGGAGTTTGCATCACAGCTGGGACCAGGTGAATATTAGACCTGCTAAAGCCAGACTTAATCGTGAGGGCTAAAGGGATAACTCCCCTCTTTGTGGGAAGTTCTCCTCTCTCTCATCTACCCGTTTCTTATTGCAGATTCCCAGCTGGCCGAGTGCCGTGCCCCACCCGAGGTGGAGGGCGCCCCCTTGTTCTCACTGACAGAGGAGAGTTTCAAGGCCTGCCATTTGACCTTGACGTTGGACGATTATCTCTTCATTGCCTTCGTGGGCTTCGTGGTCTCCATTGCCTCCGTGGCCACCAACTTCCTGCTGGGCATCACCGCCAACTGCTGTCACCGCTGGAGCAAGGCCAGCGAGGATGAGGAGATATAGGCGCCTGGCCTCGGCTGCAGTGCCCTTCCCCCAATTGCTGGGAAGGTGTCCTGGAGAGACATCCTGGAGCTGCCTGGCTGGGGATGGGAGTGGCTGTCTCTGCTCCCCACAAATCATGCCCTTTCCTCCTCGCATCAGCACCGGCACTGTCACAAGCTGCTCCGTCCTCAATCCCCAGCTACAGCCAGCTGCGGATATCAGCCCCTTTCTTCTCCCAGCCCCTTCTGATCCCCGCAGCATCTGTCCCCAGCAGGGCAAGGCCTGTGAGGCGAGGAGATCTAGCCGTACCTTGTACTGGCCCCTTCACCCTGCCAGTGGCATTGGAGACAGCCAACAAGCCAAGGCCTGATGCCACTGGCAACACAGTTGGGCTGCCACAACCCACATCAGCCACCCGGTCTCCTCTTCCCCATGCCCTGTACAACACCAACCCCACACATGCACCCCCCGCCCAGCTCTCGCACCACATCTGCCTACAAGCCTAAAAGGAGGAGTGAAATATACACGGCGGACGTCAAATGGACTTGCAGCAGCCGAGGTCAGACCGCGACAGCCCATCGGTTCTGTTTGGGGCTGTGGTGCTACAAAGAGACCTGTGACACGGCATCTCTGAGGGCCAGAGAGGCAGGTTCAACACTAAGGAATGCCCCATCGTTGAGAGACCTGCCGTTGTGTGGTGGAGGAGATGCCGGAGCAAGGGTCTGCTGTTTTCTGGTTGGTCCTTGGCTGGCCCCCTGGCCTGCGGTTGTTAGACGTCCCTTTGTTCTCTAGATGCAGAGTTGAGAAGTCACAGGGCAGGGGCACTGCACAGTTTGAAATTGAATTTGAATTGAATTTGAATTGAATTGAAATTCGAGGGGGAAGCTCGAGATGGGATAAGGAGGAGACTGAAGGGTGTTGGCAGAGTGGGTGGGGGAGCCCAGAGCTGGGACAGCCAGCGATTGCAGGTGCGAAGGGGAGCCCAGGACTAAAATAGTGGGGGAAGAGGGGCTTATAGGTCAGGACAGATGGGGATTGGGAAAGCCACAGTTCTGGAAGAGCCGGTGGGGTACACAGTTGGGATCGAGGGGTGTTGGGGAAGCCGAGATAACAGGGGGGCTGCAGGCTGATGCTGTGGGCCATGGGCAGGGCCATGTGCAGAGAGCCTAGGACTCGAGATATCCCGCAGGTGAGGATTACGGTGCGGCCTCTGGGCTGGAACAGCAGGTGGTGCTGCCGGTCAGGTTATAAAGTGCTAGGACAGTGTGAGGAGGGCCCGAAAGGGGCCAGTCACCGGTGCTGCCCCACGATCGGCCAAGCTCTGGCGCTCTGTTTCGCCCCATCGCAGACATTAAGAGCACAGACTGAAAAACAAACAAACAAGCTTTTAAAAAGAAAGGGAGAGAGACACTTTCTACTCTAACAATTGCTTCACTTAGTCCAACTCTTCAAATGCCTGGAGCATCTGGCATTAGCTCCCCGACCCACCCCTCCGCACTGGGGAAGTGGTTATGAGCCTCGCATTACAGATGGGGAAACTGAGGCACTGAGCAATTGGCATGATTTTCATAAGGCCATGTGGGCATCTAGGGGCAGAGCTGGGGATTGAAACCCAAGCTCCCAGCTCCTGCCACACTAACCACTGTTCACGCAACCATGAATGAAAACCCCTCCCTGGTAATTTATCTGAGAACTGGACCAATGCCACCAAGAGCGTTTGAGGACAACAGCATCGGCTGCCACTGGCGAAACGGGACGTAACTCTTCTTTCAGAAGGATTCAAGTGTGCCACTGGCATTTTGGGGAATGACACGAATAAAGGACTTTATAGCCAACGTTCCCAGCGGAAGAGCAACCTTTTAAGCCTATAACCATCTCTTAGAGAACTCTGTGTGCTCTGATATATAGCTAATGTATTTTGAGACTTGTATATTTTTTATTTTTGCATAGATCTAGGACCAAACCAGATGCCAAATGCCACCAGAGCTTTCCAGAATATGTCCTTCAGTCCCACCAACACTGGGAAGTTAGGAGGCCAAAATCTGTCCATGGGGGACAGATCCCTTTAAGGAGCTGGTTTTTATGTGGCTCGCAGCAATCTCTGCAGCTGATCCAAACAGGGCTAAGAAATTAGAAGCCTTTAACCACAGGGTAGATTTACATTCCTTTCTCATTTTCACATACACCCGGGCCCACACGGATTCCCGTCTTCTAGCTGTCACGAACCAGACAGAGCACATAGGTAATGTAGCAGTTTCCTGATCAGAATCGTTTGCCCTCCCCTAGCCTTAAGCCTTCTTGGTGGATTTCCTACAAGTCTTTAAAATGCACTTCTACTCTGGAAAATGACAATGTCAGAATGACGCCTTCCTACTCAACAGATCTGTCCCCTCAGTGCATCAGAATGAGCAACTTTAGTTGCTCCAGTAAGCTTTGGCTATTTCTTTTACTCCTGTTAGCAATGCAAAATCAACGCAAGGCGGATTCCGCTCCACCAAGGAATTATTCACTTACTTTGGTAGTGCGGACATCCCTGGGTGGGTGGTAGTGTGGGTCGAAACAGGGAACTCTGGATCCTGCCTAAACTAAAAGACCTAGCTTGCTAAGCAACCCCCATTATAGCAGGTTCATCAAGCTCTAATGGGCCTATCCAGAACCAGAGGGGAATAGAGCCCCAAACTGAGTGGGCATCGATTATACTTCTCTATGTTTAGATACCTCTCTGCCCCCTCACCCCCGTTACTGTAGTACCTGACAATCTTTACTGTACTTCACAACGTCCCTGTGAGACTAAGGCACTAGGAGTTTAAGTGATTGCCTAACATCAAAGAAGGATTAAGCAGCAGAGGTGGGAGTGGAACCCATGTTTAGTAAAACCCTTGATGGGAGTCCCTTGATGGGAGTCCACTGAGGACATAATATGGTCCACAGGATCTTTCCCACTTCCCAGAGACATGAAGCAGCCAGTCCACATGGCTTCTGAGGGAAGGGTAGGACCTGCTCTCAGAACCAGCAACGTTCCAGAACAGGGAATGAGTCACAAAGAAACAGAAGCCAAGAAGTCATGCAGGACAAATGAAAGGGGGCTGAGATGGACCATGAAAGGGACCCAGAGGGAGGATGTGGAACACAGAACCCATTGAAGCAAGAAGAGATTGAGGGAGCCAGTGGCTGAATTCTGGAATGAGGATGGGGAAAGCGAAAAGACTCCAGCTTGACTCTTAGATCCTAGAGAGGGTGAGCTTGCAGGGCTGGCCGTTGGAAGCATTTATAAACTGAGCATGTGACACAGCCACTCCCTGAGACGATGAATTTGGACCTGCCCTTCCCACCCATACAGCAATTTGCACAGAGATGCTTTCCAGAGTAGACCTGCACCTTGAGTTTAATTTTTTTCCTGTGTGTTCAGTGCATGTTGGTACAGTATATATATATACACGTGTGTGTGTGTGTGTGGTTTAACATGTGCCAAGCTCAGAGAAGCAGCCCCCCTACAAGAGAAGGAGCACTTCCAGCCTCTCGTGTGAATAATGCTGTCACCCCCCACGGCTGTGTCTGATGGCTTCTCCAGTCCAAATACAGAATCAGATGACCTAGAACACAAGGGAGATTTTTTTCAGACCTCTTGAATTCTGAATGGACATAGGCCCCAAAGCACAGTGTCAAAGGGAGACTTTGATGTCTTTGCCACATGATAGCACTAGAGAGTCAAGACTTTCCCCACTGAGGCAATTGCTGGCGTACCTTGAAGACCAGCCCGGCTGTCTTATTTTTAACAAACCTTTTATCCAAAAAACAGCCTGTTTCAAAAAGGAATATTTTCATTATTTGTAATCTGTTCGTTTATTAATGTTATTTATTACCATTAAACCTGAAGACAAGACCATTTTGATTTCAGGTTTTTTCTTTTTTCCCCTCCTCTTTTCCCCCAATCTTTCAGTGGCAAAAAGAAAAGAAAAGAAAAAAGAGGGAGGGAGAGAAAAAAACTGAAAATCCATACAGTGAAAAAGTGAAAATTTTCAAACGCCGAAATTGTCTCTCAACATTTTAAATGAAAAAATATTTTAACAAAATTTTCTATTATTTTTTTTAAAGAAACCAATAATAAATTTTTTTTTTTAAGTTTTTCCTTCGTTTCTCTCTGTTGCCTCCTCCTTTCTCCTTTTTTCAGTGGGAAAAGGAGAAAAAATAAGGGGAAAGTTTTTTTAAAAAGGAGAAGAAAGAAACCAATACCACAAAGAGTTTCAGAACTGAACATTTTGTCTAATAATATATACAAAAATTATTTGGTTTTTCCCAGAATTTTCTTTTTTTCAAAAATATAGTAGAATTGTTTTTAAAAATCCTTCTTTTCTTCCCTTTTACCTCCTTCTTCCTCCTTTTTTTTCAGCATGAATAGGGGGAAAAAAGGGAGAAAGTTAAAAAAAAGAAAAGAAAAGAAAAGAAAAGGAGAGGAGAGGAAGGAACAAAACCAGAAACATTTTCAGAACCAAACATTTTCTACAAAAATGTATTTAATTTATTTCAAAATTTTGCATTGGTCTAAAAAAAAAACAATCGTTGAATTTTTATTTTGTTTTTCCTTCTTTCCCCCTCTCTTTCTCCTTTTTTCCATCCCACCTTTTTTCAGTGGGAAAAGAGCCAAGAAAGGGAGGAGAAAGTGAGTGAGAAAGTGGGGGGGGAATAAAAAAACACAAACATCTTAGAAACCAAACCTTTTAGATTAAACATTTTGCCAAACAAAACAAAACAAAAAGGGGGGGGGAACCCATGGAATGAAAATGAAATTGAAAATTTTGATCTCCCCCTCCAAAAAAATCTTGATAGTTTTTCTGCCAGCTGTGTTCTGAGGAAATCCCTAGCCAAGTCTACAATAAAAAATGTTGCCAGCATAGCTGTGTTGAGTAGGATTGTGGTGGGTGGCGATGGAGTCAGACCCCTAACTGATGTAAGTATGCCTGCAAATCCCCCCACCCCACTCCAGTATAGACTCGGCTGGCACCAGCAAGAGAGCATTTACCAGTTTAACTTATGTCGTTCAGGGAGGTGGGCAGAACTCCTTTTGCCAGTATAGACCACATCTCCACAAGGGAGCTTTGCCGGTATTGCTGTACAGGTATAGGTACGTCGGCAGAGCCATTGTATTGGAGACTAGCCCTCTCTTTTGCCAAACCTTCATTCGGCCTCTGGTTGTGTGGAGCATGAGGGATCAGCAGAGCAAATCCTCCGAGCTGGCGGTGCTCAGATATGCCACTCCTGCCACCCTCTTGCAACAGACACAATGGGGAAGCTTGGCGGTTGCAGGAAGGGGGGGAGCTGGATAAATGAGGCCTTTGACAAAAACCACATCCCCTATGGGGCTTGAGCTGGACTGGTGTGCTCTGCATAGCTGGGGCTTTCCTCTTCTTTTTATTTGTCCCTCTCCCAGCAGCTGTCCTGAGCTGTGCTGTGTGTCTGTGGTTGGGGAAGGGGGGCGAGGGGGGAAACGCGCGGCACGGGAAAGACAAACATCTTTCTACACGAGATTTTATAAACGTGAACTTTTGTAACTGTGAGAACTTTTTCATAAATGTATATTACTAATAAAGAGTGAATAGTTTAACCGACTGGGGGTGTGAGCAGGAGCTCGGGAGGGAAAGACAGAGGGGAGGGGAGGTGTGCGTGCACACCTACCCCGGTGTGCGTCTGCTGCGGGTGTGCGTGATTGTGCGTGCAGGCATGAATGCAAATCCACACCCCGCTGGCTGTGACAGGGTGCTCGGGGACGCACATGCCGCTGGGTGAGTGCACCAGGCTGTGCACGTCCAGGACAGAGTCATGGCTCTGCGTTACAATGCATGCCCTTCCCTGCCCACATGCCTTCCCTTGACAGAGTCGCAGCTACGGGGGGTAGGCAGCAGGAAGGGACAATCCCTTTGCAGCAATAGAGGAGAAAAACAAAGCCTGCAGAAGGCATTAAGAGTGTTTTCTCTGGTCTTTCTTCCTACTGACACTTCCTGTTATTCCTATAGCAATGACTCCTGGCCCCGGCTGGTCTGGAGGGAATCGGGCGAGAAGACAGACACTGGCCCGGCAGGGAACTGTGACATACAGGTCATGTCAGCTGCTGACAACCCAACATAGGGCAAAGGCCTCCTCTTTACCCCTGCTTCATTCCATCATCCATAGGAACCGGTGGCTGTTCCGGGCCAGAGCTCCTGAGCATGGATCATTGGGAGTGGGAGATAGTTCACAGAAATAAAAACATGACAGTGGGAAAAGAGGAGATGCAACAGGACTGATGGGGGGAGGCAGAAAAGGAGAGGTTGTTATGGACCCCATGAGGGGTTCCTGAGAAGAGAACATCCATTGGTGTATGCTACGATCACAGCTAAACCTCATTCATTCCCATTTGGACATGCCATCATCCTCAGAAGATACTGAGAGAAATTAAGAAGAAACACAGATAAAAGGATTTTTATTTTTTAACATTACATGTGATTACCCTGTGGAACTCCTTGCCACATGATATTGCATGCAGCAAAGAGCTTAGGACAAACATTCATGGGGAAATAAAGGACTGGAAATATATATGGAAACATCTGTGGTTGTGATAGATAAGCTGAAAATGTACCAGGGATATAAACTCTCATGCTTCAAGGTGTAAGTTAGTCACTTACTTCCTGAGGCTAGAAATAATCATCATTTGGTGTGGGTTATTCCAGTAAGGCACTTGCACCTTTCTCTGAAGCAGCTGGCACTGGCTGCCTGTCTAGAGCTGGTTGGAAAACTGATTTTCCATCCAGCAAAAAAATTTTGAGATTTTGACTTTGTTCATCCCCAACCAGAGTGAATAGTGAAAACTGACTTTTTTCATAAAATGAAATGATGGAGGGGAAAAAAAAAAACATACAGGGTCATTCCAGATGTGTTATTTTGATACATTCAAAGTGTATTTCAATGTGGACCATGCTTAATTTTTTTATTGATTGCTTTATATAAAAAAAAAACTAAATTTCAACCCAAAAATCATTCTGAAACAAACAAAAAAAAAAAGGAAACTTTGAATTCCAACGGGACTTTTCCTAAACTTTTTCCTCCCCTCCCCCCATTTATTTTCCAAAATGAGATGCAAATCAATACAGTTTTGCAAAATCAGGGCATTCTGTAGAAATGGCATTTCCCAAACCATTCCAGGGAAAATGTTTCAGTTAGCTCCGTTCCCAGCCAGAGCAGCTCACTGTTCTGATCGGACTCTGGAGAGCAGATGGTCCACGTGGATTAGGATTGCACAGATCCAGCGGGAGAGCCCAGTGTATTGGGAAAGCCATAATAGGGCATTAGGCGAGTGGGAGAGGAAGGACAGGAGGAAGAGTGGCTGATTGCTATTTTAAAGTTGTTTTTCCCCACTGTGGACTCAGCCCGGCTTCCGAACGTGACGAGGGGTCGGAGGTCACCGCAAAATACTGTGTGTTTGGATGTGAAAAAGGCGAGAGGTCAAACAGCAGCTGGTAGTCATCTCCTGGTGGAGGGGGAGGCTCTTCACCCTCCCCGCCCAAAACACACACACATGCCAGATCCTACCCGGCGGCCTGGTACATCCCCCCTTGGGAACTGGCAATGCTGTCATCTTCCACAGCTATGTGCAGGCAGGCTCTTCCAGGCAGGAGCTCGCTGGCTCCAGAGGTGAGACGCGCTCCTGCAGCCGGGATTTGGGCCGGTGATGGGTGGGCGCAGCAGCAGACGGAGAAGACCCGCGTGTTCGCCGTCCCCATCGCTTGAAACGTACCGTTAATCCCAGCTCGTTGCCACTGCTATCCTCAGCCCTGGGCTCCCCGCTCCATAGACACGAATGTGCCACTCTCCTGCCAGGCAGCCCTCGGGCTACTCCATGCTGCTGTCCCCTACGCACGCCGCGCTCTGCTCGTGCCCTTCAGCACCTGTCCCCCTCCCAGCTCCATCTCGCCGTGCAGCATGCTTGCCATTCCCTGTCTACGCTGGCCCACACTCATGAGCTGCGACACCCCTGCTATTCCAGCCCTGGAAAATGCTCCCTCTTCCCCTCACACGTAGGCACCTCTACTGCACCTCACTCCAGATGTGCAGCATTGGCTGAGCTTCCAGGCAAGGGCCCCTGCCACACCCGTACCACGGCGGGACGGGCACTGCTTTTCCCATCCCATGAAAATGTTCAGGATTTCCAAAACGTTCCCCTTCTGCCTCAGGAGGAACCTGAGACCCTCCAATGTTTTTCAGTCGAGAGCAAGAAAAACAACGTCTCATCCTGGAACAACCATAGTCTGGGCACTGAGCTCGGAGAGGGGACAGGGCAGGTTCCAGTCCTTGCTCCAGTAAATAGTGAAGTTGATAACGCAAAACAGAACAGCTTCAACAGGCGAGACTCGCGGCAGGATCGCCTGGTGATTGGGACACTCCCCTGGGACGCGGGAGACCGCTCTTGAAGTTGCTGGCTCGAATGGGGCAAAGATTCGAACAGCAGGTTTCCATGGCCCAGGTGGGTGCCTTACACACCAGACTGGATGTGCTGTTTGGGGGGGGGTGGGAGGGCCGCACTGTCTCTCTCTGGTATTGCACAGAAATTCCATCCTGGCTCGGCAAACCCTTTCCCCGTGAAAGTTTCATCCCAACGGCGAAACGTTTTGGTTTTTGACAAATCGGCATTTTCCGACCCAAAACAATGTTTCATCAAAAAATTCCCAACTAACTCTACCCTACAGCCCTACCAAAGGCCCTCAATTCTTATTTACAGTCCTGGGACCCCATACACTTCTCGATGCCCCTCACAGCCTGGCCCTCAGCCCGCCTGCTATTCTTGCCCTGACCCGTCTCCCCACCCACCTCTGCCAAATAACCTTAGGAGGAGCTTTAGAATGACATTCAGATCTTCTTTGCTGTTCCCTCATCCAGCTATTGGCCTCTGAGTTATTTATCTTCCCTGTATGTCCACGTCAGTCACTTGACTAATTGCATATCCGTAGTATCATCTCCCGTAAGGCTGGCTTGCACACGCTACAAAAGTTACCCTCCCCTCCACGGGGAATAAAAACTGGAGGACAGACAGTTTCTGGAAGTTCTTACCAAGGTCGTGATGAAGACATCTCTGCTAGGCTCTGCTCTGTCCTATAGGCAGTTGGCATTTGGTGTATCTATCTGGATACCGTAATGGCCTGTCACAGGTTTGGTCCAGCTGCTGCTGCAACCACGTGCGTCAGGTCACAGAGAGCTGGGCTCAGACCGGCAGGACACGAGCCGCTGCCGCTGTAGGGTGAGCAGACTTAGCTTTCCCATCCCTCGCAGGCCTCCCCAAGTGGTAATTTTCTTGGCCGATTGGAGGAGGAGGGCACTCAGACTTTACCCCAGGTCCCCAAAAAAAACTGGGTGCAACCCTAGCCGGTAGTCGCTTAGCACTTCACAAATGGAAGGATCTGGTTCACCTTGGTCTCTGGTGTGCCAGTCCAGTGCCCAAGTTGTTAGACAACCTTTCCGACCCTTGGCAATTGACTCCTGTCCCAGTGAAAGGGAATTACCCAGGTTTATCTACTTCAGTCACAGCATCTGAGATATCAGTCTCTCTCTTACGGTTCTAGACATTGCTGCTCATCACTGCATCTTCCACATAAGTTCAATAAACATCGTGAAGTCCCTAGTGGACTTCGTGGAGTCTCTGGCACGTCTCCCTTTTTGGAAGAACTGGAGGGTTAAATGGAAGGAGCGATTAAGCCCCTTTATATAGTGACAGCCTAGAAATAATAGAAGCCACTGCCCAAAGGCACCAGACCATATGGCAAAGATTGATCAGATGCTAAGCTGTGTGCGCTGAGGTGTTTCCTGATTGCAAATGCAGGGGATAAGGGATGGTTTGGCAAGCTCTGAGTGAGAGGGAGAAAGATAACAGATAGGGAAAGAAGCAGTTATGGATGTGGCCCTGACAGAGGGCAGAGACAGAACTCTTGGGATATAGAACTGAGCGGAGGGACAAACTTGGAAATTGAGAGCAAGGAAACTGCCTGCTGTTTGTTCCTACTAGGATCAGGGAAACAGGATCGTGTCCCCACTCTTGGCAAATAAACAAGATTGCACCAAAGAAACAACTGACTTGTGTCAGACATTTCTCCTCACGGATGCAACCCGACGAGGCCCCGAATACTGGCTGACCACTCGGGCCAGAGTGGCACCAATACCACTTAAAGGTAAGCACTCACCACACCATTGTGCCACGGGCTCAGGCCTGATAGGGTATAAAATCTGACACTCGATGTTTTGCCCTATTGTGGGCGAGCGAGTGCAAGAAAATGGTCTTTGCATCAAGCTCTGGATGCAGCCCCGCTGGGCTTTCTTGTCATCTCCTCCAGCCACACGTCCCACCACGGAGAAACCATTACGGTGAATGTCCTGCCTCCCACCCCGGAAACCTGCGCTCTGGCAACCTCTGGTTTCCAAGTCCCAAGTGGGGGCTGTCGTCTCAGTGGGCCAGGCATGGAGGCAGCCTCTTCTCTGACCACAGAGGAGGCTAAAGGTCAAAAGAAGGATGCTGAATTGAAGCTGGAGTGGGCTGGGCATGATGTGCTCCCAGAAGCTTGCTAGACCTACTCAAGAGGCCGTTGTGCAAGCAGTAGTCCCCGATTGGTGTGAATCAACAGCTGCAGATAGAGGGACTTACAGTCAAGTCTTCCAGTGATACACTGTACTAGGGCGTGCCTGCCTTGTAATGCGCCTGGTGGCCAGAAGTGTCTCTGCACCGCCTTGCCTCAGTTTCTCCTTCTGCTCGGGGCCCCTTAAAAAGTCGACACAGACGAGATAGTCAAACGTTCCCCCCCTTTCCGCCGTCCAGTTTATTAAATCCTGCATAAAGTGTTCCAGAACAGAATTCAGACCTACGAAAGTTTCAGCTGGGCCCCGCCCCTCTTCCCTAAGGGTCTGTCTGTCCTCTCTTTAGAGTTCATTTCTTTCACCCAGTCCCAAGCCCTCCTGCACTTCTTGCTTGGAGTGTGGCCTTCTCCACAGACCTTCCCCACTCATGTCTTTCCCCCTGCTGACTCAGCATCCCCCAAGAGTCTTCTTACTTCCTGCACTATCTGTAGGCATCTGCCAACCACTTGCAGCCCCTGTCTCTTCCTCGGCTTCTGTTTCCTCGTGCAGCAGATTCATCTACTGAGCCTATAACTGAATATATCTATTGCTCGTACATTCACGCCATTACCCTCACTTACTCTGCCCTACATCCTTAAAAACACACAGTAGAGTTTTTTTTAATGCTACCCCAATTTCCCGATACTCTCACTGAACCTCTAGAATAAAGGCTGCCATTTTAAGGTATCCTGCAGTCCTACAGCAGATGAACAGCTGTTTCTTTAACCTCACATGTGTCCCGTAGCCTATCTCCGTGTCCCTTCAGTGAATGTCAATGCAGATTCAAACCACCATGACCCATTAACTGTCTAACTAAACTCTCGGTCCTTCACTGAGCCGTTCATAACTGGAGCAGTGCATTATCCTCTATTTTGGGACACGGAACAGTCTTCCTCTTTTCTCCTTGGTCCACAGTTCTTGCCATTCCTGTTTTAAATAAATGTTTTAATTCCTGCTTATGCAAAGAAATCAGTTTCTCCATGTTTTAAAGCCTTTTTTTGCTTCTTTATCCACCCTGTCATTGCCAGATGTCTCAGCAGGAGCTGGAAGCCAGACCAGTCATATGTTCACACGTGAGCAGACTAACTGCTGCCAGAAACAGTCTTTCAGTTATGAGATCCCTCCTGCTTTCTGAGGTGCCCTTTTTAGTTGCCAGTACACCCGATAATGAACCCAAAAAGATAACAGGTGCGGTAGGCTGTACATCCCTTATCCAGTTTTATTCTAACATTCATTCCCACCAACTCAGTCATCAAAATGGCTACAAAATTAGATATTCTTTTAGATTTTTTTAACTCCAGTTTCAGGGATTCAAAAGGCTGCCCCCACTCAACCTGTTTTTTCATCTTTAGAGCTGTCAGTGTATATTCATCGAGGGTGACTCCATTTGCCACACAAACTCCGACTTTATCTGTTATATAGGACGACTCTTTCCACACTCCCCCTTATTTCATTATATAATTCTAAATCCACATCCAAAGAGACTGTTTTCCAGGTATAATTTACTACCCCGCAACTATAGAGTTGAATCTCTTTTAGTCCTTCCTTTTTGTTTAACTCTTTTACCCGTATTTGAACTCTAAGAGCATGAGGGAACATAATGTGTCAGGGTACAATTCCAGCATTCCTCATGCATTTGTCCAGTGTTCTTAGCTGCGTTATTTTTCCTTAACTTTAGCCCAGAATGTCAAATCTAACATTTTCAGTCTCAAATTTGTAGGCATTTCCTAGTAGCTGAATGCGCTACCACACTGTGGCATCAGAAGAAATGAATCACATGCAATTCATAACACCTGAGCTTGAATCAACTAATTTTTTAAGCTCTGCTCTGGATGCAGTACTAAAGGCTTGACGCCCATAATCTATGACTGATCTTGCTATCACTCTATACAGCATCACCGGCACTTTCCTATCTGCTCCCCAATCAATCCCATCAATACTTTTAAGTACATTAAGCCT
The DNA here is from genome assembly GCA_007922155.1 of Mesoclemmys tuberculata. NCBI lineage: Eukaryota > Metazoa > Chordata > Testudines > Chelidae > Mesoclemmys > Mesoclemmys tuberculata. The sequence continues at coordinate 1,277,489 of ML675613.1, read as the reverse complement.
ACCAGTACATTTGTTTGTTCTACTTTCTGTATGGCCCTTCCAGATAAGTTTATGATCACCCAGTACATCCAGAAATGTTACACGTAACTACACACACGTTCTCCATAATGGTATAACTTATACTCAGCTTCCAGTGAAAAACACTTCCTTTGTTTTAGCAATTGATACTTGAAATCCACAAGCACTTCCCCAGTCGGTGGCCCACTTGAATGCTTCACTGGGTCTCCCTCAAGCTACTTTAGTTCTCCTGTCTTTAACTCCGACAGCACAATCATCCGCAAATCAGGTCAGATCTGTTCCCGCCCTTGCACATTTTGGGAGCTTGTTTATCAGAAGGTTAAGCAAGGTAGAGCTGATCGTATCCCCCCGCAGAGCGCCAATGGCAAGCCTACAGATACCCAATAAAAGACTTTCTCTGCTCTAACTTGTATGGTCTTCTTACCAAAAACCTCTTTATTCAACAGATCAGTCTTCCTTTTACCCTTATCATGGCCAACTTACATAACAAACCCTCCCTCCATGTTAGAACCTCTTCTTCTCCAATGTCCAAAGTAGCAGTTATCACACGCTCTTTGCGCCTCCTCAGACTGTTTCGTATTTCTGTTTCTAATCTTAAAATATGCTCAATCTCCCCATCCTAAAACCACTTTACATATTATTTAGGATTTCATTTTTTCCAGGTACACAGCTAGCCTCTCATTTAAACTCCCTTCAGGTAAGTATTTAATCAGTATTTTACATTTGCTTCCTTTACCTGGGGTTGGGATTTTGCTTTTATCTATAGGTTGTTCAAGTTCCTGCATACTGACGTTTTCATGCAATGAACCATCATCATTTTCCCAACCATTTAGGATCTCATAATTTTCTTCAGTGAAATTCCTTCCTGCCCTCTGCCCCACCAGAAAAACCCCTGCACTTGGAGACACATCATTACTAACTTTCCAGAACACTTTTGCTAGGATTTCTGCTTTTCCGTTGTTTGAACTAATAACTTTATTCTCTTCAATAAGACCAGGGATAAGATTGTTATTCCTCCATGTTCCCTTCCTTCTCCTAACCTGCTCTGAAACCTTGGTATCTTTTTCTTCCTCACAATCTTTCTTCCGACTTTCTTTTCTAGTCCTCTTAACTCTTTGTGCCACTGCCTTACTTCTCTTATATTTCAAGTCCGCACTGTTCATTGTAGTTTTAGCTTTTCTATATGCTCTTTCTTTTAATTGCAATCTCACATTCTTCATTCCACTACAGAACCAGGTTTCTGATTTTAGGGCAATTCGCTAACTTATGAATCGCTACTTTGGCTGCTGCCATATTCCCTTTGTTACATTATCACTAAATTCCTTTATATTCTCCCTTATGCACTTGCTGCTCAAGCACTCACCAAACTCACTCTTAGAAGTGCTCCCAGTCAGCCTTTTTAAAATTTGAAATAGGAGATCCTCCGGTGTCTTCAGCATCACCCTTTCCTCACCACATAAGCAGCATAGGGAAATGATCACTTCTCGTTCCCTCTTCCTTGTAAACTTCCCATCTACATTTACTACTGTATTGTTTGTTGCAATTCCCAGATCCAAACAGGAAAAGGAGCCAGCAACAGAGTTAAACTTAGTTGGCTCTCTATTATTTAGTATCCCCAGATGATGCCCATCAAACTGTTCCAAACATTTGTCACTGCTATCAGATTTCCCACTTCCCCATAACTCATTCTAGCTATTCAAGTCTCCACATATAATATATGTACCCTTTTAATTTTGAGCTCTCCAAATCTTTGCAGGGATGTAGACATCATAGATGCATAAACAGGTATTTTTATTCTGCAAGGAATCTCAATAGCAGTATACCCAAAAACTCAGCTTCTTTACATTCATTTCAACAGCGTTGATTGTCCTTTATAAATGTACAAGCCCCCATGCACCTTCATATTTCTGTCATATCTGACTATACTATACCATGGGACTTTAAAAGACAGCTTTTCTGTTAACCACACTTCCTGTATACAGACAGCATCAGCTTTGACCTCCATCTTAAAAATAGTCTTTAGATCCTGACTATCAGGCTTCCTGTATAAAAACGTATATTTTTTAGTACTATATTTGTTAAACCACAGGAGTGTCCTCACTAAAATGACATGAATGCACACAGTTGCCAAATTACTAACATGCAAATACTTTTCCTCTGCTTTCATTGTCTATTTTATTTTTCCCCCATTCTCTTTCCTGCTTGTGAAGTGCAATGTATTACTTCTACTGAAAATGGTACAAATTTCTCTGCAAATAAAATGTTTCCCCCCTTCTCTTATATTATGTACTATAACCTTTGTAACACTATATTGAAGCAACGCCACCTTCCTCTTTTCACACCTGTCACTTAGAATGGCTTTTGGCACCTTCTGCAGAAGATACTTTGTTGTTCGTATTTCCCTAATCTGTTTAGCTACCACATATCCCTCAGAAGCTGTTTTGTTCTTCTCCCCACAGTTGGCAGCGCTAACCTGTACTTCGACACAGTTTTCAGATGAATGCTCCCCTCCACATTTACCCGCTGTGTGTTTCCTTTACCTATATTTGCCACATGTCCAAACTTTTTGCGCTTATAACAACATTTCAAAGGGTGGTTTAGTCCAAAACATGAGATCCCAGCTTTACTTTTGCCAAGTAAAGCTCTTCCTCTAAATGCTATTTGGACAGCTGTGGATGGCTTGTTCTGTCCCTTTCCTACTAATTAATCACTAAATGAATCACATCTGTTCCCCACCTGTACCTCTTTTAATTCATCCTCAGTCATTGCCAGGGGGATCCTATGTATTAGCCCTCTTATTTACATCATCAATCTGGGTGGTTGGCAATCCACTTTTATTTCCCCCAGAATCGTAGTGTTAAGCAGTTTTTCAGTCTGTCCCTTAGTCCACCTACAAACTCCCAACCCTGTAATCTTCCAGCACTTAATAGAGCACCAATCCTTGTCCTACTCCATTCATCTGTTTTCAAAGAATTGACATCTCCTAGCTTTACTGCCTTACTCAGTGATTTCACCACTGCAACATTTTGGTTTTCTACCCAACTCTTTGTTCCTTTTCTGCCTGCTTCTTCTTTTCCTGATTCAGAAACATATGGGTTTGTTTGTTTTTTCTAATTTGCACCCGGTCTTCATTCCTGGTTTCTTCACCCTCACTTCCCAGCATGATTTCTGTGCTATTTGTCCTACTTTCCCCTCCCTCCTTTCTCTATGCCTCACCACCTTCCTTCTACCTAGAGCCAACCTTCTCCTGCTGGTGTCTTTCAGCACTCTCTGTCTCTCGACCACTTCCTTATCTACTGTCAGCCTGATTGGGTCTCCCAACCCACCACTCACATGATTTTCATTCTCCCCAGCTGGCATGGTGAGTTACCTTGTCACAGGTAAACTGAGGTCCCACTCTTCTTAAGAGTCCAGCCATCCAGTGATACACACCCTGCATGTTATATCAGGGGCATGGGTGCAGCTTTCTCCTGTCGGGAGACACATGTTGCTGCAATCACTGCTTGTTGAGGGCTGGAGCTGGAGGTGAAAATGCCTAGAGCCACGCTGTCAATGCCATGAGAGGCACAGGGCCAAATGTGCTGTTCCAGGCTGATCCATGGGCCAAGTAATAAATTCTGCATGCTCCCGACAAGGCACAGGGAACACCAGGTGAGGCCAGGACAGAGCTCAAGGGGAGAACGCAGCCTTCACGCACTAACTGACCATGCAGTTATTGACTATTAGTTCAGTGTCTTAATTGCACAGTGATCACTCAGGCCTGGTCTACACTTAAAAATTAGCTCAACCAAGCTATGGCATTCAGGGTTATGGGGGGGAATTTTGCACCCTGAGCACCGTAGTTAAGTCAAACAAACCCCCAGTGTAGACGTGCTAGAAGAATTTCTTCCATTGACTCTTGTCCATCAGTGGAAAAACCCCTTCTGTCAGCGTGGGAAGCATCCACACTACAACACAGCTGCAACACCATAGCTGTACCACTGTAGTGTGTGTCCTGTAGATGCGGCTTTCATGAGACAATCCGATCCTCTTTATGGCTGCTGCTATCTCTGCCTGTCATTCCTCTCCTTTCCCTCCACCAGCCCTTTCAGGTTCTCTCCCTTCCCTGGCTGCACATCTCTCCCCTGTTCTTTCCTCTGCATAGCGTTCCCTGGAGCAACTCTCAATTCCCACCCTGTGGGTGTCACTCCATCCCCCATTGCATCCACTGCAACCCTCAGGGATTAAGTAGTTTGTGTTGATTGACCGCCGCACAGTCATCCCTGGGTTTTAAAGCGGGTACTCCACTCAAATTTATAAAGGGCATGGGAGTTCACGCCTCTTAGTCATTGTTTTAGGCTCTCTGTACACTCAGGACTGGTCTACACTTAAAATTTAGACCGACCTAGCTCCAGCACACAGGAGTGTGAAAAATTCAGACGCCCCGAGGACCCTAGTTAAGTCAACCTAACACCTTGTGTAGACGCAGCGAGGGCAGAGGGAGAATTCTTCCACGGCTCAATGCGGAGATTACCTACAGCAACAGAAATCCCCCTTCTGTCACCATAGGACGCATCTACACTAAGGCTCTACAGCTGTGCCCCTCTAGCCCCTGTAGTGTAGAAATGACCTCAGGCAAACAAGGAGAAACTTTTAGCCCAGCCCTTGAGTCCATTTCTGTTATTTATCCCTCAGCGGGCACCCAAGTTTTACTGTATTTGTCCTCCTTGTTTGTGTAAACCGGAGGCCCGGGTCTAGCTGCCAGGCGCTTTTCCTGCTGGACTTTGTAGCTCCCATGGGCTGAGGCCTAGCAGCCGTGGGGGGCAGTTGTCAGCAAACTCCTTGTTTGTGGAGCCATTTGTTGTGGGAAGGAAAGTGTGAAAGTAGCTCAGGGTCTTTTTCTGCCTCTTTCCAGGCAAGGGGTGAACAAAGAGCCTGCGGCTTGCACTTCAAAGGAAAATAGGCCTCCTGGGAACCTGGAGTCAGAGACCTGGCTTCGCAGGCGTTGCCTTCATTGACACAGTGAGATAAGTGACACCGAGTCGTTATCTGGCTGCAGAATCCTAAGTGCTGCCCAGACATTTGTCATGAGGTAGCTAGATGAGGTCTGCTGCTTCTGGCTGGCCCCACCTGGTTTACCTCACAGCAAACCTACAGCGCCTTGTCTCCACCGGACACACATCTACACAGGGCCTTATTCCAGATTAGCTATTCCTGAACAATGCCATGCGTGGACTCTCTTATTCCAGAATCACATGAGCTCATCTCACCAGAACATCTCAAAGTGCTTCACTAAGGAGAACAGCAGGATTATCCCCATTTTACAGATGGGGAAACTGAGGTGCAGAGCAGGGAAGTGACTCGCCCAAGGTCATCCAGCAGACTAATGTCAGAGCCAGGAATAAAGCCCAGGTCTCAGGCAAGTGCTGTATCCACTAGGCCACACAGCCTTTACAAGTGGATTAAGTGAGATGGGACCGAGGCAACGCGTGGCCATACGTGCAGTTATTCCGTAACAGCTGTTGAATTTTGAATTCACACCCAACCCTAATATGAATTAATTCACATGTGTAGACAAGCCTTGTGTTTTTCCCAGAGACTATCTGATGCCCATTAGTTACTCCATGGTAAAATTACATCTTTTTTTTTGTCAGTGAACACATAACCTGAATGACACAATCAGCATGGACTAAGTGTTGCCAACGCTCACAATAACACAGGGAGCCTCATGATATCTGGTGGTCTCAGCTCTTGGACACAGGTGATAGGGTGAGAATCTCATCTTTTACCTTTTAAAAAAGGGTTCTAGCCTTCACTCGGAGGAGACACATGATCTGAGTGTGACCCTGCAGAAACCAGAAAGTAAGTACAAAGAACACCACTTCTTAAAAAAAAAAATCTCTGATTGTGAAGACAATCTTGAGATTTTTTAACCTTTGTGGCCGGCAAGCGTGTAAACCCCCAGCGCACTGTGAAGCCCTGTTCTGGAGAGGTGCTGGATATGCTGGGGATAGAAATAACCCACGGCACCACCAACACCCATCCTGGGAAGTTGCCGCATATACCAGAGCTCAGATGCCCTTGGCAAACCCACACTTAGTTTGCATGCAGATACCTGGCCAGCCACCATGCCCACGTGGGCAAATCGGGCAGGCTGCATGATTTGGCGCATGCGCTGGCATGCCACCATTTTTTACATATCAGGCCCTGGTGGAGGGAAGAGGTGTGGAACAATGACCTCTCTCTTTCTCTTCTTAATTTCAGGGGGCCAGGATCCCCCATTTGTGGGTCACCATGCAGAGGGTTGAAATGTCGGTTGTCTCTACCTGTCCCTTTCCTCCCCATTTCTTCTTCATTAAATCTCTCGTCTTTCCTCTCTCCCCTCTTCAGCCAGGCCTCAGGAAGGAGATATCTCCCTTATCTCCTTCCCACAGCTGGAGTATTTTAGTCCCCCTCCGCCCGCCCGCCCCCCCCCAACCTCTCGTGTGCCACTCCTTCCGCCCCTCTCCTTGTGAGAGTGCCTGTTTTTCTGAAGTAACTGCTCCCTCCTATTCCCCTCCACAGACTTCTAATCGAACCACTTCCCTCCTCAAGGGGAAATGGAAATATCTGTTGCCCAGAGGGAAAGTCTTCGGCAAACAGCCTCCTGTGGATCAGATCCCTGGGCGGAAACTGCTGACGGAACCTCCAGCCCCTAATGCAGAGATCTGATTTCTTCAAGGAGAGATTTTGTTAGACTCATAGACTCATAAGTCAGAAGGGACCAATATGATCATCTAGTCTGACCTCCTGCACAAGGCAGGCCACAAAACCCTACCCATACACATATATAACAACCCCAAACCCATGACTGAGTTATTGAAATCCTCAAAAGTGAGATTTGAAGACCTCAAGCTGCAGGGAATCGATCAGCAGGCGACCCATGCCCCATGCTGCGGAGGAAGGCGAAAAACCTCCGGGGCCTCTGCCAATCCGCCCCGGAGGAAAATTCCTTCCCGACCCCAAATATGGCGATCAGCTAAACCCCGAGCATGTGGGCAAGACTCACCAGCCAGCACCCAAAAAGGAATTCTCTGCAGTAACTCAGTTCCCATCCCATCCAGCATTCCCACAGACCATTGAGCAGACTTATCTGCCGATAATCCAAAATCAATTGCTCAAATTAAACTATCCCATCATAACATCCCCTCCATATACTTATCAAGCTTAGTCTTAAAGCCAGATAAGTCATTTGCCCCCACTACTTCCCTCGGAAGGCTGTTCCAGAACTTCACTCCCCTAATGGTTAGAAACCTTCGTCTAATTTCAAGTCTAAATTTCCTAATATCCAGTTTGTACCCATTCGTCCTCGTGCCTATATTAGTACTAAACTTAAATAATTCCTCTCCCTCCCTAACGTTAATCCCCCTGATATATTTATATAGAGCAAGCATATCCCCCCGGAGCCTTCTTTTGGCCAGGCTAAACAAGCTAAACAAGTTCATTGTTAATAAATAGTTGCAAGAGGGGGATCTGCCTGCCCTTTACCTTGATGTATCAAGTCTGCTTTTCTGTGACTTTGCTGGAGAACTCACTGGCCATGACTGGGTTGTGGGCCATGTGAGCGTGCAAGACTCTGAGAGGGCTGGATCTTTCACAAAGACATTGTTTCTCCCAAGTGTTCCTTGGATCTTTGAGATGAATATGTGTTTGAAAAGCACAGAGTGACGAACAATTTCAGTAAACAGCTTTGCCCTTATTAGCTAATCAGGTTTGATGTCTATGGTAGCACTAATGACATCGTCCTACCACTTCTCCAGCCACCTATAGAGACTTCCAGGTTTGTGCTAGGTGCCGTGTGTACACGTAATAAGAGCGTGTCTCTGCCTTGAAGATAATGGTCTAAATACACAAGATAGGCAAAGGATAAGAGAAAAGCAGGATTGTTATTGTGGGGCTGGGCTAGATGATCTGTTGAGGTACCTCCCACCCATACATTTCTATGAGTCTATGATTATCTCCCATTTTAAAGATGGGGAAACTGAGGCACGGAGAGCTTTTTTTTTTGTTTGTTTGTTTTTGGTAAGGGTTTGGTCTATTGTTGCCCTGAATCTTTTGTAATCTTTTAAACCATGCTCAAAGGAGTGCAAAGTGATCTGCATCGGTGTAAGTGATAAAATAAGGGAGCTAGCTCTCCCTCACCTCAGACTTCATTGGGCCATTTACCCCACTGTGGAATACACGCCTCGCTCAGAACCGTGGCATTTTGCACCTGCACTGCAGCGCTGTAAATCGGCAGTTCTCAATGTTTCCAGCTTGCTGTACCCCTTTCAGGAGTCTGATTTGTCTTGCGTACCCCGCGTTTCACCTCGCTTGAAAAGATTCGCTTACAAATTCAAACATAAAAATACAAGTGTCACAGCACATTACTACTGCGCAATTGCTCACTTTCTCACTTTTATCATTTCATTATAAAATAAATGAAGTGGAATATAAATTCTGTACTTACATTTCAGTTTGTAGTATATAAAGCAATATAAACAAGTCACTATCTGGTTGAAATTTTAGTTTGTATTGACTTGGCTAGTGCTTTTTATTCAGCCAGTTGTAAAACTAGGCATATATCTAAATGAGTTAATGTATCCCCTGGAAGACGTCTGCGTACCTCCTGGGGTACACGTGTCCCTGGCTGAGAACCACTACTGTAAATGACCACACAGGTAATGAACTGGCCATACACTGACGCATCCAAGGTCGCATGGTTTGTCTGTGGCAGACTCAGGAATTCCCGAGTGGCAGCCTTTCCCAAGAAAACCCTTCTCTTCTTATTTAAACATTGTATTTAAAAAAAAAAATTTTTTTTAAAGCAAAGGGGCAAATTCATCCCAATGGATTTATGAATTTAAAAATATTAGGTCACGGTAATTAGGAAGATTACAAAAGACAATCCAAAAAACTAAACAAAGGGAAACTTAATAAGGAATAGAGTAATCGCCCTGCATCCTTTCCAAGTCTGAACAAAGGCACCGGATAGTCACTAACAAGTATATGAAGGATGTAAATAGCTGGGGTCATTTAGGGTGGAACTTAAGGAAGCGGCTACGAACTCTGAGATGAAAATAAGAAAAGGATGATTTTGGATGAGCATCAAGAAAAACTGCTTGGTACTGAAATATTGAACTCAATTGTTCTCCGGAATTGTCCCCTTCAGGGAAAGCTGAGACCCCTATTAACCAGGATTGTAATCATAAAAAAAAAAAAAGCAAGAATAAGAACAATGTATTTTGTTACAATAGGCCCTAGAGGTCTTAACTGAGATCAAGGTCTCATCATTTGAGGCCCTGTACAGACAGAAAGTCAGAGACAGGCCCAGCCCACAGGAGTTAACAGCCTAAATGGGCAAGGCAGACAAAGGCTGGGAGGGGGAAACTGAGGCACAGAGTGGGGCCGTCACTTGCCCAGGTCATTACCAGAGTTGGGAACAGAACTCGGGTCTCCTCTAGAGTCTGACTGCAGTAGCCCATATGATGACCATGACGATTTATAAGTCGACTAACGTTTGTGTGCCGCGCCTGCGGTGTGCGTAGCATCTTACTGCAGACCGTAAGATCAAAATCTGTGTTCAAGTTCAGTTGAGGCTGCTCAGTGGTATGCTAGAGAAAAAGTTCATCCTTTTAAAACATATCCAGTCATGCAAATCACAAGGGCAAGTCTCCTAAATATTTCTGACACTAATCTTAAGCGCTTTTTTCAGGCCAGCGAACAAAAAGCACAGGCTTCTTCTACACTACACACTTTTCTGGTTACAAAAATGTCAGTTGGGGGGGTGATTTTTATTGATGTCATCTGTATACTCTCAAATGCAGACGGTTATACTAGACAAAAGAGTTCTTTTGCCAGAACAGCTCTTTTCATTCTGGGAAGTGGTACAAACTCAACCGGCAAAAGGATTTTTCTGCCAGTATAAACTGCCTGTCCACTAAGAGGGTTTGCTAGTATAGCTATGTTGGCCCCTTAGACACCCTGTACTTTAGGGGCCTACAACTATAAAGGCAAATCTTTTTTAGTACGGACCTGTCCATATTCAATAACCAGCACGCAAATAACCTTAACTTTGCCCCTGAAACAAAAGGTGATACATTAACAAACCAAATGATCTATTGATCACATCACTTCCCCGCAGGACTGCGCATAAAAACATGAATACCTTACTTTAATTCATACAAACGTTATAAAAAGTCGGGCCTTTCATATAACCAAACACCAGCTCCAAAATCAAAAAGACTAACAATTCCAGGCTCTCTATATGCATCGCCATTCATCACCATCTGGCTATCTCTGTAGACTCACTATTGTCAGTAGCAATATCAAGTTCCTAAATAACATTTTTTTGTCATCCCTAAATAGCAAAGCATTTTACAAAGGAAGTCAGTATAGTTATTCCTTTTTACAGATGGGGAAACTGAGGCACAGAGCAGCTACATTATTTGTCCATGGTCACGCAGCCGGCCAATAATAGAATTCAGATCTCCTGTATCCCCACCCTCTGCTGTATCCACTACGCTACACTGCCTCTCAGATAAATACGTCTACACAGCAGTTTTTTTCCTCCTGGGACTAATATGTCATGTAATCCGAATTAGACAAATAGCATTAAAGACAAAGCTACTGCCTGAATATAGACTAAACACGACTCAGATGCCAGATCATAAGAATACATCCATTACACTGAGACAGAGACAACCCTTGTCATAACAAAAGGAAAACTAGATAGTGCAGAATAGATACTATACACAGTGAATGCTCAATTATCTGAATGTGTAATGTTGATAAGGTACATAAGGGCTTGGTCTCACTCCCATTAGAGTCAAAGGAAAAACTAGCCAGAAAACTACAGCTGGTCAACCTTTTTGCTTCAAACTTTTTTTCTTTTATGAAAATAAAGGGCTTTTTGTCTAAATGGAAATTATCTTGAAAAAAGGTTGGTTTTCACGAATGCTTCCCCCCCCTCCCCAACCATCTTCCCTCCTCCTCCACCCCACACCCCAAAAAACGGGGTTTTATCTACATTTTTTCAGTTTTCAGGGTTTTTTTAGGAAAACCTGAAAATTTGTCATCTCCATTTTTTGTAGGGGGTTGGGGGGATTAAAAACCCTGATCGAGTCCCACATCTGACTTCAATAAATGTTGTATCTGGCCACAAACCCTGACACAAATCCAGGGGCAGAGACTTTGGGTGGGAAATCAAAGGCTTTCTTTGCACCTCCTGTCTCTCAGCAGCTGCTTTAGCTTGAAACTAGTGGCCCAAAGCCCTAGCTACCCTAGGAATGGCATAGCTATACTGGTATATACTGGTATAACCATACCGGCAAAGCACAGTTTGTCCAGTATAGCCGTGTCTGTGCTAGGTAGACCTTGTGGCGTGACTTCCTATGCACCGTGTGTGCGACATCACGCTGGCAGAGGGGCGAACCCATGTCATTCCTGGACGTACCAGAAGGTCGGGGATTCTGGGAATGCGAGCGTGACCACCCTCGTCTATGCTAGAAGTTTCTGCGCGCACAGCTACGTTGGGTCAGGGACCAGAGCTCTTCATGTCCCTCGCCAACATAGCTACACTGGCAGAAATCTGTAGTGTGGACATAGCGTCAGCGATGAAAGGTTTTGTACCTCACTCCCTAGTCCGCCCCTGCACGTTTGCAATGGAATCGCTGCGTTAGAGACTCTCGGTGCATCTCAGCCTCCTGATGGTATACGAAGGCCGACAGATCAATTTGCACTTCATGCTAACTGGTTTGCGATTTTTTAATTAGTTAAATGAATTAACTTATAATAATAACACTTTGCCCTTCCATAAGAGGTTTTCAGCCATAGATCTCAAAAAAACTCAACAAAGGAGGTCAGTAGCCCCATTGTGCAGCTAGAGAAACTGAGGCACAAGGCAGTGAAATGATTTGCTCAATATCATCCAGCAGCAGAGCCAAAACTAGACCCCAGGTCTCCTGAAGGTCTGGTCTGTGCACAACCCCTAGGCAATACTTTCTTCATTTAGTGCACTGTTGCCAACCCTTGTCTTTCTTCCTTCCTCTCCTCCCCCCAAATCTCAGCCTATGTGGGTTTTTTCTAAAAGCCCCAGCTCCTGGAATCATGTGATTCTGTGCAAATCCCAGGTTTAATTTAACAAAGAAATAAATTCCTAGCCCTCCATGGAAGAAAGCTTAAAAATGTGAACCTCAAAAGCTCAAATCCCCAACTATTGATTTTATTTGCTTTATTCTGGATTGGCATGGTAGAGTCTTTAAAGGGCAGGGGGTTTCTTTTTGTTCAGCACATGTAAAGATCCTCACATTAGAGCTGCTTTATCTTTTTTTTTTTTAGAAAATTTCTACAAAAGCATGGGGGGAAATCATTCTCGTCACAAATTTCCACAGCAAATTTTGACTTTTCATTGAAGGGAAAAAAATGAACGTTTTCAGCCAAAACCGAAAAGCTCTCGGTTTTCAGCTGACCAGTCCTCCAGTTAGACAGACAAAGTGGGTGAGGTAATATCTTTTATCGGAGCTTTTGTTTGGTGACAGAGACAAGCTTGTCAGTGACACAGAGCTCTTCCTTAGCTCTCACGGTGTCACTGCTAATAGACGGGAGAACTCCCGTGTTATTCCTCAGACAGGAAGCAATCGTCACAAACAAAAAATTGCTGTCACTTCATCAAAAACCAAATTTTCCTACAAAAACAATGTTGACAGAAAATTTGCCACCAGCCTTGCCTAGTATAACAGGGCGCTGAACCATGACTACACTCCCCAGCTAATAATAATATTCAGGACGAGTGCCACAAAGACAAGTCTGGCTGGGGTCTCTCGCAGTAAATCCATACAGTGATCTTGCAATAATCTGGTTCCCAACAGCGGCAGCTGCAAAAAGATGCCCTCCCCCCAACCAATTCAATCAAATGGGAGGCCGCTGCCTAACTGGGATTCTATGTCGAGTCTCTCCCCCGCCCCCTTCCCATTGAAATGAGCAAACTGAGGGCAAAAGCAAATGTGCTCCGTTTACACAATTAAGCACAAAGCAGCCAGGAACACAAACATTATGCAAGCTCACTCACTCTCAGTGCATTTAGAAATATTTATAATTGCTAGTTAGATTGCTAAACATGTATCTGCCTATTTACTGACTCAATTTCTCAGGCCCTTAGCTTTTGCATTTCCTGAAGAGCTGGTGTTTCAACAACCTTAATTATGCATTGACATAGATTCCCTCCCACCCAGCCTCCCTGCTCTCCCCCGCAGTTAATGCACCAATGTTTAGTGATTCAAATGCACTTCAGTTGAACTATTACTGGATCTATAAAGAATACATATGGGATGTGTGTGAATTTAAGGAAAAGACATAGACATATCGAAGTTTAAGAATTCACACAATCACAGTCTGTAAGTACCTACAAAGGGAGAAGATTTCTGACACTAGATGGTTATTTAATCTCGCAAACAAAAGCACGGCAAGAGCTAATAGCTGCAAATTTAAGCTAGCTCTATTCAGGCTAGAAATAGGTGGATTTTCTGTCACTTGAAGTCTTTAAATCATAGAACTGGTCAACAGCTGGGCAAGCCAATCACAGCTCGGTGCCTCGGTTTCCTGCTGTGACAAATGGACTTCTAGTCCAGCCGCCGGCCCTGCACGAGGACCACGTACCTGTAGCCCATCCCTGACAGATGTTTGGCTAACCTCTTCTTAAAAACCTCCAGTGATGTGGATACCACAGCCTCCCTTGGTGAGCTGTTCCAGAGCTGACCACAGAGCCAACGATTGTTGGGTTGACCAGCAGGGCCTCGAGGTTGGGTTTGATTGTTTAAAAAAAGCCTTTGTTTTTGTGTCCCCCGCCTCCCCCACCCCAGCTCCTTGAGGATGTTCCAGGTGTCGAGAAACTTGGTGGGAAGGAGGCATTTTGCGTGGAATTCTGTCATTTCTAGGGTCCGAATCCTCAAAGATATTTCGGCATCTAGCTCCCATTCATTTTGGTGGGAATTAGCCACCTAACTACCTTGGAGGATCTGGGCCTAGGTCATTATACGGCTCTGGTCGCTGCAGTGTCTGTCTGAGCGTCCCCATGTCGTGTAGGCTCTAAAGCAGGGACGGGCATGGCAGCTGGCAACCCAGGGGCTGCAGCCAGCCCTCCAGAGAATTGTATTTAACCCAGTTAACACCAGGCCTAGCCAAATCTGCGCCTGAAGGAGGCAGCTCTGCTGGTGCCCAGGGAAGGGGCGAGAGGATCAGCTCAGCATGGAGCAGAGGATGGCACAAAGGGGTGAGAAAAGAGGCTCCCTGGCAGCTGCTAGTGTAGGGGCAGGAAGAATCGCTGCCTGGTCACAGCAGGCTTGCTCCAGGGCCCCTGGCAGACCGTGCCTGGGATTACTGAACAGGGGCAATGTGTCCCTCGCGGCGGGGACCTGGCCAAGGGGGACGTTGGGCAGGGACGCGGGGGCTCCTCCACCTGCCTGGAGCTGAATGTGGGCCAGCAGGCGTACGTGGCCTGGCACAGCACGGTGGTGTTGGCGTGGGACTCAATGTTCTGATGCATGTTCTCACAGCCGCAGCCGATCCAGCTGCCCCAAGACGGCGAGGGATGCTTCTTCCTTCATCGTTGTGTCTCCCTCTTCTGCTACATCCCAGAGCCTCTGAAAAAAATATGTATGGCCCGTCAAAGAGTTTCAGGGGATTTTGTGGTCCTCAACACCCCTGAAGTTGCCTGGCCTTGTTCTAAAGGCTTGCAATGCTAGGTGATTGCATTTTCCACACAGACATGGCTGGTTCTTCTCAATTGTCTCAGGATTAGGCAAACTGTCAGAAAACGACAATTCTGTTTCCTGGAAAAGGTCCAGGGTTTGGAATGATTTTATGTTCTCCTGCTGATTGAAACCGAGACCTTCCTACAGACAAACCTGTGGGAGAGCAAGAAACCCCAAGAGTGCCAATCAACCGGTAGTTAGGGCGTTCAGATGGGACACGCAGGTTCAAGGGTCTAATCCAGACTAAGGACTTGAACCTGGATCTCCCAGGAGAATTCTATACCCATGTGGCTCTTTATAGGATGGGAGGGATCATAGAATCATAGAAGATTAGGGTGGGACAGACACCCCACGCCTGAGAAACTTTTCTGAAGGAAAGAACTTGTGTCACAAAACTTTCAATCTGCCCTACTCAGGATTTCCTGGCTTCTGCTCCAGCCATGGAGAACTATCCCTGGGCCTGCCCAATGGACTGGGAAGCTCCTGGATCTAGTAGCTGGGATAGGAGGTGCAGGTTGGGGAAGGTAAAGGTTATACCTTCACGGACCTGCCATTGCCTCCTGCAATCTGAACCTGAGGTGCGCCTATCCTGCTTGGCTGATGGATCTGAGTCAGCGGCTCGCTCCAAGAGGCTAATAGAACTGGATGATCTGTAGATGGCTCTGTCCTCACTATAGAATGAGCCAGGTTTGAATTACCACGTCAAAGCACCACTCAGACACCATTCCTCCCTCACCCACCACCTGGTTATGTTGGTTCTGACAGGCCTTTCCAGGGTAAAATCAACCATCATGCTTTGCACCAGTCGTTCCCCTTAGCAGAGGCAAGAGAAGCCAAGGATTGAACGGGCCAGGGAAATTAAACTCTCACTTCATTTTTAGGCCACGGCTACACTCCAGATGCTATGGTGACCCAGCACCATTCCACCATACTGTAGGTGCTTCCTACAGAGATCAAAAGGGTTTTTCTGCCACTGGAGGTAACCCGCCTCTCCAAGAGTGGTAGCCAGGTCAATGGAAGAATTTTTCTGTCAACGTAGCCACATCTGAGTTAGGTTGGCAGAGCTACAATGCTCACGGTTGTGAGATTTTCACCTATCAGAGCGCCAAGAGCTATGTCGACGTAACTTGTAAGTGTTGATCAGGCCTTAAAGAGCTCTACTTGAGAAAATATATTGCCACTTTCTGTGGGCAAGAAGCTGCTGTCTAGAATGCCTTCCACCATGTCTTGTCTTCCTCTTAGCAAAGCTTGTGACAGAACTGCATGATATGTCACATCTACCGTTAATTAAAGACTTGTTTAATTCACCACGTGGTCACCTGCCCTCACGGTGCCCATTGTGGAAAAGTTTACCGGGTGAGGGATTTATGGTAGAGGACACGTAGCAAGCTTCGGAGTCTCATAGACTCATAGACTCATAGGTCAGAAGGGACCAATATGATCATCTAGTCTGACCTCCCGCACAAGGCAGGCCACAAAACCCTACCCAAAAGTGACAAATAAGTGTCTTGTCTCAGGCCCAACTCAGTGTCTACCCGGGTTTGATTTACCTTAAATTTAATGGAGCCTTCTGAACCAGTTTCGGACCAGACATGGAATTTGTGATGTAGCAGAATTTCAGTGGCGTTTTAGAGACTGCACCACTCACTATGTCCATGTGGGCTGCCGCAAACTATGACACGTATTGTTGAGGACTGCAAAATGACTCAACTTCCTGAAGGTCTTTGTGCCTTGAACATTGTTGGTAAGAACGCTGTGGCTTGGCTTAACCAGACGGCAGACGCCAACTAAATCTTCCTCCTCCTTCCAAAGGGAGAGCTGCATTAGTGCCAACATTTAGTACAGCCCATCGCTTTGAGCAGAATCCATGCCTTGCCTCTGATTGGCACGCAGGCCACGAAGCATGCCAAGACGAGACTGGTTTACTTCAGTGAGTTGCCAGGCTCATAACTTTTCCACCCAGGATCCCCAGAAGAGACAGTCAACGTCTCCCACAATGCAAAAGCATTCTGGAGCCAGCATAGCACAGCACTAGGAACCATGAGGCATATCCCTGGAAATTTTATTGCTCCCCATGACAGAGAACAGCGCCAGGAGTTACATTCACTTGGCTTTAGTTTGTAGTAGGGAGACCAAATGTCCTGATTCCATAGGGACAGTCCCGATATTTTGGGCTGTGTCTCAAATAGGCACCCATTATCCCTCACCTCCATCCTAATTTTTCACACTGGCTATCTGATCACCCTAGTCTGCAACGTGCAGTGTGATTGCCCTCAAGGGCAGAGAACAGAGCTGGTCAAGAAATTTCCAGGGAAACTCTTTTTTGTTGGAAATTGTTGACTCACTGAAAACAAAACTGTCTGCAGGAAAGGGTCAGTTTTGATGACTACCTGGATTCGAAACAGTTTTGAATTTTTTCCTCCAACCCCGGCCATAAGTCCCCTTTCAACATTTTCTAAAAGAAAAGTTCCATTTTCCGGTTCGAAACGACCTTTCATTCGGAAATTGTAGCTAATTTTCAATTTAAAAAGTGGAGAACTATTTTTTGGCTCGAAACAAAAAATTCAGAAATTCTCTAGAGTGTAACCAAATGCTTCACTCGCCCCACTCACACCTTTTTGTAGGGAACTGTTTGGCAAAAAGTTTCACAATTTCCACCTTCCGTCTCAATTCAGGGCATGAAAAAGGGTAAAAAATCTCTTGTGGGATGGCAAAATTGTTTCCTGCCTGGCTGTAGTAAGTAGATGACTTCAGTTAGTGCTGCAATGAAGGCTTGTCCTTGGGCACGTCTCCATGGGAGCTAGCCATATAACTTCTAGCTCAGGTAGACATACCCCCGCTAGCTTTGATCAAACTAGCATCCTAAAAATAGCAGCGTAGCCATGGCTGCATGGGCCAACCACCCTGGGCATGCCCACACTGAAAAAAAACAAAAACAAAAAACCAGCAGTTACAATTCTCAAGGCCCAGGTCAACAGACTGGGGCTCTCAGGGTTTGTGCTGTGGAGCAGCAAATAGCAGTGTAGACGTTCCCATTCAGGCTGGAGCCCCAGCTTTGAAGCCCAATGGGGAGTGTGGATCTCAGAACCCAGCCGCTAACCTGAGTGGAAAGATCAACCCTGCTATTTATAGCCCCACAGCACAAGCCCCACCAACTGACCCATCCTCTGAGATTTGCTGCCTTGGGGGAGGGAGTCTGCAGTGTAGACATAACCCCTGCGGGCAATCCCATTTGGAACCCTAGATCAACCATCAGGGCAGCCAGTCTGTCCTGCCCCGCCCCGTGTAGTCGCTTGACCAAAGCGAGCGCGGGTACGTCCGCCTGAACTGGAAATGACGCCTCCAGGTGAGCCAGTGTAGGCGATGTGCCTGGGGGACACATCAGCTGCTCCCACAGCACCTGCCCCGTGGCGATTTCCGGAGAGAGTTAGAACCCACCTGGGGCACGCCCCGCCCCAGCCAGCCCTCGGCATTGCCCAGTTCAGGCTCATTAGCCTTTGTTTCCTGATACCGATTTCAGTCCGTGCTCTCCTGGCCTTATTAGGCTGCTAAACTGCATCCCAGGGACACATTTTCCCTTCCAGCCGCTATCTTTAGTCAGTTTCCACAAACGCTTTCCAGTCCTTGTTTTTCAGCTCAGCGGCCTAAAAATAAAGAGAACTCGAATTAGCCCAGCACGTAGCCAGGAGGCAACACTTGAGCTGACAAAAACAAAACATAACCACCCCCTCAGACCCAGCTTCCTCATGTCGCAGCCGCATGCCTCTTCCCCACCCCCCACCCCTCCTGGAGGAGTGAGGTGAGGCCAGCAGATGGTCTCGCAAGAGGAGCAGGGATTGGGAGAGCTAGTTCGGTTCTTGACTCTGCAAGTGGGTGAGTCACGCCCCCTCCGTGCCTCAGTTTCCCCTCCGCCGAGGGTGTCAACTTACTTCAACAAAGGGTTGTGACAATCAGAGCAGAAGGATGGCCCAGTGCTTAAGGTGGTTGGCTAGGACTCAAGAGATGTGGGCATAATTCACTACTGTGTTACAGATTCCCTGTGTGATCTCGGCCAGTACATAAGCACAGCCGTACTGAGTCAGACCAATGGTCCATCTAGCCCACTAGCCTGTCTTCCGACCACAACCAATATCAGGTGTTTCAAAGGGAAAGAACAGAACAGGGCAATCATCAAGTGATCCATTCCTTGCCGTCCAGCCTCAGATTCTGGCAGTCAGAGGTTTAAGGACACCCAAGGCATGGGGCTATATACCTGACCATCTTGGCTAATAGCCATTGATGGACCTATCCTCCATGAACTAGTTCTTTTTTGAACCCAGTTATACTTTTGGCCTTCACAACATCCCCTGGCAATGAGTTCCACAGGTTGTCTGTGCATTGTGCAAAGTTTTAAACCTGCTGCCTATTCATTTCACTGGATGACTCCTAACTCTCGTGTTGTATGAAGGGGTAAACAGGGCATTTAATCTCTCTGTGCCTCACACGTACAATGGGGTTAATGGCACTTCCCAATCCCACGAGTGTTATGAGTAGGGCAGCAGATTAGTCACCGCACTTTTTTCCATTAAAAATCACAGCGCAGTCATGGCAAATTTAGTAAACATCACAAGATTTGCGATTAAAAAAACTATTGCTGGGACAAATGAACTGCAGCGATACCTCTTTGCACTCATCGGCCAGGGTCCTTCTTCTCCGCCGTGAAGAACAGAGAGATGGCTGCGCCAAATCTGAGTGAGCAGCTATGCCATCCCACGCACCGGGTTGCATGCCCAGAAGGTGGATCTGGGCCCACCCCAGGGGGACCCAGGAGCTGCTGCCACAGGGTGAGAGTGGGGCAGGTTTGCTCTCCAACGCCCCACATCCAGGATCTCCTTTCTGCACCAGAGCAGTGGGGCAACCCACGTAGAGCCCTCCCACGTGGAAGTCACAGACAGAGAAGTCATAGCATCCGGGACTTCTTCACCACCATCTCAACCCTGCATGGTCCCTAGTTACAAGGAGCTGGGAGCCATCAGGCCTCCAGGTGATCGGGATGGGGGGGATGAGGGGGATCATGCACAGAGCATAGACAGAGATCATCGAAGTGGACTTGTTGGTCAAGCAAGACGTTCACTCACTGAATCTGACAGCCGTGGACCGTCCCTGCCAGCTGCTCCTGATTTGCTGTAAGCAAAGGAAGAATCTGTCCTGAGGTGTGAATTTCCTGCTGGTGGTACCAGCTGACACCATCCCCACCCTCCCGGCCGGCCAGTGAGACTCCTCTCTCTGTCCCCAGATACACAGCAAGCTGCCCATCATACGCTACCACCCCGCCGCAGAGTCCCGTGCTCGGCCTCCCAGCTGACTCATGTGAGCTGCTGAAGGGGGTGGGCGTTTTGCAGTGCTCATGGGAACAGGAGAGGTATTTGATTTCCCACGGAGTCTTTGCCCATGGGAAAGAAAAGCCAGTGGCTCTCAGAGGGTCAAGAGTCAGACTGGAAGCTCAGTGGGCAAATGGGCTCCCACCAGCCAAGCTTTTATTCTGGCAGGGAGCGTTTCAGAATCACAGAACTGGAAAGAGCAGCTGGAAGTGGGTAAGTTCCTCTTTTCTGGTGTCTGCTTTCCCAGCTGCGGCGAGGCTCACCCGATCTGGTCTCAGTCCTGTCTGCTGCCTCAGTTTACCTTCCACCTTGCCTCGGACAAAGCACAGCTGGTGTTTTGACAGCGTCATCCCATCCTGGATGAGATTTGCTACCATCTAGTAACACACCAACCTCCCAGCTCTCCTCAGTTAGCCCCAGATTTGGTTAACCCTTTCAGTTTACAAGGGCTTCCATATCCACGTGGTCACAACATCAGAACACACACTAGACTTTCCGTTTATAAAGCAGGGGTAATTCCAACTCTCCGCCTATGGCTGCGAGGCTTGGGTGACCTACAGAAAACACCTGAAACACCTGGAACGCAGGCACCAGCACTTTCTCTGGAAGAGCATCAGCATAAAGTGGGAGGATCGCCACACTAATGTCAGGTCCTCGCGGAGGCCAACATCTTCAGTGCCGAGGCCCTGATTATCCACCACCAGCTGAGGTGGAACAGTGCCTGCTCCCCCCTCACCAAACGATTGCTGTACGCCCAGCTCGCCGAAGGAGAAGGGAAAAGGGGAGGCCACAAGAAATGCTTTAAAGACACCCTCAAGACAAACAGCAAGAGACGTGGCATCGACATCCCACGTTGGGAGACAGCAGCCCAAGACGGGGCTAACTGGCACAGACTTGGCGGAGAAGGAATGAGCATTTCTGAGGAAAATCACCTCGCTCTGGTTGCAGAAAAGCACCAGAAAAGACAGACAATGGTCATGCAGTAATCGTGGCCCGACCCGGCCTTCTGACACCACCTGCAATGTCTGCCAGTGAATTTGCGGCTCAAGGATCAGATTCCTCGTCATCAAAGGACTCATATAAAATAAAACCCGTGAAAGAGATCATCCTCGACTCACAGGATCATTGATCATTGATCAAGCTCTCTCTCTAGGCTTATCAGTCCTTCATCAGGGCTTCCCTGTCCTCCAAGCTAGAGATGGGCAGGAAACAGTTTTCCCATCCAGCAAGAACTTGAGACAATTCCAAGATTTTTTTTTCCTGTCCCAAATCAGGCCCACTAGTCCAAGTGCAGAAAATCTTCACAAACCAAACGTTCAGTTCGATCCAAACCGTTTTGTTTCAGTCGTTTCAAAACATTTTGCTCCAGTTTCAACCTCTCTTTTGTTTAGCCTTTTTTTATTTAAATGTCAACTAACTTTCAAAACAAAATGTCCTTTCAAACCAAAAGACAGCAACACTTTTCTTTTAAAAAAAATTAAAATCAAACAAGACATTTCAATCATTTTGAAACTTTTGCCTCCCACTCAACATTTTTTCAAGCCAGGGAATCCATCTAAACCTCTTTCGCAAACAGTTGCAGTTTCAAGACATCGGTATTTTTCAGGGGGAAAAAAAACCACATGGAATCTAAAACCATGCTTAAGAAAAATGTGGACAAACTGGAGAGAGTCCAGAGGAGAGCAACAAAAAAGGATAAAAGGTTTAGCAAACCTGACCTATTGAGGAAAGGTTGAAAGAGTTGTTTGTGTTTAGTCTAGAGAAGAGAAGGCAGAGAGGGGACCTGATAACAGTCTTGAAATATGCAAAAGGTTGTTATAAAGAGGCCAGTGATGACTTGTTCGCCATGTCCAATGAAGGTAAGACAAGAGGTAAGAGGTTTAATCTGCAGCAAGAGAGATTTAGGTTCTATATTAAGAAAAGCTTTCTAACTCTATGGATAGTTAAGCACTGGCTTCCAAAGGAGGCTGGGGAACCCCCATCCGTTGAAGGTTTTTAAGAACAGCGTAGACAAACACCTGTCTGTGATGGTCTAGGTCAGTGGTTGCCAACCTTTTGGGCTCGAGCGCCACAGATATCATTTTTACAATCCTGAAGGGCCACCAGTCTCCGCCAGTAGGCCGCCACCTACCTGCAGCCAGACGGAAGGAGTTTAGCAAGAAGGCTGCCTCCTCGCTGATCTCCCCTCCCCCTGGCTGTAGCAGGGAAACCGCATGGGTCCTGTAGCTCCGTGCGCTCCACCTGGGTCCCTAGGCAGTGGCTCCCTTCTGCAGACATGAGGACAGAAGATCAGTGCTCCCCTCTCTCTGGCTCCAGCAGGGACCCCAGCACCTAGGGACCTAGATGGAGCACTTTGCCATTCTCCCTACTACAGCCAGGGGGAGGGGAGAACTGGTCTCCCATCCCCTTGGCTGCAGCAAGAAGCCTGCACCAGGTCTTTTAGCCCCACAGAAACACACTCTGCCTGTGTCAGCAGCTCCTTTCTGCAGCTAGCGGGAGTGGGGGGGGGGCATGGGCCACTTTGAAAGACCCCATGGGCCACTTTTGGCCCTCAGGATACAGGTTGAGAATCACTGATCTAGGTTTCCTTGGTCCTGCCTCATAACAGAAGGTGGGACATGATGACTTCTCACGATCCCTTCCAGCACTATATCTGTGTGAATCTGGATTCTAAAAAAAATCCTAACCCACTCTGCTACAAGCTCACAGCCTTTTATAGCACTCCTAGCTGGGTCCTTCTGCTGAGATTTATCCCTCAACAGGTCTCTGAATAGACCCTCTGTCCACACTCAGGCTGCTCTTATATTCCTTAGCTAGCCTGGTTTTTTGTCACATGCTCTCATCATGTGACCCCTAGGCTCGTTCCTGCCACCTGTGGAGATGGGCTAAACCTGGATCAAATGAGGCAGCTCATCTTGTGAAACCATCTCTGGTGATCTGCTGGGGGAACTGGTTGGAAAATATTCATCGACACTTTTTTCCCAAGGAAAATGCTGATTTCGCTGATGGCAAAACTTCTCAATAATGGGGCAATTTCAATGAAAATTTCCAGCCCACCAAAAAATTAAGTAAAAAGTAAAAAGTTTTAATTTCAGAATTTCAAAACAAAATTCCCCAAATCTGAAACAAAATTCCAAAATTTTACAAAACAAAAAAAAATGAGGGAAATTCTGTTTCTCGGGAAATTTTAAAAATATTAGGTTTTCTTACAAATTGGAATGGAAAGAAATTTCAAAATATCAACATTTCCCAATAACCAGAAATTCCAGGTTTCAGCCACCTCTATTTTACTGTGTGCCTCATGATTTTGGGTAGTCATTAAAGCCTGTGCTCCTGGAGTCATGTTATTATGTGAAAATCACAGCTTGCATTTTTTAAAATGGGGCCTTTGGCCCTTGTGGCTGAGGAGAAGAAGCTTGCAAACATAACACCTGCCTCTTCCCTCCCCACCCCAGTCTCAAAAAGCAGAAGGCAAAGTAAAACAGCATTTATTATTTTTAAAATCTGATGCTTATTAAGCCAGTCTCATGGATTTTGGACCTGGCTCGTGCTTTTGAGAGGCCAGGATTAGCAACGTTGCTTCGCTGGACAGCAGGAGCTCCCGCTGCACAGTTCCTGCTAACCGGTCTCAGGATTGGATTGCTGGAGGGGAAGAAGGCTGTCGAGAAGGACTGAGGGGCACTGGCAGAGCTGTGGGGGGAAGGAGCCCAAGGCTAGAATAACAGGGGGTGTTGGGCCAAAACTGAGGGGCACTGGCAAGAGCTGTGTGCATGGGGGATCTCAGCACTGGAATTGCAGGGGGGCTGCAGGTCAGGTTGGAGGGGCCTCAGCAGAGCACCCAATGTTCAGATGGCAGGAGAGCTGCAGCTTGGAATGGGGATGCATTAGCTGAGTTTTGATAGAAGGAGACCAAGTCAGCTAGACGCCCAGACAGAAGGTGCTTTCTTGCCATTACGTGTGGGTTGGGATTTGACACCTGTTGTGAGCAGCGTCTGAAAAATCTGGGAGAAGCTGGTGGGGGGAGAGATCGATCCATTTGCAGGAGAACGTCTGTTTTGCAGGGAAACCCAGAGACCTGCGTGGCTGCTCCTCGCAGTCCGTATCCTCAGGTGATTCCCCAGCGGTGATCTGAGCGAACACACGGGCAGGCTGTTGTGCAGGTAGGCACATCCCACGGAGCAGAAGGAAAGCCCTGTGGGCATTAGCACATGCACACAGACAGCCACGAACACAAACAAAAGGCAAGCTGCAGCCGTGTGCATTTCCACATGCAGACACAGACACACTTCTCTCCCATGAGGTCGACAGAAACACGCACAGGCTGACTGACACAGAGGGGACACATGCAGGATGACACATGGAAAGAGAAGCAGATATACACACATACACAGGCCAACACCCCAGGACAAGCAGTTCATATGCAACCCAGTGATTAGGGTGTCTTACAGGTCATCTGCTGTACCAATCTGCAAAAAGCATGGGTTGTTACAGCTCCCAGATAAGGCGATCTGGTTCTTTCAATCACGCTGTGAACAGCCCATGTTTTTAGCTCTGGAGGGCTCCGGTTCCACCCCCAATGTGTCAGCCGTCACTCACACACATGCACACGCTGACCCACAAAGTCGTGCTCATGTGCATGTGCTGCACAAGCTCACAGACACACAAACAAACCTGTGGAGGCCAACACCCACACACTGGTACAAAGCTGACAGAGCCCAGTGACAAACATCCACTTCCCGGCACACACTCGGGCAGGGACCCTCACACACAGAAATCCATGCACACCACACAGAGACAGACACTGACATGCACACACCGAAGTAGCCCCCCACCCCTGGACACACTGCATGCACAGACGTAGCTGCAACACAAGTGCGCAGACCTCAACTCACATCTACACCACCATGCACGTACACCAACACACATGCACATGGCCACACAGAAGCAGGCACTAACACACATGTACACCAACACATTCACGGGCACACACACCAGCACACATGCCCACGCAGAAGTAGACACCCACACATGGACACGGTGCCTACTCGGAAGCATGACACAACACACGCACACCGATACCCAGAAGCAAATGCACACATTGACTCCATGTGCCCACAAATACCTCATTTATTGCACTGATTGGGGTCCCCTATGGAGATTTGCGCCCCCAAACCTGAGCCGCTCAGGGGCACTTTGGCCACAGATGTTTTGGGGGTTGATTGACTGGGCAGGGCCTTCTATTTTCTACCCCCCCCACATCCCTCCAGTAGGTCTCCACATCTGGCTTTCATTTAGCAGCTCCACCCAAGAGCAGCTCCCGAGCAGTTGTTCACTCCAGTGGTAAATTCCTGGAGCCGGCTGGCTTTGCAGGGATGTGGCAAGAGAGATTAAACAACCGGGGTGACGCGCACACACCCCCACCCGCTGTCTCCTTCCCCTTGTCTCTCCTCCCCACCCTTTCTCCCCACGGTGTGTCCATTATCCCCCCAGCTTCACCACCATAATTCCCCCATTTCTGCCCCTGACACCATCTTTTCCCCTTCCACCGTCTCAGCTCTCCACTCCCCCTGGGTATCTTCCCCTGCTCAGTCCCTCCCCCATCTCTGCCCCCTTTCCCCATCTCTCTCTCCCCTCCCTCACCCCATCTACCCCTTGATCACACACACCTACCCAGGAGCAACATTTACTTTCCCCCAAGGCGGTTAGTGAGCTCACCTGAGGCAGAGGCATTTAGTCAAGGCCCATTTATTCCTCATACACAATAACAGCCGGTTGCTTCGGCAGCACAGAGGCATCCCCGGTCTCCACAGTGACCCCATAGTGCGAGTGTTGACCTCATTGTTCAAGGTTCTGATGGGGCAGCCCTCACCAGGCGGGTGGGGTGTCAGAGTCCCAGAGATGCCCCCACAAGCTGGGAGGCTGCTCCCAGGTCAGTCCAGAACAATATTTGGCCTGGAGATCTCGCAGGAGGGGAGAAAAGGGGGTCATGGCCTCTCGTCTGCTACCAGATGTCAAGACAGGTCCCCTGTGGGCACTGGAGTCTTCCTGGCCACACCGTGGAGGCTGCGGCACAGTGGAGAAACAAACCCAAAGGAAAAGGCTTTGTGGATGGGCTCGGATTTTGCCCAGGCTCTAGTTCAAAGGAGCTGCCCACCCTCCCAGGGATACCTTCTCCAGCCTCAGCAGATCCACAGCAAGCCAGGACTTCTCACCATTCCCCCAAGGGCTGGGTCCGGTCGGGGGGCGGCTCTTATTTGCCCACAGTCCATCCCCTCCATCGCCCTTGTGAGTAAAGAGGGAGGCATCCACAGCCCATGAGCCCGAGGCCTTATTCTCACCCGGTCCTCAGAGGCAGGGTGGGTGTAATAGGGAGGCTCAACGAGTCCACAGCACCCTCCGGGAGCGACTGCACCCTGGGAGCTTTCTCACTGCTGGTCTACCTCCCATTCTTCTGCAACAATTGGCCACGAGCCGGCCTGGCCTCCATCCACTCCTCCAGCACGTCAGCCCCCGCGCCCAACAAAGTGACACACAGCGCGAGACGTGGCCCAGTGACCCGCTTGCCCTTCCCCTGTCACACCCCAGTCTGAACAGCAAAACCGCCCGCCCTGCGGGCCCCGTGATAGTTGCTCCCGTCGCCCACTGGACTCCGGGCAGGGTAGTAAGCAGAGCGGTGCCTGGGGACACCGGCAACCTGGGTTCCATTCCGGCATCTGGCCTGTCGTGTGACTCTGGGCAGGTCACAGCCTCGCTCCATGCCTCGGTTTCCCCATCTGGTACTGACCAGCTGTGTGCTGTGCTTTGAGATCTACTGATGCAAAGGGCCAAATAGTACAATCAGGGATTGGTTAACAAATGAGAGGAGGAATGTATAAGCCCCCGTCCGCAATGAATCCAAATTGCCCTTCCCTCCAGGAGAGAGGCTTTGGAGGGGTGGGGCGGGGTTCCCTACATGCCCACCCAGTGAGCTGCGTTGGCATTGTGGCGAAGGCTAGCTGAGCAAAGGAGAGACGTGAGCTCTGTTAATGTCCTGACAGTCTTTTTTTTCCACATGGAGGAAGGCAAGCAGGTTAATGAACACAGGAGAGGGGGAGCAGTCACTTTGAATTTCAAAATCAAGGGGGGACCCTCTTGCTCCCCATCCCATCTTTTCCCTCTGGTGTGAGATGATTTTCACCTCCTCTCACATCGTGGCTGAGGTGGGACACACACACACACACACCCGAACACACTCACACATATATCCTGGCGTGGCTCTCGAGCCCCCACTTGCCCCCTCCCCCAATGAAACAAGCCCGGGGGGAATCCTGGGTGGGTGGGGGCTGTAAAGGAGCGAGGTCTGAGCGTGAGAAAGGAGGCTCTCAGTTTCAGGGACTATATATGTCTGGCTGGGGGGGAATCCCACAGCTAGCTTTCCCTGCCCCACCTGGCCGGGGGAAGAATTGCTTCCAATACCTTGTAGGTCTGGGCAGTGACCAAGGTATTGAGAGAGAGGAGAAGAAGGTTTCCTCCTCCCTCTCACCCCAGCACAGCAGACAAAAGGTTGAGTGAACTTCCAGGGAGATGGGAGCCCGTGTCTCAGGAGAGGCAGCAGTCAACCCTTCCACCCAGCCGTAAGACAGATCACTAACACTAGATCATGGAGGAGGGCTGTGTTAGAGTGTGGTTATTTGGGCGGGAGCTTCCAGCCGCTCACCACAAACTAACGGCACACCACCAGAGCCCTGCCAGGGACCAGAATGTGTGGCCTCTGCCAGACCCGGGAGCAAGGGATGGGAACGCAAAAGTGCAGATATCCCTCATCCCCAAGGCTGTCTGCCTCTGGGTTATGAGCCCTTTAGGGTATGTCTACACTGCTTCTGGGGAGACAGAGAAGGGCTAGGTCTGCTCCAGCTTGGGCACTAAAAATAGCCATGTGGACATTGCAGGTACAAGCCTGTCCAAGCCCTTGGATCTGTCCTCAGGTGAAGAGGGCTGGGAGACATCCCCCAGGCGCAGGGTAGACATATGGACAGCTCCACTCGCAAGAGGATAGCACTGAGGCTCTGCAGGGAAGCCACAGATCTTGGGAACTCCTTATCTACACAAGTTACACAACGAGGGCAGAGCGAACATGAGAGAGAGAGAGAGAGAGAACTGGAAGGAGAGAAGAGAGAAATGGAAGAGAGGGGGAAGGGGGAATGAGGGAGCCAGTGATGAAGAAAGAAAAGAACGAAAGAAGACGAGATAGAAGGAATGAAAGACAACGGGACAGCAGAGGAGGGCTCACTCTACCTGCCATTCCCGGGGGGGAGGGGCAGGGGGTCTGTGTCATCCCCCTTCTCTTAGCCTCGGAGCAGAGTCTCCTGCGGGCCAGGACCCTGTTTCTCCCCGTGAAGCTCCCCACCCTTCCCCTGTAGGTTCTGGCTGTGGCTGGAGTAGCTGGCTGACTTGTCCTTGCTGGACCCTGCCCAGCGCCCCTTGCTGCAGCACAGGACGGCGATGCAAGCTTGCCGGAAGCAAGGGTCAAAAAAGGCATAGAGGAAGGGGTTCAGGCAGCTGTTGATGTAGGCCACGCAGATGCAGTAGGGGTACAAGTTATTGAGGAAGGTGTGGAAGCCGCAGGACCAAGGCACCATCTCCAGGTCCATCAGCATGTAGACGGTCTTCACCAGGTGGTAGGGCAGCCAGCAGAGAGCAAAGGTGACCACCAGCGTGACAATGATGCTCAGCAACCGCTTCCTCTTCCTCAGCTCCTCGCCGCGCTCCTTGCGGAAGTGGCTGGCAATGGTGCGAGCGATGAAGAAATAGCAGGTCATCATGACGACAAAGGGGACCACGAAGCCCAGTATCGTGGAGGACAGGCCCAGCCCCACCTCCCACGCCCCCTCGGTCCCATTGGCCACCATGCCCGAGTAGTCCATGTAGCACGTCACTTTGGTTTCCCCCATGAGCACCGCCGCCTGCCGGAGGATCATGGCTGGCAGGGCCAGAACGATGGCCAAGACCCACAGGGCAACGGTGGCCACCAGCCCGCTGGCCCTCCACCTCATCTTGGCATTCGCCATGGGCCGCACGATGGCCAGGTAGCGATCGACGCTGAGGCCCATCAGGCAGAAGACGCTGGCGTACATGTTGACAAAGATCAGGTAGCTGCTAAGCTTACAGGCGAAGGCACCAAAAGGCCAGTGGTAGCCCAGCCAGGTGTAGGCAGCCCAAAGCGGCAGGGTCACGACGAAGGTCAGGTCAGCCATGGCCAGGTTGGCGATGAAGGTGTCGGCCGAGCGCCGCTTCTTTTGCCCTCCCCGGAAGATGGTCCAAAGCACCAAGCCGTTGCCTGTGGTGCCTAGGAGGAAAACCAGCAGGTAGATGGTGGGGATGAGCTCCAGGGACGGGCGCCATTCCTTATACTCACAGTCACCCGTCTGGTTCTCGCCATAGACCTCCCAATCCAGCAGCTCCTCCATGCCTCAGGGGGTCCCAGCTCCAGGAGTGGGAGAAGGGTGCTGGGAGCAAGGAGTTTCTTCTGGCCCCGAAGGTCTCTTGGACTCTGCAGAGGGATCCGGTCCTACGGGGCAAATGTCCCTCAGTCCTTCGGGCTTCCCAGCCGTGTCCTTGCCACCGGCACGGGGGAGAAACCTGAACCCTAGTCTTCACTCAGCTCATTTCTCTTCTCCTGCCTTCCCTCATAAGCCTCAGACAGATGTGGCCAGAGCCCTCCCTGGTCTCTCGCTATCTTGCTCTCACACACAGGCAGGCAGCTGTTCCTTCCTCCTGCCTGTCTGTCCCTCAGCCTTATGTCTAATTAGAATCGTTTAGTTACAGCCCCTTCCCTTCCCCCTTCCTCCCATCCCCACCCCTCCCCTCCGCCTCTCAGCATCCTCATGGCAAGCGGCTCCTTAGGTGCTGGCCAGTCTCATATCCGGGAGCCCACACGGCCTGCCCCCTTCGGTCCCCACCTCCCTGGGTCCCCAGAGCCAGGGCTGGAATGTGGATTAAAGCCAGCTGGAGCTGTGGGGGGGACGACAGGGAGGTGGGGTGAGTCAGTGTGAAATTTCACAGATTGCATTTAGCAGCCCCACTAAAGTGTCTGTCTATCTGTCAGTCCCTCTGCCAGTTCCAGCAGGGGTCAGCTACAGGAGTTTTACTGGCCTGGCCAGGGACTTTCTCATGGGTGAGACCCGCCTGTGTTGCAAAACCAAAGAACCGGCTGTAACACCGTGGCCCTCGGTGCCCTCCAAATCAACCTGGGGACCCCATTCTCACTCAAGACGTACAGTTCGGTCTCACAGCGCACGTAGGAATGAACCATGTATGTGCCACGCTCCTGAACACACCAAGAGAACAGCTATAGTCTAGCCCCGTGACAGGATTCAAAGGGGATCTGCTACTATCTACAGTATAAGAGAAAACAGAGTTCTAACCACGTGCTCCCATGTTGTAACTGACTATCCCAACCTGGGAGGGTCTACAACACAGGTGGGCTAGTTAGGCGCGTCTGCACGAGCGTTTGAGCCCAGGGCACTCAAAACAGGCTAACGTGGGTTCAGATTCTGGTTTAGGCAGCGACTAAGCGTGTTATAAAACACAGGGGCCGTGTCTGGACTGAAAAATCAGGTCACGTAAGATTAAAACATTAGCACGGGTCTGTGTGCAACTGGTACATTATTGAATGGCCACAGCACCAGTCTCACTTCACCTGTCTGCATACAACAGCACCGTACATAGCTCACCACTGGAGTTCTGTGTCCCATCCTAGTGTCCACGCTGTAAGCTGGATCTTCAATAACCGGAAAGGGCAGCCCTACACTACTTAAATTTTTCGTTCATGAGCTGGAAGGAAAGATAAAATCATAGCTGATCTGCAGAAGGCACGGCACTGTAGGGCGTGGTAAATAATGAAGAGGACAAGACACTGATACAGAGCGATCTGGACCGCTTGGTAAACGGAGTACAAGCAAACAATGAGTTTTTTTAAATGATTAAATCTAAATGTGCACTTCCAGGAACAAAGGAGGTAGGCCGTGCTTACAGGATGGGGGACTCTATCCTGGGACTCTGAAGATCTGGGAGGTCATGGTGGATAATCAGTTAAACATGAGCTTCCAGTTTGATGCTGTGCCCAAAGAGCTAATGCAATCCTTGGATGCATAAACAGGGGAACATTGAGTAGGGGGAAAAAAGTATTTCACCTCTGCATTTGGCATAGGTGTGACCACTGCTAGCATGCTGTGTCCAGTTCTGGTGTCGACAAGTCAAGAAGGATGTTGATAAATTGGAGAGGAGTCAGAGAAGAGCCGTGAGAATGATTAAAGGATTGGAAAACCTGCCTTATAATGATAGACCCCAGGCGCTCAATCTGTTTAGCTTAAGAAAGAGAAGGCTAAGGGGTGACTTGATCACAGTCTATAAATACCTACCTGGGAACAAATATTTAAAAATGGGCTCTTCAGTCTAGCAGAGAAAGATCTAACATGATGCAATGGCTGGACGCTGAAGCGAGACAAATGCAGCCTGGAAATAAAGGCATATGTTCTTAACAGTGAAATTAATCAATCATTGGAACAATTTACCAGGGGTCGTGGTGGATTCTCCATCACTGATAATTTTTAAATCAAGAAGGGATGATTTTCTAGAAGCTCTGCTCTAGGAATGATTTGGGGGCAGTTCTCTGGCCTGTCTTCTACAGGAGGTTAGACTGGATGATCACAATGTTCCCTCCTAGCCTTGGAATCCATGAAAGAGCTACCAGAATGATTTAGGACTGGAAATCTTGCCTGGCAGTGACATAGATTGATGCTGGATAAGCTAAAAAGTCTAAGTGCCTAGGGAAAGAGGAGTAATGGCTCTTTCATCTAACAAGAGTTGATGGCTGCAAATTGAAGCTAAACGAATTCAACCAGGAAATAAGGTGCAAATGTTTATCCATGAGGGTAATTAACCATTGAGACAACTCACCTATGGGTGTGGTGTATTCTCTGTTTCCTGGAGTCTTCACACTAAGATTGGATGTTGATCTAAAACATATATTCGAGTTTCCCCACAGGATACTGGGATGGATGCAAAAATTACTGGGTGGAATTCTATGGCCTGTTTCCCACAGAAGATCAGACTAGATAAGAAAAAGAATAAGAAATCCCTAGCTCTTTTCTAGTGCTTTTCATCCACAGATCTCAAAGCCCTTGACATTATCCTCCTTTTAAAGATGGGGAAACTGAGGCAAGAAGCTCATCATAATATTCCCTTTTAGCCTTCACTTCTTTGGGTCTTTGAATGACTGGGGCATTGTGGAGTCGTGGTGGGAGTACTCCCATTGAACTAGTTCACTAGCCCTTTTGCTCTCCCCGACCACTGGCCGGTGACACACAAGCACAGGCCAAGAACAAATGTGATTTCGGCTGCTTTGGAGCAAGGCTAAGACCAATAGTCTAAAGCTCCACCAGGGCATGGAGAGCAAATGTGTGCGGAGACACTCAACGTGTCAGAGGCTAATGAACTTACTTGGCAGAACAAAATCCTCCAGTGGGGCGGATGCCCTGTAGTTTAGGTCTGTCCTAGGCGTGCTTAGTGGGAGGAAGCTTTTATACAGTGGGTCAAATTCCACCCTTTCAGGTCCCTTTCAGGTCAATAAGGTCAATAAAGCTGAAGCTGTGATGGATTCATGGCATGATTTTGCTGCATCGTCCCCTTTCTCCCGAAGCTCAGCAAAGCTTTGCTCCCTGGCATTGTACTGGAAGAATCTTTCATTTGGCCAGATCTTTAGATGGTGTAAATTGGCATAGCCCCATTAGCTTCAGTGGAGCTGCACTGATTTATCCCCACTGGGAATTTGGTACATAGGCTCCAATGGTGCTGCGCTGGTTTACACTGACTGGGGATCCAGTCCCACTCTTTCTAATCACCCAAGGGAGCCTTTGATGATTTGTGCGGGGAAGTGGAAACCTCCCTCAAGTTCTCCTCTGTTTTGTTGGTTAAAAAGTCAGGAAAAGTCCCCACGAAGTACGTCGCCTTTGATGCCTCCGTTTCGAGTTCTCCTTTCTGATCCCCGGCTCCCCGTTTGCTTAGACTTTGAGTTTCCCGTGTTCCACGGTGGGACACTCATTGTTAGTGGCTCCAGACATCCCTTGTGTTGTTTTCAATGTATTTATTTAGCTGTATAGGAAAGGAAGCAAGGAAAGATGCTCTTCCAGGAGCCCTGGGCACCCTGCCATCATGGAGATGTACAGACTGTAGGAACGCCGCCAAGCAGCCACTCCCTGGACAGAGCCAGCCTCTTTCAACTCCGGCGAGATCTACACAAGGAAATTAAGGAGGTAGAACTCCATCGCTTAGGGCAGTGGGGGAGGGTGGGGGGGGGTTAAAATCCACACTCCTGAGCACTGCAGTTCAACTGACCTATGTCCGGTGTAGACAGCTAGAATGCGCCTGTTGCCCTAGCTGCCACCTCTGGGGGAGGCGGAGTACCTACGCTGAGGGGAGAACCCCTCTTGTCGGCTTGTAGAAAAGTGTAGAAAAGGTCTGAGTAGCAGACCCAGAGCCTCATCCAACCTCGACCCTCTATGCAGAAATATTCACCGTGGCTTCAGTGGGACGTGGATCATGTCCTATGCCCCCACCTTCTTCCAACGCTGGCAAAAAAGAGACCCCCTCATGGTCAATTCATTCAGGTGATTCCAGACCCGATGGAGAACGCCCTGGCGAAAGCCCTCACTCTAGTAACAGGAATGATACCTGGCTTTTCTATAACCCTGTGCGGTTTCAGAGCACTTTATGAAGGAGGGCAATACCGTTTTTACAGCCGGGGAAACTGAGGCGCGCAGAAAGACATGACTTGTCCAAGGTCCCCCAGCAGGCCAGTGGCAGAGGCCAAACTAACCGGCAGGTTCTCAGAGCTGCGGTGCACAGCCCTAGTCACTAGCCCGCTCGGTCTCGCCCTGGATCATTGCCCGTCCCTGTGAAGAGGTCATCCACCCATGCAAGCAATCAACTTCAGTGACGCTTATGGGAAGGCACTGATAGTGATCTCAGCGGCTGGTGCTGAGGTTTTTCTTTTATCTTTCCTTATCAATATCCTCTGTGCTCTGTGTGTGTTTTGCATGTCAGGGTTCTGGGCAAGACCTGAGACCAAGCTAGCTGCCTGGTTTTCTTGTTTGCTTTTTTTTAATCTGATCTTTTCAGTAATCTCTCTCTATCCTGTGTGTGTTTTCGGAGGGGGGAAAGCAGGGGGGTGATAGCAAACGGTGTCTGTTCCCATGGCTTCCCTTCTGTGTTTGGGAGATAAACCTCTGTGCATGTGGTAAAACCCTGGTAATGTAGCACCCTCCTATCAGAAATGGAAAAAGGGAGTGAAATTCTCAGAAGTTTTAGGACCCCCAATTCCATGGACTTTCAGTAATTGCCTGGGCTCCTAAGTCACTTAGGCCCAGCTCCTCAAAGATATTTAGGTGCCTATCACTATTAGATGTCTTAAGTACCTTCTTGGCTCTGGGGCTTAGAGCTTGCATGCTCCCAAAAGTTGCCCTATTTTAACTATACCAGTGTAGCTCCACCTCCTTTGTAGGACTTTTTTTTAATCCATCAATCACAAAGCCGGTCAGAGTCATTAACTCCCTTTTAAAATTGGGGAAACTGAGGCACAGAGGGAGAAAGTGACTTGCCCAAGGTCATCCGGAAGGCCAGCAGTAGTACTAGGAATTGAACACACAGCTTTCTGCTCTCCCCACGATGCCTCAGCTGTACCTGTGTAAAGGGCCTTTCTGCTAGTAGAACTGTGTCCACACTAGGAGTTGTACCTATGTAACTCTTTCTGTAAAAGATACCCTAACCGATAGAGTCACATTGATACAAGACCTGTGTAGAGAGCAGATGTTAGGCACTTCTGCATTTTTTATCCAACAATCCTAAATGGACCGAGAGCATAAAATTCCACTCGCTGGCACGGCTGGGCAGATGTAGCTATATTGAATGCACCTAGGAGAGATCCCTGTACCGACCTGCACCTGGGAGTGGACATGAAACAATAGCTGGTGCTTGGGTCCTTTACCAACCTGGGGAGCTGTGTGATTCTGTTGGGGTGAGACTGTGGGTCAGTTTGCAATGAGCTCATGTGTCATTTGGGAGCATCAGAACAACAGTCAAACAATGTTCAGTGGTCACATTGTCCAGAACAGCTCGAGGTGACAGTGTAGCCTAATGGGTGGAGCACTGGACCACGAGAGACTTCTGTTCTGTGTCTGGTGTGGCTTCTGGGTGACCGTGGACCAATCATGTCACTCTGTGCCTCGGTTCCTCATCTGTAAAATGGGGATAATGTCACTGATCCCCTTCGTAAAGTGCTTTCCGATCCATGGATGGATAGAAGAGCCGTGTATTGCTAGCTCTGCTCTTCTTTTCTCAGCCTCTGTCCCTGGGCCAGATTCTATCCTGTTCTAGGGCATGAACAGAAGCTCATTGAAATCAGTGGAAAGATTCCCATTGATCTCAGTGGGTTTAGGATTGAGCCCTCACTCTGGTCCAACCCTTCTGGACTCCATAACAAGGGTGTCAGAACCTTTGTAAAAGTGGGGAGGGGACCACAGCCAAAGTGTCTCCTCCCTTTCTGATGCTCTGGTGGTGAGCCAGGTGCCCACAGCATCCCCTGGTGAGTGAAAAGTGTAATTGCAGCACCTCCCCAGCAGAATCTATTATTGGGAATCTGCAGGGGACACGAATTCTGCGCTTATGTTTCTTTTGTTAAAAAGTGGGGGATGTGGCCCCTGGGCTGTGCCCATTTCCAGCACCGGTGCTCCATAGGGGCACATCCATCATTGCCTACCCCTTCTGCAGCCATTCATACCAGTTCTGGGTGTAAGCCCTGCCATTCCAATTGGTCCTCTCGTTTGGTCCTGGTGAAAATGACAGATCAAAGAGATTACACTAAAGTAAGACAGGGCAAAATTTGGCCTTCTGTGCATTCTCCTCCTGTGGAAAGCTGTCTCCCCATGTAAAGATCCACTGACTTCCTGTGAAGTCAATGGGAGTTACTCATGTCCTACCAGGGAAGAATCAAGCCTGCTGTATCCGTCTGTCTTTCTCAGTGTCCTTTGCCCTTGGATGCTCATAGGAAGCCAGCTTTAGGTTCCTGTCAGTGGGAAACAGACAGAGGGAGATGGAGAAGGGATGTGCATGAGATGAGGGAGGGAACCCCAGGAGGTTTGGAAAAGGAGGGTTTCAATCACTAGGATTTTGCCTTCTCCTGAAGAGCTGGTCTGTTGAATGGCCCACATTAGAGGAAAGGAAGCCAAAGGTAGCTGGGATTTTAATCACACAGTCAGACAGTGACTCTGCCCCCCGAACCCATCCACCTTCTGCCAGCCAGTGCCCAGTAATCTAGAGATGACAGATTCCATTTGTGTAAGCCATGATATAAAAGAGTGGATCCTTGGGCCGCTCCGGGCAGAATGGGGATGTGCCTGGGATAGATAAGTGTGTGCGAAAGGTAGCTGCTAGGAGGCTGTCTTCTTTAGCTTAGGCGGGCAAAGTGCATGCTTTTAGTGCTGAAGGTCCCAGGTTCAAACCCCCATGCTGGCCTTAACACCCTGAGGTATGCATGCCTCTGAGCTGTACGCTATGGAAATCTCCAGGCCCAACCTTAGCTCCCCAAACTATCTCCCCAGGAGCCGTGCTGCCTGAGATACACTCAGAAACAGGTCCAGGCATGTCCCGAGACTGGGGAGGGAGGCTGGGTGAGTGATAACGCTCCCAGCCTGCAGTTTTGGGATGCCTGAGCAACGTCAGGAGCGAGGGCGCGAACTGGGTGATGTTTGCTCCGGCCATGTCTGACACATGGGGGTGGGAATCCCCTGCCTTGGGAAGGGAAAAATCAATTCTCCCCCTGGGCTATTTTTCAGAGATTTTACAGGCAGAGCTTTCCATCTCCAGGTCAGTGGTTCAAATTCAGGCCCAGGACTTGGGATGGAGGATGGCAGCTTTCATCAGGAGGCTGCTGATTCAAGCCCAGCCCAGGGTGGCAGGGACTGGAAGCTGTCACTAGGGGCACATGCATGGTAGAGCTTTAGAGGACTCAATCCTGTTGCTGGGTGAGGGGGATTTGTGTCTATTTTGCAAACACCTGGACCCATGGGACCCCTTGTTGGCAGCCTTGGAATAGAGGCCAAGGGCCACAGAGCTTGAACAACCCTCTGACTCCTAGGGGGTGTCTATCCAGGGCTGGGGAAGGGAGGCAGCATGTGTGGGTGGGAAGCCGGTCCTGATGGGTGCCCAGGAAATCGATGAAGGCCATCAGCTTGCGAGGCTGTCAACCCAAGCACCAAGTTCTTTTGAGCATTGAACAAACCACCCACCGGTTTCCAAGGGAACCAGACAGGATGCGGCCCCACAGCTCCTGGCCTGGCCCTGTCTTCCTCTCCTGAAGAGGGGTGGGAAGGAAAGGAAACAATCCCACAGACAGACCCTGCCCTCCCTTACCCCCACAAAGCCTCTCAGCAAATGGACTGGATGGGGGGTTAACTCATGGCATGAGGGACAGGCTAGAGGCACAGGATGTGTCTACACTGCACAGAACAAAACAAAAGAGGTGTGTTCTTAACTGGGTTTAGCTAACTGGGGAGGGGGGGAACAGCAGTGAAGACACGGCCACTCAGCTTCAACCCCAGGCACCCCTGTTTGCTTTAACTCCACCTGCTAACCCGACTTAAAGCCATTTTGCTGCGTCTCCAACTGCTAATCCCAGCCAGGGTAAGAACACACCTCTTTTTGCCGTGTAGACCCATCCGCAGGGAGAGGCAGAGAGCGATTCAGTCAAGGGAAGGAGATGACGAATTCCAGCAAAATGAGCGTCCCAAGGAGATGATGGGGTTACGGTCTCCCCTGGTCTGTCTCTGATTTCACACCACTACCCCTTCCTGCTGCCTGTAGGTATCTGTTCACACAGGCCCCCTTCCCGGGGGAGCTGTCAACATCTGTGTCCCTAACAGCTGGGGGAGAGGGGGCTGAATGGCATAGAACAAGGGAGAAGAAAGACAGGGGGGAGTGAATGCCATAGCAGGAACTGCAGGAGAGCGCTGCTGAATGGGGAGGTGGAGGGGGAACAGCTGTCTCCTTTCGCCGCCGTCTCCTTCTCTGTCTGCCTCCCTCCTTTTTCTCCTTCTCTCTCCCTATCTCCCCCAGCCATCTCTTTCTTGCACTTCCCCCTCACCACAGGGAGGAGACCCCTTGTCTCCCACCCCCACTTCCAGTCCTCTTTGTCCCAGGGACCACTCCAAAGGAAAGAGATGCTTCTCTCCACCCAAGGCCATTGGGGGGAGGCCTTCACCATGTGAGGGGCCAGGGGAGTCCCTCTGGGGCATCAGCCCCGCTGATGGAGCTGTGTGTAAATGGAGCTGGGATCCTGTTGCTGGGGCAGTGGGGCGGGGATTGCGGGGTGTCTCCCTGGGGCAGGTTGGCAGCCTGTTGTGGGTGGAGCATAAAGCAGTTGGGGTCCCTACAAGCCCCGTTTATCTCCTCCGAGTCTCTGCCCCTCTCTGCAGGGCCATGGTATTGTTGGGAACAGGAGGCCCTGCCTGGCAGAGGTTATCCGGGGCAGGAAATAGAGAGGGGAGAGGAAGGACAAAACAGAGAAATGGGCCCAGGGCCCGGCTCACACTCAGAAAATCCCCAGCTAGCGTTAAATATAAATCTCTGGTAGGCATTGTCCTTAAACGAAAGGATGGTCTGCTAAACAATGAGAGGACGTATGCATTAAGGATAGCAGATAGCCAGCTTCCCTCCCAGGGGACAATGGAATCCAGGCTTCCATCTCCTCTTTCTCTAGGGGGCCTACAGGCAGAGTCTGGAGGGGAAATGCAAGGATCCAGGGCTGGTTCTCTCCCTGGTGCCTTCCTTCTCCACCCTCCCCACTGGAGTTTACTCCTTTCCATCCTGCAGTCGCCATCCTTCTAGGTCAAGGAATGGCTGACGCTGCCTGTTCCCTGCGTTCTTTGCAGCTGCTGGCACCTTGCCCCAGAGATTTCACTGGGATATGTGATGCTTTCTTTAAAGCCCCAGCTCCTGGAGTCAGGTGATCACGGCAGGATCTCAACTTGCGTTTGCAAAAAAACAACGTTCCCTAGCACACCTCGCAAGTGCAGAGAAAAGCTTGAAAACATGAACTCAGGTGTGAGCCTATAGGCTCAGAAACCAGGAGACAAAGAAAAAGAGCCCCATATATTTAACTGCAAAATTTTTAAGCTGATCTCATGAGATTTTTTAGGCCTGTCTCATGACTTTCAAATGTGTGGAGTTGGCAACATCGTCCCCCCACTGGCCCCGAATGCAAAGTCAGAAAGGAGCTAAGCCGTCAGAATGCCTGGTACAGCAGATCCAGTTGTGCTCCCTAATGGTGGGGTGAAGGAGGAGTAGGTTTAGGAAGCTCTTCCCTGTCACTGGTCAAGGTGGGTCAGGTAATGTCTTTTATGGCACCAAATTCTCTTGGTGAGAAAGACATCTGCCTTGTCTCGTTAATATCCTGAGACCAACATGGTTACAACAGCACTGTATATCACTGATCAGGCATTTTCCAATGGAATGTCTTCTCATCAGAAAATCCAGATCTGATGAAAGCAAAATATTTTGTGGCAATGTGGCAATTTCCATCAAATTTTATTTGGGGGAAACTGAAGGAGGAAAAAAAAAGCATTTTGATAAGATTGAAATGTTACGTTTTTGTCATTTATAGGAATGGGACATTTTGATTTTTTGGGAGGAGGGAACAACTTTTTCTAGTGAAATTTCATTTTTTGTATTTTAGAGACCTTTTTTATTAAAAAACCTGTTTAAAATCAGAGTGAAACGTTTTGTTTCTTTGTCTCAAAAAGAAACATTTTAATTGAGCTGAAGAATTTGATTTTCTGGAATTTTGCTGCATGGGGAATTTCTTTTTGTTTTTTGTGCTTGTTGTTTCATTTCGAAATGGAAAAAAAATTCAAAGGTGGCATTTCCCGGGAAATGGAAAAGGAGCAGGCAGAGCAGAGCTGATGTTCTGTGAGATGGCAAGACAGGTACCACTGAAGTGTGGCTGGCCTCATAGTGCATCACAGCTGATGACTCTAGACTTGCAGAACTCTGTGTGCAAGGCAGAGCTGCCTGATATTTGCCCCTATTCCTATGGGCCATTGCATGGATTCAAAACCTTGAGGGGACACATGCACCCATCTTCCTGTGCCTTAGCCCTGCCCCACCTACCTTTACTGGGGGGGTATTTCCCAGCGGTGGGGAGGACACAAGGTAGCCATGAATCAGTCCCCACATGGCGTTAATGGTAGCTAGTTTGTAACTTAAGCTTTTTTGCCTGTACAGCTCAGCTAAGTAGCACAAAAATGCCAGCAGAAGCTCCTATGCTTATCTAGTGCTTTTCATCAGTTGAGCTCCAAGCGCTTTACCCAGGAGAGCAAGTGTTATCTCCATTGTACAAATGGGTAAACTGAGGCACAGAGTGGGGACGGGCCTTGCTCAGGATCACCCAGGAGGGCCGAGATATAGCCGGGAACAGATCCCCATTTGCCTGCCTCCCAGGGCAGTGCTCTTGTCACTAAGACACGCTGCCTCCTATTAACAGTCCCCACGCTGGAGGGCAGCTCCCTCCTCTCCCTGCAAGCGAGTCCCTGGGAAAACAAAGGAGGGTCTGTCATGTGGATTTCTCAGGCACAGCTGTTGATCTTCCACGCCCCACCATTTTGGCTCAGCCCTTTCCATGCACCCCAAACTCAAACCACGTTTAATCGCTACACTCCCCTAGTGTAAGGGGCTGCTGAAGAAAGATTTTTTTGCCCCGGCGTTTTATGCAGCATGTGCATTATATGGGTACATGAGGCTTAGGCCACGGTGGACATGCCTACCCTGCAGTGTAAACCTGGCCCTGTGGACTCGGTTTCCAAACCCACAAGCCTGTATCCTAGATTCCAAGGCCAGAAGAGACCACTGTGATCATCTTGTCTGACCTCCTGGATTACACAGGCCACAGAACCCATCTCCAAGTTATTCCCAGAGCAGAGCTTTTAGAAAAACAGCATGATTTGAAAATTGTCAGTGACGAATAATCCACCATGCCCCCGCCCTCCCCTTGGTAAATTGCTCCAAAGGTCAATTACCCTCACTGCAAAAATCCACACCTTATTTCCCATTGGAATTTGTCAAGCTTCCACTTCTAGCCGTTGGGTTGTGTTAGACCTTTCGCTGCTAGACTGGAGAGCCCATTATTAAATAGTTGTTCCCCCTCTCAATCCCCACAGACAGCAATGAAGTCACCCCTTAAGCTTCTCTTTGGTAAGCTTGGGCGTCCATACTGCGTTGTAAACCTGGGTTTAAAGGGGCTGGCCCCAGGTCCCACGGCTGTGCTAATGCACTACGCAGCACTTCTGCCTCAGATCTGCAGTTTGGGCTGCATCCACACTGCAAAATGACAGGCCTTGGATCCCAGCCACAGTGGGGCTCCGGCTTTGACCCACCACACCCCCTCAGCAAGGTTCTAGGATCCGGGTCCTGAGTCAGACTGATTTTTGTGTGGATGGAAAGGGGGCTTGGGCTCGAACTGGGGTCAGAGCTGCGGCTTGATGTAGTTGTACCCTGCCGGAGCCAAGCAGCCCATGATGAACCATGTTTCAAACCTAAGGGTGCAAATCCCACACTCCTGCTTCTGTGCCTTGTTTTCTCTCTCATCCCTGAGCTCACAGCAACACCTAGTGGTGGTTTCTATGTCCGTGGCTTTCCATTTAATTTGCTCATAAACTGCGCTTCTCCAAATTCCATCTTACGTTGTTATCTCCTGCCTGTGTTTTTAATCTGTCCCGGTGCCTTTGTGTTATTTCCCTTTTCGTACCAGTGTTTACGACCCTTTGCAATGTAGGATTGTCTGTGAACACCATTAACAGGCTATTTATTCCCTTTCCCAGCTCAATAATGATGCTGTTAAACCAGAATGGGACCAACACTGACCTCGGGGATGCACCCCGTAAAAGGCCATTTACCACCCTTCAATCATAGACCTAGAGGACTTGCCAGACTGAATCAGATCAGTGGGACCATCCACTCCAGTATCCTGTCTCTGCCAGCACCAGCTGCATAAGCAGAAGGTACATGAAACCCCGCAGTCATGGGATAATCTGCCCCCAGGCAAAGATTTTCTTTCTGACCGCAAACTGTTACAGATCAGCTCGTGCTTTGAAGCATGAGGGTTTATAGCCCTAATAAAACCCTTGGTTTCTTAAATCCCTGCTGCTCTCGATACTCTCGTTGTCCCTATGAATGTCCTGGTCTGTTTAGAATCCTGCTAAACTCCGGGCCCCAAAGAGGCCTTGTGGCAGTGAGTTCCACTGATTTATTACTGTTGTTTGTGAGAAAAAGCATTTCTTTTTTTGTTTTCAATTGCCCACAACCTCAGTTTCATTGGCTTGTCTCTTGTTTTTGTGTTATGAGACAGGGAGAACAGATGGTCCGGATCTCCCTTCTCTGAACCAGTTGGTTTGTCTTTGGGCGGGATTTTTTGACCAAAACAATTTGGTGAATGCAACATGAATTCATTGAATGAACTGGCATTTTTTTAAATGGAAAAAAAAATTGTCTGGAAAATTTTGTTCTGCTCTAGCTAGGATTCTGACACTGCCATCGCCAGCCTCTGTTCCCATTACCTCCACCCGTCTGCCTTCCCGTATTTGTGACCCGACCCTCCACTCCCCTGAGAATGATGAGAAGATGATGAGGAACGAATCACGCTGGCCAACTTCTTAATCACTCCTTTGTTTGTCTGGGCAAAATCAAAAATAGATGTGAAAGAAGGAGAAAGCTGGGGGGGAGGGAAGGGGTTGGGGCAGAGAAGTGCAGGAAACAAAGGGCCAGTCTACACTTAAAACTTACAGTAGCACAGCTGTATCGGTACAGCTGTGTCACTGTACATGTGCTTGTGTAGGCACATCATGTCGACGGAAGAGAGCCCTCCCGCCGACATAATAAAATCATCTAAATGAGCGGCGGCAGCTATGTCAGCGGGAGAGCGTCTCCCGCCGATACAGCACTGTCCACATAAGCACTTATGCCAGCAAAACTTACGTCGCTCCCTTTTCTTGCATATGATACAGATGGCAGGAAGGACTGGCCCAGATGCACAAACAGGGAGGCCAAAGCGTCTTCCTGCGGTTAGGCAAAGCTGTGGAATAGGAGGGACATAGAGTGGCTGGTTGTAGTCCTCTGTTATGACCTCTATGACCCACTTGTCTGTTGTGATCCACCATCAAGCGTGTTGGAAATGGCAAAGGCAGTCTCCAAAAGGTGAGAGGTGGGCAAATGGTTGCAGCTGGTGGACTAGAAATGAGGGAGGATTCGAACTCCCGACTGACCCATCAAATCTGTTGCTTAGATGATGACTGGGTACTTGTGGACGGAGCGTGAGTAGCCCTCTTTCTCTGAAATTTAGGTCTCTTTCTGAGGGATTCGTGGATCTATGAAATCCAGAGACCTTGGCAGGGCATGATCTCTGAGCAGTTCAACACCTACTAAATCTCCTAGGAGTATATCCAGAGGGGCAGGAATTAGGGCTGCGGGGGTGGGGGCGGTGCTGCTGTATTTCCTGGTTTGAAGTGGTTTCCATCCTATACAGTTTGCTTCAATGGCTCTCAGCACCCCCTCTACCCAACTTGTTCCAGGCTCCCTGAATATATCTACCCAGCGACCTCAGTGTGGCCCTGGAGTCTTTCAGTGTGTGCAGGGACTGACCAAGGGTCTCTGAGAACAGCTTTCAATGGTGTTCTGAACCTCTCACAGGAACCCCTAGATTTGGACCCCTAATGCCCTGTACACAACCACCACCGTGGAAATGGACCTGGCAGTACTGTCTGAAGGATCCCAGGACACTTGAAGAGAGGTTCTGGCTAACTACGGACTCTCCAAAACGATGGTCTGAAATTGTTTCCTGTGTTCCTCTGGAAGACATTCAATCGAAACCGTAAATTTATTATAGTTTGTAAGACAATATTTGGCCATGATCACCTGATAGATTGTGATCTGAAATTGCAGGGTTGTAGACGAATCACCCTTCCAGCCAAAAAGGTCTAGTCTCTTTAGGTCCTTGTCGTTCAGGTTAGACATGGAGTAATGCTGCCTACCTCACAGACGCCACCAGGGCGTTAAGCAGAGGAGTGGAGAACAAATATTCGGAGTCTCTTGGGGGGATCATTATAATTTGTGTCTGCCCGTTTACAAGTCGGTGGAAGGGTCGCAGGTGTTTGCCACGATCTTTGCTGGGTCCAGGAGCACCTCATTAATTGGTAATGCAGCCCTAGTGGGCGTGGCTGACTGTAAGATGGCCAGCAGTTTGTGCTGAAGTCCTTGAGTGAGATCTGAAGTGCGTCAGCTACCCTATTTATGAGGTCCTGCAATTGCCTGAAATTGTTGGCTGTGGATGGTTGGGGAGAAGCAGATTGAACAACTCTAGCCTCCTGATGTGACAGAGTCACGGGTCTGGCAAACTGCAGTCAACGCACAGTTCAGGGATCCCAGTCTGGCCTTTGGGGGCACATAGGGGTGAGGGGTGGCAGGGTTCTTTCCACCACCCTT
This sequence comes from Mesoclemmys tuberculata, assembly GCA_007922155.1. Taxonomy (NCBI): domain Eukaryota; kingdom Metazoa; phylum Chordata; order Testudines; family Chelidae; genus Mesoclemmys; species Mesoclemmys tuberculata. The sequence goes on along the minus strand of ML675613.1, from coordinate 1,232,803 downwards.
GTCCTGCTTGAGGATCTTCCCTGTGAGTGTCAAAGAACAGGTTCCTATATGGCTAAGTGGGAGAAACCTGTCCTGGGACTGACTAGAGGTCTCCTTCATCCTCCTCAATGTCCTCCAGCAGGGGGTCGCGAACAGAAAAGAGTAGAAAGTCCTACGGTACCAGAGCGTGATGGTAATCCGGAGATAGGGGTCTCCATACTGACACGCGGTTCCCATGAGCAGCGGAGACTCCAGTTCTTCCGTCACTGGCAAGTTCTTAGAATACCTGAATTCCTGCGGTGCTGGGTAAGAGACCAAGGCCAGACTGTTCTGTCACTTGGGAACACGTCACTGCTGGCGCCTTGGTTTGCCCAGTACCAAGGATGCCAAGTGGGGAGATCCTGATGGCGGAGCTGGGCCAGATGGTACTAGTCAGGACTAGTGCTTACCTTTGCCCGCCTTCTCCCTCGTAGACAGTCCTGGGGCCCTGTCAGAACCATGTTTTTCTTTAGAGCTCTGAAACTTTCCGGCACCGCCTGGATCGGAGAAGGAGTCTTTTGCCTACCAAGCCAAGGGACCGAGGCCTCTGACACTGTGGATTTAGCGGAGACCTGAGCCTTATAGAAGCTGGCCCCTAATGATGAGAGACGGGGCTCTTCTTCTTTGAAGCTTTCCCTCCACAGCCTTCCCCTTCTTAGGGAAAACCTGTGCCAAGATCAAAGAGGCCATTACTCCACAACACAGGCGTTGAGCAGTGGAGGAGTGCAAGAGAAAGAAGGGGGAAAAGGAGAGGGGAAGATTGGATGGAGAAAGGACATGAAGGAAAAACTGGAATCATACCTCAAAATAAATATTTTTCTTCCTGTGTATTATCAACTCTGGGAGGGGAGTGGGATTTAGTGCAGCAGTTCCTAAACGTTTTGTGGGCACAAACCCCATTTTAATGAATTATTCCCTCGCAGGACCCCAGACAGCACAGGACGCCATTTTGTAGAGCAAAATGGCAACCTCCATGCGTCATGACCCTGCACGCCCCGTACATGTGAGGTCTTTCTGTGAGGAGCAAAGGCAGCCTCCGCCCACTAGCGACTGCCATAACCCACCGGCTGACGGCACGACACCCACTCAGGGTTGCAAAAACCAGTTTGGGACCCACTGGTTTAGTGGGGCAGGGCAGGGAATCTTCTTGGTTTTGTCCTGGCTCTGGGAGGAAAGTGGCAGCTGCTACCTGTCCCTGAAACCCCTCAGCCTGTTCTCTTAATTTCTCATCCTCCTTTCTGCATTCTGCCAAGTGCCCCTTTTTGCTGCAATTCACTCTTCCTGGGCCACCCGATAAACACTTTGAAGATTCCCAATCCGTCCTGACCTGCCCAACTTCTCTCCCTCATACTGGCTTCGCCCTCCTTGCTAATCTCCTAGCCTTCCCTTCATTTCAAGCTGACTGTAAGCGAGAGGGGGATGACATTTGCTTACACCTTCCACTTGCTGTTTTAATTCCTTATTTGGAGCTTGTTCTAGCTTTGACCCTTCTTTGAGATCTTTAATTTATTTCCTGATTTGTGCAACTTTTACTTCATTTGATGAGTCCCCGGGGTCACTTTTGTGTCCCGTGGCCCGCATGCGGGAACAAACCAGTACTTAATTTGTAATGAAAGAAGTGCCGGGATTCAAGCAATTATTTTCCTTTCACAACTGCCGTGGCAAGCCCACAGGTGCCGCGGTTCAGCCCTGGCAAGCCCTGGGACAAATTAAACCCTGGAACAAGCCCCACTTTTAGTTACGTATTTTCTTACACAGGATCAAGAGCTCTCTTATGATGTCTGGCCCATTATTGCTGTTCACTCTTGTGCTTAGGCATTTTGCTGTTTCAGCCTTTTTGCTCTAATTAATCTTTATGAATCTTTACAATCTGGCATTTTCCCCAGAAAAAAGCATTTCACTTTTATTAGCTTCTGTTAACTGCTTATTTAAGGCATTTTGCCAAAGTCTGAATTTGGAGAAAAGTCGCCATGACACTGATTCAAACTGAAATGACTGCAGCTGTTCAGCAGAATACGAAACACGACACGATCATGGCTATCAACATCAGAGCCTCTGCCAGCAGCCTTTTCCATAGCCCCATGGCTTGCTCGCCAGCTGTAGTTCCTTGCAGGAAATGGAGAAATGCTCTCTTTGGACTTTTGTTTGTATTGCCTTTGGCGAGCAACAAGAGTAGTCGGGAACAAGCCCTCCAGAATTTGGCGCTGTAGCTAAGCTGTCTCACAAACAGGAGATCCTGCGTTTGACTCCCAGGGGTGCCTCGGTGAGCTAGTGGTGTCTCTTTTTTCATCTATCTTTCGAGGAAGCGGAGAAGGCCTCCCTTTCCAATCCAGGTCAGTGCTTGAGAAAGAGAAGGCACTGTTTTCCACGTGTAACGCCCCCTCCTCCACTGGCCCAATCTGAGGTTGCTCAAGATAGGGTGCACCTGCCTTGTGGCTTTTTACACAACGTTGGGGAACTAGGCCTGCGGTTCCTCTGTGTGTTCTGCGGTGGGTGTGTGCTCACCTCAGACCAGACCCACTCAGACAAACTACCAGGAACCACGTTTTATTCTGCAAAGAAACAGAACAGGATCACGTCTCCGCTTGCTTGTCTCTGGCTCCTAACTTCAGACAGTGCTGGAACTGCCTGCTGGGAGGGCAGAGACACCCAGGAAGTTCTCCCACCAAGTCCCCAACTTGCAGACAGTTGGAGCACACTGGACCTTGGGCCACACCCGTTAAGGGTCGCAAAAGGGAAAGTGTCACGTCTGGACTTGGTAAAAGGTCGCAGGGACTCGGCCCCTCGCTGAGGTTGCTGCAGTCACACCCCAACACGCTCTGCCTCTCAGCGTCCATTAGCATCGGGGACATCCTCACTCAGGTGCCCCTGAGACTGCCAATCGGGGGCCAGTTCGGTTAAATTAACACACACAGGGCTTGGCCCTGGCAGAGCGTCCATTTCAACTCCCAGACTGCAGGCACAGTAGCACCGGCAGGGGCTTTAGCCCTCACAAAGCTGCAGGCTGGATCTCGGAGGACATTTCCCCATGGTTGGAATCTACTGAGAGGAGCTGGTATATGATTTATCAGCCCCTCCGTGGACCGAACCCCAAAACTCCACCCCTCTACAAACACCCTTCGCGGCTGTGCAGGGAGGCCAAGTGAATCTGACTGATTCCCCCCCCCCCCAGTGGATTATTTCAGTCTGTTTGGTACTGAGGACTCTTCGTCTTTTTTTGGTTGCACAGCCCAACTTGGATGCTGACTGACACTGAAATCAGCAAGTCCACAATTTATCAGCCCATTCCCAGGTGCAGCAGGACAAGTGTGTCTGAAAGGCAGAAGTTCTGCGGCCTCCACTTTTTTATGGGAATAATAAGAAACCTCACCATTCCCCATTATTGGACCAAAATTCCACTCCTCTCGACCACAGTTTTTCAAACAGTGAGGACGTGGGATAGGTTCCCCCCTCCAGCAACGCTTTCTCCACTTCAGGAAAAATCCCCAGGCACACAGACAGTTATCAGCCTTGCACAGACAAACTTTATGGGGCCAGGCCTCTATTGGCACACTCCCCAGGAGAGGTTTATGCAAGTTTGCTGGGCTAGGGGGAATGTAAGTGTAGACGTTGCCCAGCTGAGGTTCGCAGATCACTGACCAGGGACTTCTCCCAGTACGTCCCTGACAAACGGGCACAATTTGGTGTTAAACTCGACAAATTGTGTGAAAGCCGCATGGGTTCTCTCTCTAACTTCACAGTGTAACTGGGAAGGGAAAAAAAAAATCCAAAGGATCCTTCACCAGCAATTTAGGGGCATCTGGTAACGTTGTTTGGGAGCTTGTTAGCCCCCTTCCACCAATCTGGCTCCCACGTATATGTTGATCAGTATTTCTCCAGCATGGCCCACTGTGCATGACATGAGCACCACTGAAGACCCAGTCCAAGGGAGGACAGAGACACAGAAGATGTATCTGGGCCTGCTGCGTTTCAACAAATGCAGCTGAGGTGTTGATAAAACAGCCCAAACGTTGCAACCGTATAGTGCCACCAGGGAGACCCCCTCCTGGTAAAAGAAACTGGCCATCCACATGATACACAATATATTCATCGTCTCCTACCAGACAAAAACTGCCTTTCACCACTCCTTTCTCAGCCCTAGTGCCACCCACGGCCGCCTTTTCTCTGACTACTCTCATTGCTCACCGACAACGTTAATGCCAAAAGAGAGCGCTGGCGCAGTTCCGGCACGGCCCCGCAAACAGCCAATGTCTGTGATTGTGGAGTGGTTAGGACGCTGTCCAGCAGGCAGGGTGGCCACAGCGACTGGTTTGACTCCAATCGGGGCTCTCAGGACAGGGCTGGCCTGGCCGAAGATTCCTGACGTTGGGGGCTTCTCAATGCCACGGAATTTTTTCTACACGCCTAGACACACACGTGCAGGGTCTTCATGGATTGGGTGCCCCAGACACACAGCAGTCAGGGGAATGTCACCCATACAGAATGCGCGCTGGACACTGAACTCACAGGGCCTACCGCAGCGTAAACCAGGCAGCAGAGAGCAACTGTTGAGGCCTCCTCCCTTTGCAGCTAACGTTAGCTTTGTTGTTAACAGGCTTGTTTCCCAAACCGCCCCTCACGAAGGCTGCAGCTTTAATTGACTGGGAAGGGTGCAGTGTATGTGGGCTGGGGGCATATTCACCGTGGCCTCACTTCCGAGTAGAGTGGCCTAGCAGAGCATGGGACTCTGGAAATCTAGACTGTATTCCCAGCTCTGCCACTAGCCTGCTGCTTGACCTCAGGAAAGTCACCTTGCCCATTCTGTGCCTCAGTTTCCACATCTGTAAAATGGGGCTAATGATACTGCCCTCCTCTGCAAAGTGCTTTGAGATCTAGAGCATTATATTAAATATATTAATTTCATCAATATATAATAATTATTCATTAATATAAATAAATAAGTAACAGACTCTAAGGCCAGAAGGAAATATGGGTTATCTAGTCTGGTCTTCTGCATAACACAGACCAGAGAACTTTCCTGAGTTAACTCCTGTTTGAACTATGTTTATTAATATCGCTAATAAAATATAAAGCCCACAGAGGAGAGAAAATATAATCTAAACCATGTAAGGAGGAAGAGGACCAGGCCCCTGTGACAATGAAAGTGGCATAAGTGGCAACAGATAAGGGTGCAGAGGACAGTGCAGGGATGGTTATAGTGCCCCGTTAGAGAACTAGTCCATACTCCTAATTAACAGACTGTGTTATGATGCAGATACACAAGGGCAGAGTTAAGGGTATAGAGGTATCACCCATCACAACTCTGTATAGCACTCTGTCCCCCTCTAGTGGTGGCCAGGTGCAATGCACCTCCACCCGCAGCAATGCTCTGTCCTCTCTAGCGGTGGCTGGGCTGCGTGCAGAGATGATGAGCCTGCCTCCGCCTTGCCTAACAGCGCAAGCTTTCAGCTCAGACAGTGGTGCATGCTTTGAGACAGACGGGCACTGGGTTTTATCCCTGCTGCTAGCAACCCAATGCAGAGGTTGGACTGCTGAAGCTCACGCTGAGCGTCCCCACTCGGGGAGCGTGGGTAACCTACAGCCTGTCAGGCTCACACCTTGATTTTGTCAACTCCATCTTTGAGAGAGCTTAAGCACAGCCCCTGGCTCCCAGCAGAGCTGCAGGGACAGAAGAGCCACATGCTGGGTTTGCTAAATCAATCTCAAACTCACAGGGAGTAGGAAGACAGATTCCCTGGGGGTGGCTTCTCCGGTGGCTGCCGTCTGCTGGGTGTCTCTGTCACCTTCTGCTGGAGCACGGTCAGACACAGGAGGCAGCTGGGCGAAACGGAGCCAGTGCCCCGTGGAGTACAGCGCCCTGCCACAACATGGCGCTAACAGCCGAGGGATGGGACCACGCACCAGGGCTGTGAGGGAACGTCCACTCAGCAACACCAGGTGGCTTGGAGAGGCTTTCCTTGGGAGCCGGGACGCTTTGCAGGACCCCAAGGAGCCTGTTTCAAACACTGTGAGCGACTTGTTTATGAAAGATGAATTCAAACTGGAACGGGTGCAGAGAAGGGCTACTAGGGCTGATCAGAGGAATGGAGAACCTGCCTTACAAGAAGAGACATGAGGAGCTGGGCCTGTCCTGTCTAATCAAACAAAGGCTGAAGGGGAGATACGATTGCTGGCTATAAATACATCCACGGGATGAACCCCAGGGAGGAGGTGTTATTCAAATTAAGGGCCAATGCTGGCAGAAGAACAAACAGATGTAAACTGGCCATCTGCAAGTTTCGGCTTGAAATCAGAGGAAGGTTTCGAACCGTCAGCGGTGTGAAGTTCTGGAACAGCCGACCCAGGGGAGCAGGAGGGGCAAAAAACCTAACTGGATTCAACACTGAGCTGGATAGGTGTATGGAGGGGATGGTATGAGGAGACTGCCCACAATGGCACGTGGACAACCTGCGACTGCTGGCAGCAAGTATGCCCAACGGCCAGAGACGGGACACTAGATGGGGAGGGCGCTGAAAGAATTCTTTCCCAGCTGTCTGGCTGGTGGGTCTTGCCCACATGCTCTGGGTCTAACTGGTGGCCATATTTGGACTCAGGAATGAATTCCCCCCAGGTCAAATTGGCAGAGGCCCTGGGGAGTTTTCACCTTCCTCCGCACGGGTCATTGGCTGGTTTGAACTAGAGTAAACGGTGGATTCTCTGTCACTTGAAGTGTTTAAATCATGAGCTGAGGATGTCAGTAACTCAGCCAGAGGTTCTGGGTCTGTTACAGGAGTGGGTGGGTGAGGATCCGTGGCCTGTGAAGTGCGGGAGGTCAGACTACATGAACATGACGATCTAGCCCAAAAGTCGGTGAGTCTACACACTCAGGGAGTCAAAAATTGCAGGACAGACAGAGCTCTGCCATCTCAAGCACACAGCTCTCTGGCTTGTGGGTAGACCCCACTTACTGGGATGGACACATCTCTGTTGATTTGAGTTCACTGTGCAGAAGCTCCCAACCTGGGCGATGCTTCGTACAGAAGCGTCTGGCACCCATCCAGACTCCAGTGGCACTGGATTCGACACACAGAACTGTGAAAATCAAATGCCTGGCGCTGCTGGAAGCTCCCATATTTCAGATACCTCTCAGATAGGTACACTTCAAAATCGAGCCCCCTGCTTAATGCACATTTGCGGGTCCATGATTCATAGACTCTGAGGCCACAAGGGACCACTGCGAGTGGCTAGTCCGAGCTCCTGTCTAACGCAGGCTAGAGAACTGCCCCAAAATAATTGCTAGAGCAGAGCTTTGAGAAAAACATCCAATCTTGATTTAAAACCTGTCAGTGATGAGGATTCCAGCAGGCCCCTTGGTAAATTGTTCCAAAGGTTAATTGCCCTCAATGTTAAAAATGTACACCTTATTTCCAGTCTGAATTTGCCTAGCTTCAACTTCCAGCGACTGGGTCATGTTCTCCCTTTCTCTGCTTGGCTGAAGAGGCCCCTATTAAATATTTGCTTCCCACGTACATATTTACATGTTCTTGCCCTTCGTGACCGAAGAGGACAGTATTACATCTTGTGGATATGACTGTGGCTGAAAAGGTCAATGCAGGAGCGGTGGTCCTTTCCGCATGGCATACATACGTAGCTCGACACCGAGGAAGGGATTAGAGTCTGTGCCCACCGAAGCTGCTGCTGTTTACGACTCACCCTCTGTAACTCGAGATCCATACAGGGATTAATCTCAAACGGAGTAACCCGATCAAGCGCTGTTTGCCAGCACCATCTAGCTGTTGCGGACTACTCCAGCTGTCAATGTCCATCTAGCCTTGCATCAAGTTGTGCTTCAGTGCGTCCCTGAAGCGTTTCCTCTGGCCTCCTTGTGTGCGCTTATCTGCTCAGTCTGCCGTACAGCAACCGCCTTGTTATTCCAGCATCATCTATCCCCATGGTGCCAGTTACACTAGGCTGGTTATGCACTGAGCGTGGCTCCAGTTCGTGTGGAGCAGCTGCATTCCAGAACCTTGTCATCGGTAACTTTATCCTGCCATTTGATGCAAAATATGGTGGACAGATGTGATAAAGGTACTTATAAACCGTGATCACGTCACCCCATAACCGTGACAGACTAAGCTAAACAGACTGGACTCCCTGAGTCTCGACTGAAGCTGCAATACAGCTAACAGATCATCTTCAGAGAAGTAATTTATGGTGCCTGTTTCTGCCAGTCAGAAGCACAGATTTCCTTTCTGCCACTGCTTGCTTCCTTCCTTTAACACCCACAGCGCCTGCTATGAACTTGTTGATCCCTCCAAGGCCCCGTCCACCCTACATTTCTATGATTCAGTGATGGTTATTACATTCTGACAAAGCAGGGATTGCAGAAACTGAGATCAGAGCCCCACTGTCCATCCACTTCCTGCCCCCATGAGTTCAGAGTCTAGCAGAGATGGTGGGAATTTTTTCCAATTATTTTTTTATAATTATTTTTGGCCCCCCAAAAATGTCAATACATTGACACAGAAATGGTTTGCAAAACACGGTAGCTTTTGACGTATTTCCCAGCTCGAAAACCTGTTGAGAAAAAAAGTTTTGAAATGGTCTCAACAGCCCCTGGTCGTTTTCAAAATGAAAAGTTTCAGCTTCACATTCGGAAGCATCCTTAACAGTCCAAAACGTAACTTAATTTGTACTTAAAAAAAAAAAAAGGTTAAAGAAAAAGAATGACAATTGGAACAAAACATTTCAAAATAAAGACAAAATATTTCAATTGACCCTCCCTCTCTCCCACCCAAATTTTTCCTTTGTGAAAAGTTTTGCCATTTTGCCTTGATTTGAACTGGGGGGGGTGGGAATGAAATGTTGAAAATTCTTCCAGGCCAGGAAAACCATTTCCTAGCCAGGCCTACGGTCTACAAAAGCAAGGACAGAACATGATTACACTGCAATTCTAACTCTATACCAGTGGTTCTCAACTTATTTACCATTGTGGGCCACATATGAGGACCACAATATGTTACGTGGGCTGCATCCAATACTGCCTATATGGCCCTGAGGATGTCACATGGGCCACAGCTGGTTGGGCCACAAGTTGAGAACCACTGACTAGTTGAAAAAAGAATGATTTGGAGGCAGTTCTCTGGCCTGTGTGCTATAGAAGATCACAATGCTCCCTTCTGGTACTGGAATCTCTGGACACAGTGTCACTCATGGGCCACTGAGACCCAGAGAGATTAAGACGCAGACCCTCAAAGGACTCCTGATCAATTAAATTTAGGCTCCTAAGTCCCATAGGCAAGGTCACAGAGGGTGTACGCATCACAGCCGGGAGCTGAGTCTCAATCCAACGCCTTCGCCACGAGGCCCCCCTCGTTCCTTCTCCATGCCTGGCTTTATCCCCATGGGCAAAACGCAACACCGTCATTTTCCACAGATGGTGAGACCAATCTGAGGGCAGTACAGATCACCCGCTCCCCACTCGGTCCAGGAGTCCCAGAGATCCTGCACCCAGAAAAAAGGGCCCCTCAACAGGTTGTGCCCAGAAAACAACCAGGAGAAACACACACCTGTTTCTCAAATGACAGCACTGCACCAAACTGAGCTCACCCGCTCAGACTTGACCTCGGCCAGCCTGTGCCAGCTTCAGGTGAGACGACGAGGCTGAAGAGGTTTGGTCTGGCCGCTATGAACTGGCCCACATACAACCCATGCCAGAGGAGGCACGTGCATGGACTGGGACCTCCCAGGGGCTGTCAACAAGCCTGGGGCAACATTTGTCAACAGAGAAGTTACAGACAAGAAAACCTGAGCCACACTCACACGAAAGCTTCAAGCAGCAACCCCACCCAGAAGCCGCTCCAGGGGGAATTACTAGCGTAGGCCAGACCCCTGTCCCGGGGCACAAAGCGACTCGCGCTGGGTTGGATATTCCTAACCACATGCAATCAGCTCAACTAGCTTTAGGGAGAAACTGTATTTCCAGTGCCAGATCCCCGGCTGGGGTCAATTCGCTGTAGCTCCACTGCCGGAGTCAATGAAACTGATTTACCGCAGCTGTGTCTCCGGCCTGGGGTAGATTCAGATCCTTTCCCCAGGAAGAAGGGGGAAGAGGAGTGGGAGGGAAGGCAGAGGAGTAAAGGATAAAGCTCTGGGCCCTGAGGTGGGGGAATGCCAGACTGCCTCGGCCACTCAGCACTATAGAGCCAGAGACCACAGGAACAGCCCGCGCCCCCCAACCCAACAGCCCTCAGCAGTCCAGTGGAGAGGAATTCCTTGAGGATCAGGGCACAGACAGTCCAAGGGGCTCCCCTCATGTCTGTTCTCCAGGGGCCATGGGCCCTGCTGGCCGGGAGGGGCCCAGTGAGTGAGGTCCGCGTGGGCTAAGGGAGACGATGTAACAGGGACGCGCCCAAGACTGCAGCTGCCCCCGCCATTACCCGAAATCGTTTATTGTCTTGACAAGTGGCATAGAAAAATAATCCGTGGCTCTTGGCCGGGAAAGTGTAGGCTAGCAGCAGAGAGAGAGCGAACACCCTGGCCCCAGGGCTCCCCCCATCCCTGCTGAACCGGGGATGGGGGGGAAGGGTCAGGGCCGGGCCCTGTCACCGACTACAAAATAATAGAGGCTTTAGACCAGGTACATGGCATAAAGGGCAGAGCTGAGGAAGCAGCCAGCACGTGGGGACATGGGCAGATGGACCCGGTAGCTTGGGGAGTGAGCGAGCGTGATACAAAGTGCATAGATGTGCCTTCCCTTCCCCCACTGCCACGCCCAGACTGTCCTGCTGGGGGTCCCAGCTGTTGGTGAGCGGGCAGGGGGGTCTCCGATCACTGCACCGTCCAGTCTCCCACCCCAGCGAGCCTCTTTGGCGCGTCAGCTGTCCCAGCCCCAGCAGCAGGAGAGAAATGCCTGGAAGAGAGAAGAGAGATGGTTGGAGTTGGAGAGAGGGGACAGGCTCCCTGCAGCGCCATTGCCCCTCTGGAGGGAGCCTGGCTGGCTGTGGCTGTGTGTCATATGCCCCACGCTGCCAAGGGAGACCCAAATGGTCCAGGCCTGTCATTGAAGCAGGAGGGCCTAAGCTCCAGGCAGAAGGAAGTCCTAGACAGGGTTCCCAGATGTTCCCACCAGTAGGATGATTTCCTGACTGGCCGAGGGGGATGGGGGGAGGGCAGGAATTCCCTGATGAGACCCGTTCCCCTGTCAGGAAGTGATGGGGGGCTCCCAACCCTTCCCCCGAGGGGGGCACCTGCCAGCTGGAGCTCTCCCCTGTCAGGAAGTTTCCCCCTGCTGTTCAGTGTGAATTCCCCCCTCCCTTTTTTTGCCCAACCCTCTTAGTTCCTCCCTTCTCCAGACAGGCTCAGAGCCACACTGTGGAGGAAGGATGAGGTGCCAGGCACAGCAGTGCCCACCAGGTGGCGCAAGAAACCCCAACCACGTGAAGGGTCCCCCCCAGCCTGACCTCCCGGGGGTTAGCATGGCCCCCACCTGCCCTGCCCAGGGACAGGAGGGGGGAACCTCTAGTAGGAGCACCCGGGGGGGCAGGGCCTGAGTTCCCAGCCCCGTCCTGCACAAAGGTATCAGAGCAGGGTGAGTGCAGCCGGCTAGGATTGGCCCCGGGCAGCTGACAGCCCACGGGGGCGTGCACCGCGCCCACCCCGCCGCCGGCCCCCCGGATGTGGGCCGAAGAGCCCCTCGGTGGCGTCGCCCCAGTCGGCGAGAGGGAGGCTGCGCGGCACCCGCAGGCCTGCGCTTTTTCACGGAGCTCTGCAGGGCGCGTATGTGTGGCACACGTCCGGGCGCTGGGCACGAGCTGCCCTGGCGGGAGGCAGACATGGGGACGGGGACGGGGCCTCTCACCTGAAGGGGGCGGTCAGGATTTTTTCTTTTTCAGCTTTAGCGCTTGCAGCCAGTGGGGCGAGGAGGCATCGGACCTGGGGGGCGAGGAGGCAGAAGTCGTGGCAGAACCGACAGGGAAAGGATCAAAACTTCCCCACATCCACACACACACACCCCGTCACCACTCCCGGGTCTACACACCCACTGACACAACCCCTCTCCTCCCCCC
>ML675613.1:1204008-1220728 GCA_007922155.1 Mesoclemmys tuberculata | reverse complement strand
CCCTCTCCTCCCCCCCATCCCCCAGGGTTTTACACACCCACTGACACGCCCAAGCCTACACCCACCCCAACACCCCTCCAGCGCCCCCATGGGTCTACACAACTGACACACCCCAACTCACACACCCTGCAACCCCCGCGGGTTCTCTACACCCAGCAGCACCCCCTAACCGACGCACACCCCAACACCTGCAGTCGCCTCAACATTCTTAATGGCAGAAACTGACAAACCCCACAAACCCCCTCCACCCTAGAGACACCCCCACACACTCACCCTGAGGATTTCTCCGGCTTAGGGGGCAGCACCAGGGGTTTCCCCCCTAAGCCGGGGATCTTGCAGGACTTGGAGCGCTGGACGTGGGGTTCCTTGGCCTCCCCCAGCTGGGCCCCCTCCTCGGCAGAGCGGTTCCGGCCCCGCAGCTTGGCCTGCAGTGGGTTGGGGAGGAGGGGTCAGACGGACATAACGATGCCCTGGTTCTGTCTGTAGGTCACCCCCCTGCAAATGGCAGGTCCCCTGCCAACCTTCCCGAACCACAAGAGTTCCCCCCCCAAGGGCCCTGAGCCCTTCCACCTTATCTGGGACCTCCCCCAGCACCTTCCAGCATAGCCCCCCCGTACCCTGCCCCACTTACAACTGCCAGGCCTGCCCCCTCCACCCCTGCCCCACTCTGCCCCCTCACCCTGCACCCAAACTCCCCCAGCACCCCCATGCCAGCCCCCCACACACCCAGAACCCCCTCCAGTACCCACTCCTCACCCAGCTCTTACCCACCACCAGTAACTGTTTCCAACACCCGCCCCCACCCCATACTCACCCTCACATCACCACCCCCAAGGACACGGGCACTGGCTGCTTCCATAGTGGGCACCCCCCGTCGTTCCCACCCCTCCTCCTGCCCGGGAACCCCGGCAAGCACTACCTTGAGAGCAGAGGGGTTCAGACCCGGGAAAAGCGAAACCTTCACCCCTTTGGGCGACGGCCGCGCTCGCCTGCTCTGGGGTTCCTCTGCCACCTCCTCGTCCGAGGACCCTCGGCGCGCCTCTCTGGGCTCTGAGGGGAGACCCGGGGTCAGTGTCAGACCACACCGGGCCACACGTCCGCACCGCCCTGCGAGGACATACACCCACACCACCACGCCAGGGGAGCACACGCAGCGTGCAGGCCACGCGGGATCCCCAGGCAATACCATGCCACACAAGACACCCACACAAGAACGTGCCATTGGCACAACAGCACCGTGCCACAGAGGAACCCACGCCACCGTCACACCAGAGTAACACACCCCAGCCACGCCAACATCCCCGCCCCCCTGGGAACACATGCTAATGGCAGGCCAAGCGTGCGCGAGACAAACGCCTCCCCAACATCCCGTCCCGCCAGGCCGGCTACCGAGCTACAGCCTGCCCGCCCGGGGTCCCACCTGTGGAGTCCCGGAACATCCAGTCGTCAGCCGCCTCCACCTCGAACGGCCAACAGGGGCCCCCGGGGTGCAGGGCCGGCGCCCGGTGTCCTCGCTTGCGGCCCAGGTTGGCTCTGTTCCGGTAGATGGCGCTGTCAAGAACTTCCGTGTCCTGTCCGTGCCGGGGGAGGACAGATACTGATCAGTGCTCAGAGCTTGGGACGCCGGCCACGGCCACCGAGCCACGGATCAGTGTTGAGCTCCGAGGGGAAAGCCCACGGGGGTGCCAAGCGGGTCCCTCGGTCTCGTGTCTCCAGCAGGGGCAAATCTCAGCCATTTGCCCCGGAGAGACCTGGCCCACCCCCTCAGTGCCAGCCCCCAACCCGAGGCGATCAGCAGGGGAGCAGGCAGAGACAGGGTCGCGCCCTGGGGGCCCTGGGACGGGATTGTGAGCCTGTGTGTCTCAGCAAGGCCAACGAAGGGTTAGCCAGCCAGCCCCCGCCGTCTCCACTCAGGATCCCAGGGCGCCCCCCATCAGATCCCCTGCAGCACGGGGTGGGGACGTCTCAGATATGGGGGCCCCCAGCTGGAGGGTCACCAGAGAGGGGCTAAGGGGAGCTCTCATGAAGGAATCCAGCCCTGCCCCTATACCAGCCACCACCTGGTGTCCCCACGAGACAGGGAAAGGGGGGGTTGAGGTCACTGCCCCCTACAACCCCGGCTCCAAGTGTGTGCATAGCAGGGAGGGCCACGCACCCAACCAGGACCCCACGCCGGGCTAGGGAGGGAGCAGCGGCTGCTAGGAAACCCCTCTCCCTGTCCCCCCGGCTCACCTCCAGGAAGGAGAAGTCCTCGCCCGGCACGGAGGACTGGCTGAGCCGCCCCATGTCCGTCGACAGCCAGCCCCCGTCCGTGGCATCCGACGGGCTGGGCGCGCCGTCCCCCTCCGGCCGAGTCCCGCCCTCCTCCTCCTGCGGCGAGGGAACGGGCAAGGCGCCACCGGCTGCAGGGGGCTGGGCGTCAATGGCATCGGAGGGCCCCCACCCCTCGCTGGAAAAGGGGGGCTGGGAGGAGATGGGGCTCTTGCAGTGGGCGGCTGCCTTGGCCAACATCCCCTCCAGCAGGGTGCTCGAGCCGGAGAGCCGGGGGCCGACGGGGCCGCTGCCGGGGGAGAGAAGAGTGAGACCCTGTCCTTCTCAGCCCATGGAGCCCCCAACTCCCCAGTCCTTTGCTCCCAGACCCCTCCCCATAAGCCCCCTCCCTTCCCGACTCCTCTGATCCACGTCCCCCCTGACTCCTCCCTTGGCAGTGCTGTGCACGAAACCCCCTCACCCAGCTTTATGGGGCATCCGACGGACAGGGCTCCTCACAGCTTGGCCTGAGCACACCCGCCCAGGAAACGAGCCCAGCTCAGCCCCAACGTAGCACTGACGCCAGGGCCCTCTGGCCAAGGGACCCAAAAGCTCCCTCCAAGGGGGGTCAGAATCACGATCCCCAGGGGAAACTGAGGCACAGAGCGGGTATGCGACTTGCCCATGAGTTCAGTGGCAGAGCTAGGGATACAACCCAGGCACGCCCCGATCCCCAGAACTTAATTCACTGGGGAAGTCGGTAAGGTGTCCTACCCTGGGACTGGCCGGCGGATGCCTTCGGAGAGACATGGGAGGGGTGCACAGCTGGGGGAGACAACGACGAGACCCTGTCCTCCCTGATCCATGGAGTGACAGGTAGGGAGCGAGCATGGGACCAGAACAGAGCCAGGCCCCAGCGCTCAGCAGACCCCTGGCGCTAGGGAAAAAATGTGGCAGCCACAGAGGAGGGACCCAATCCTGCCCCTCCAACTCAACAGGGCCTGATGCACGGGCAGAGGAGAGTGGGGACCCGGCAGGCCTACGGAGGCTGGCGAACGGATGCCGAGTTTGGGGCCGACCGGCCTGCTCTGGAGGTTGAGCGGGGGGCAGTTTTTAAACACTGGAGACTCTGGGCAGCTGGACCCAGGTCCTCTCCCAGCTGCAGGGAGGACAAATGGAGCGTGTTAGCAGGGCGCTCGGGCACCACACTGATGGGCAGCCTGCGAAGAAGGCAGCCGGAGAGATGGATGCATGGACACGGGGCTAAGGGCACCTGTGGTGTGACAACAGCCCCAGCTACCCCCCAGGGGGGAGGGAGGCAGGAACATGTGGGCCGACCCTGGGCAGTGCCACGACCCCGGGAGCTGTGCAAAGCCATCTGAGCTAGCAGCCAGGACCGCGTGTGCGAAGCCGAACCCGGCCACAGGCTGTTGGCCGGTTGCCGTGAGCTCCGACAACTGGAGCCAAGGACATCACCAACCACCAACTGTAGCCTGGGCTCACGCGCCGGAGCCTCCCCAAGGAGCTGAAAGTCCAGGCGGGAGAGTCCCCTTCTGCTAGCGTGACCAGATGGCCTGATTTGATAGGGACAGCCCTGGCATTCAGGGCTTTTTCTGATATAGGCGCCTATTATCCCTCCACCCCATCCCCCTTTCCCACACTTGCCATCTGGTCACCCTACCTTCTGCATCCCCAAATGTCAGGAAATAATGGGGGACCAGGACCAGGGACTCCGGAGGAGGGAGCTTTACATCAAAAGCGCAGTGTCCTGGGCCACAAAGGGGGCACTGCGATGTGGTCGGACACCAGTGCATTTCCACCTGGCATGGATAGGCACCTGGAAACCCCCCGTTCCTCCCAGGTTCCTCTGTACGGGCCAAGCCAAGCCTGGTCGGCAGAGAGGGATTCCCACAAAGCAACAGGACGAGGACATGTCGTCTGAGAGCCGGAAAGCAATCTGAAGTGCTAAGCCAGCAAACGAAAGAAGTCAGTTCACCCGGGGAACAGCGACTGTACTGGAGGGGATGTGGGGTTGATGAGGCTCTTGGGGGGGGGGGGGGGAGCGCCATGGCACACGAGCCAGCTCCAAAGCAGCACAGGTCCCATGCAGAGAGATGGCCTGTGTGGCTGGACTCCAGGCTGGGGAGCCAATCTGGGTCCTAAACCCAATGCAGCCCCAACGTGCTGGCTTAGCTCTCCTCCCGCCACCTGCCTGTGTTCTCATCTGGGACGCAGGGCGATCATTTCTCAGACCGCACACAATGGGGAAAAGCACTAAGTACAGACAAGAGCCACAGGGGGGAGGGATTCTTGACAGGGGATCCCCATCTCCCAATTCTGGAACTTTTTACCCCTTCTATGGAGATTTAAGGCCAGAAGAGATCCATCGATCACCTAGCCCGACTGGCAGAACATATCCAGTCACCCCTGCTGAACTCAGCAACTTGTGTTTGGCTCACGTGCATCTTCCAGGAAGGCAGCCAGACATCAAGAAATGGAAAATCCACCACCTCCCTTGGCCACTGCTGCAGCTGTTCAAAGCGGGGGCCTCCCTTCTAATCCGAACGGGTCATTTGACGAGGGCTCCGGTGACTAGGAGCAAGGCCTGTCGGGAGATGAAAGAGTGGCCCCAAGGAGAAGAAACTCCAGAAAAGGAGGAGATTGGATTGGGGCAGGGGGCAGAGCCGGGGAGCCTGAGCTCTGTGGCAGAGGAGGAGAGGCCAGGAAGGTTGATGGTGGAGGAAGAGGCTCGGAAAAGGGTTTACGGAGTCTAAATCCACCAGACGGTGGATGCAGAAGAAACAATTCATGGATTCCAAGGCCAGAAGGGACCATTGTGATCAGCTAGTCTGACCTCCCGCATATCACAGATCAGAGACCTTCCCCAATCCCAGTGCCCCCAACTTCCACAGTGACTAATTATTTTGGGGGGGCCTCCTTGGGTGGGGGCAATCTGAGACAGCTTAAAAAGGGGCTCAATTCTCAGAAAGCGCCGAGCACCTGGAAACGAGGTCCCTTACGGGCACCTCCAGCTCAGCTCCTCGAATGGCTTAGACTAAAGACCCCACCCTGGAGGCTACGAAGGAAACGCAGGAGCCGAGGCAGGAGGGGATGGGCTGTCCCGGATTCAGAGGCAGGAAGCGCTGTAGGAACGGCCAGCCCATTCTCCCAGCACGAAGCAGCTCGCGGCAGAAAGCCCCCGAGGTGCGAGCTGGGCCTGATGCAGTAGACGACGAGCTGGACGAGGGGCTGAAGCGGAGGAGAAAATGGATGGGTGGCAACGTTGGCCAAGGAGGCAAAGCAACTGGGCGACCAAGGCCAGGAAACCCAGCGGCAGATTGGGTCTGTTGATTTCCATCAGAGCAACGTGTGCTGCAAGGAACAGCCTCGGAAGAGCGTGGCCTGCCCATCTGGGGCAGGGAGCTTGAACCTGGCCTGCCCTGGATGTCTCCCAGGGCCAGCTGGGAAGGGGTTTTCTAGCCCGGGATGGGGGCGCTCAGTTGGAAGGGAGCTGGGCTCTGAAGCACGGGGGTTGACCGGAGGGGGGTGTCCTCCTTTCAGCAGTGAGAAGTGGGAGGGAAGCGTCTGGGAGCTGGAGCCAAGGGTGGGCGGAGGAGTCGTTCTCTGGCTGGACGACCGGCCTGTGCTGTACAGTGAAGGATAAAACACTGTCCCAAGAGAGACGTGCAGGTGGGGCTGAACGAACGGGTGGTGGTGGAGCTGCAGAGCTCCTGGTGGGGCCACGGGCAGCTCAAAGCCAAGGCCAGCTGAGCCACCAAGAACGGGAATGTTTCTGTGTGGCCATGCAGCTCCTTGTCTCAAAGCCAAGGCTTCGAAGGGGGGCGGGGGCAGCAGGAGGGGAAGGAGGGGATCCGTAGAATGCCATGTGGTGGGCAGAACATGACCCAGCTGCTCTGATCAAGCCAGTACAAGGAGGCATGTGACCATGCTGGGCAGCAGCCCAAGGGAAGGCTTCCCCAAGGAGAGGAGGCATTAAGCAGTGGAACTCACTGCTGCAGGATGTTTGAGAGCAAAGAGCTCAGCAGCAAACAGGCATCTGCCAGTTAGGTAAACATAATGGTGCTGATCCCCACAATGGGAGTACTCTGCCTGAACAGCCCCACACTGGGATCGGGATGAGACCCCCCCCCCCGCTCCTTTCTGACGCCCTAACCCCCAAAAACAACTGCTGTTTGAGACCAGACCCCAGCCTAGGTGGCGCACTGGCTGCTTGGATGAGCAGTGGAGGCCGGGATGCAGCGCCCTGCACTTCAGCCCCACCCTTCCACAGCCAACCCAGCCCTTACCTGTCTCCATGAGGCTCCGAGCCACCCGTGTCACAGCCATGGCTTTGTTGCCCACGTCCAATCCCGACCTCACTGTCCCAGTCCATCTGCCCTGCTCCAGCCTCCCTGGTCTCAGTGGAGCCCTCGGCCCCGGAGCCCAGCTCACGGCCCCAGTCAGTCTGTCTCACTCCGGCCTCTCTGAGCTCCTCCAGGCCTATGCTCCCAAAGCCACTGGCTGTGGCCAAGCCTCCCATGCCGAGGTCGCTGGCCCCATCCGGCTGCCCCTCAGCAGCCTCTCTGGGTGATTTGGAGCCCCCCGCCCCCAGGCCACTGGAGGGATCCATGCTGCTTACGCTCAGTTCGTTTGTCCAGTCCATCCATCCCCCTCTGTGTTCTCTGAGGTCGTCAGGCCTGACTGCCCCCAGGCGGACAGAGGGATCCGTGCCACAGAGGCCTAGATCCCGGGTCCAGTCTGACTGCCCCACGCCAGCCCCCCTGGGCTCATCCATCCCCACAGTCCTGGAACGGCCAGCCCAGTCAGTTGGGCTCTCTCCAAGCCCCGCTGGGTCCAGGGTCCCGACCGTGCTGGACGGATCCAAAGCGCTCAGGACAAAGCCACCCGCCCGGTCGGTCCCGATGATGCCGAACTGGCTTTCGTGCTCGAAATCACTGGCGCCGTCCCTCCTAGCAAAAGGGAACTTGCTTTCGTTGCCGCTCCAACCGGGCCTCCTGGCACTAGGCTCCGGGGCTGCGCTGTCGAGCTCTCCAGCACCGCCCTGGTCTCTGCTCCCGGAGCCGAAGGCGTTCTGCGGGTCTGCACGGTGAATGCCACATTCACCCAGCCAGTCTGGCTTGTCCATGCTGAAGGCTCTGTCCTGCTGGGCCCTGTCACCCGCACCGAACTCCCGGGTCCAATCTGGCTTGTCTGGACCAAACTCCTTGTCCTGCGGGGTGGTACTGCCAACACCATATTCGCAGGTCCAATCTGGCTGGCCAGCACCAAACGCTCTACCCTGCCCGTTGGTCTTGACGCTGCACTCGCGGGTCCAGTCTGGCTTCCCGGCACCAAACTCTCTCTCCTGCCGGTCTGTAGCGCTGATACGGTGCTCGCAGATCCAGTCTGGCTTCCCAGTACCGAACCCTCTATCCTGCGGGCCTGTATCATCCCCACCGTGCTCACGGGTCCAGTCCGTTTGGCTGGTCCCAAACTCTCTCTCCTGCCGGTCTGTATCGCTGATACCGTACTCGCGGGTCCAGTCTGTCGGGCTGGTACTGAACGCTGTGTCCTGCAGATCTGTATCCCCGACACCGTGCTCGTGGGTCCAGTCTGGCTGGTTGGTACCGAAACCTCTGTCCTGCTGGGTTGCATCACCAACGCTGTACTCCGGGGCCCAGTTTGGTTTGCCGATACCGAACTTCCTGTCCTGCTGGGCGCTGTCCTCAACGCCGTAGGTGCTGCTCCAGTCTAGTTTCATGGTACGTAACTCCCCGTCCCGGCTCTCAGCACCGCCAACATCGTACTGACTGCTCCAGTCTGGCTTGCTGGTGCCGCGCTCCCCATCTTGCCGGCAGCCGTCGCCAATGCCGTAGGCGTCGGGCCAGTTTCCGTGCCCCACGCTGGAATCGCCCAGCAACTCCATCTCTTTGTACGCGCCGGCCCAGTCCCGTGTACCGGTGCCAAACTCCCGATCCTGGTCCATCTCACTGGCTCCGTAGCCACTGGGCCAGTCTCTCCTCCTCGGGCTGGGCTCGCTGGCCCAGCCAAACTCACCGGCCCGGTGGGCCCCTCGGATGCCGAACTCGCTGGATAGATCCTTCCGCGACCAGCCGAGGAGATCCTGGCAGGAAGAAGGAGAACAGGGTGAAAGGAGGAAAGAATTTGGGAGGGGGGATGGAAGGGAAATCAGCTCCTCCACACCAAACTGGCCCTGCTGTATGAAAGGCAGGGAGGGGGGATTCCAGGGGATCTGTCTCTTGGGGGCACATTCCCCCAGCTGCAGTATTGGGGTCCCGGGTTAGGCTGCAAAGATGAGGGGGAAGAAGTCTCCCTCTCTGTCCCAAAGGCTGATGGCCCTTCACTCCTGAGCATCGCCCCTCTGCCCAACAAGACAGGCAGGGGACTCCCCACCCACCCACCTGCCCTTCCTGGGGTCTCTGGTTCGCTAGTCCCTCTGATCCTGCCCCAATCCCCTTTGCTCTCAGGGGCTGCTCCAACCCCTCTATCACAACACTTGTGGGGGGTGAGATCTCACTGGGCAAACCCAACCGAGCTGACCCCTACCCCCCACCCCCGGCCCGGCCCAGCGAGGCGACCACAGGAACTAAGTCTCATGGCCAGAAAAGCTGCCTGTACTCACAGCCGCCGCACCCGGCCAAGGGGCGCTCCGTTCACCCATGTGCCGAGCACGCCCGGCCTTGTCCCGCAGCTCCACGTTAGCCAAGAGGCGCTCCAGGGTAGACATCCCACTAGCCTCCCTTGCCATGGCTGCGGCGGGCCACCCCACGCACCCCAAGAGGGATGTGCCCAGGAGAGGCCAGTGCTACGGCTGCCTTCCGTAGCTTTCCTTTCCCCGGCTCGGCTCGCCCCGACACGCTCCGCTCTGCCTCCGCCCAACCCGTCCGACCACTCTGCACGCCGCGCCGACGGCCACGGCCCAGCCCTGCCAAGTTTGCTCAGTGCGGCACACCCACCCCTCGCCCCAGCGAGGCGTTAACCCCTCCTGCTGCCACAGCCAGGGCCGGGCTGAGTGGGGGGCATTCCCCAGACCCACACATACCTGGGGAGGGCGCCCCCTGCTGGTCTTGGGGCGACTGCCCCTCCCCCCCACACGCCCCAGGGAGAGACTCCCCAGGCCCAGCAGGAGGCGCTCTACACACTGGGAGACACACACCCTCCCCACACACACACACTCACCCACCCTGGGGGAAGTGCCCCCTGTTGGACGTGGGGCAAGTGCCCTTCCCCCCCCCCACAGCCGGGAGAACACTCTGCTAGGCCCCGAGAGAGAGAGACAGACACACATACACACCGCCGGTGGTGCCAGGAGATCCCCCCCATTGCCCGCCCTCCACAGGGCCACCCCGCTTTACCTCTGGGCCTGCAGGGTCCCCAAGCTCCAGCGTGTCCTTTCGCTTGGTCTCGTCGGCGCTGGGTGGGGGCGAAGCCAGCAGCTCGTCCAGCCAACGGGCATCGGGATGCGCCTCAGAACCCGCCTCGCCTGGCCTCGCGCCCCCCTGGCAGCTCCCCGCCTGCGCCCGGCCCAGTGCCGAGTCGTCCCCCTGGCAGGGGTCAGCACCGGCCAGCTGGGGAGCACTAGAGAACAGGAGGGGGGCGGCTGGCCGCTGGCCTGGCCCAGGCTTTGTCAGCCCCGGGGAGGTACCCAACAGCGGCCTGTCCTGCTCCTCCCAGATAGCGCCTGCGTCTCCCACCTCTGCAGGGCCCTTCAGCTCGGCCACCGCCGGCTCCCCTTGCAGCACGGGGCCCCCAGGACACGTGGCCTCCGCGCCCCCTGGTCTCCCCGCTTCCGTTGCCCCTTGATCGCATGGGGCCCCAGTGGCACCGCCCAGGCGGGCACAACTCTCAGCGGCTGCCACGTCCTGCCAGTCCAGGGCGGCGCTGGAATGCCCTGGCCTCAGCTCCTCGGAGCCGCTCCCCTCGCCAGGCCCCTTGGGGCCAGGAGCCGGGCCCTCCCCGTCCGAGTCCCCCTCCTCAGAGAGGGCGGAGTCGTCCGCCTCTCTGATGGGGGACCTGGGGGGCTCCCACTCCGGAGCCCGGGACGGAAAGGCCCACTCGAAGGACTGCGACAGGCTCCAGTTGGACTCGCCCTCCAGGGGTTGCTTGGAGGATGGAGGCCCTTCTCTGGGCAGGGCAGCCAGGGAGCCCCCCAGCACCTCCATTCCTAGCCCCTTGTCTGGCAGCGGCACCAGCCCGTCTGAGGAGCGCCGTGGCCCAAGCTGCGGGGCCCGGAAGCCCTCGCCCACTGGCACAGGTCCCGGGAACATCCTCGCGTCGCTGGGGGGTGAAGGGGAGCCCCGCTCAGGAAACGGGGGGCTATCAGAGGGCCTCGGGGACTCAGCGGGTCCCTCAGGGGACCCTGGAGACTGAGCGAGTCCAGTGGGAAGCTTAGGAGACAGACTGGGGGCGTCCGGGGACAGAACAGGAGTTTGGGGGGCCCCTGGGGAGTGAGTGATTCTGGGGGGCAGCTCGGCAGTGGCATCAGGGGGGCCTGGTGTCAGAGGCCGCCCTGCAGGAGGGCTCTGTGGGCACTCAGTGGGGGCTTCAGGGGGGCCTGGTGCTAGGGGCTGCCCTGCAGGGGGGCTGTGGGGACGCTCTATGGGGGCATCAGGGGTGCCTGGTGCCAGGCCTCCAGGGAGGCCAGAGGGGGCTGGGAACCCCTCACCAGGAGCCTCCGGAGACCCCGGGGAGCGGGAGATACCGCGGCAGGGCTCGGCTGGCACATCGGGGACAAGGCTGACGGCGATCTTAGCCAGAGACTCGGGGGCGTCTGGGGAACTGGGCCTGACTCTGGGGGGCAGGTTGGCATGGGTACTGGGAGAGCCCGGGGCAGGAAGCTCGGCGAGCAAAGCAGGGGACCCCGGGGCTGAGGCGAGAAGCTCGGCAGGGAGGTAGGGGGCCACTGGGGCCTGGGCAAGGCCAGCAGAGGTGCCGGGGGAGCCGGGGGGCGCCCCAAGGGGGAGCTCGGCAGGAGCCGCGGGGACAGGGCTGGTCCAGGTCAAGGAGAACTGTGAGAAGAACAAGAGATCAGAGTCAGTATCCATGTACCCCAGATAGACCGGGGTTCCCCCCATCCCTGGGACAGCCCCGGACCCTCACCGCCTAAGCTTCCCCCCTTATTGCCCCCAAACAGCCCCCAGCACCTGGGCTTCCCCCCCTCCATTGCTCTCAAACAGCCCGCAACCCCCAGCACCTGGGAATCACCCTTACCACCCCAGATGTGCCCCAACTCCCAACACCAGGGTCCCCCGCACCAGCCCGTCCCCTCCCCATGGGGAGTGTCTCTGGAGCATCCAGGAGGTTCCTGGCTCAGTGATTTAGCCCAGTTGGCTCCCAATTTCCCTTGGAGCAGCTGCTGCCTGGCCTTGTTCCTCGCCCTCCCTCCCTCTTCATGCCCAGGTGATCCCTCCAGGCTCCATCCTGCCCCATGCCTGCCCCCAGCTTCGTCTGGGCCGCAGACTCCCAGGATCTAAGCTGCCCTCCCCCTGTCCCACTGTAGGGAGTCCCCTAGCGGGGAGATGACAGGCAGAGAGGAGGAGGAGGAAGGAGGAAGCAGGAGAAATCAAGTCACATGGCTGCAGAGTGACACTCAGGGGTTTGGAGACACCCAGCCCCAGGGCAGGAGGGTCAGATCCCCCACCCCTGCCAGGGAGAGAGGAAGGAGGCCCCCAGAGGGGGAGTTGCCCCCCAAGGGGAAGGGAGTTAACAGTTAGCCAGCAAGAGGTTATCTCCCAGGAGTCCCGAGAGGAGCAGCTGGGGGTGTGGCCCGCCCCGCCCCACCCTCCATGCCTGGATTTGGCGGAGGGCCCAGCGGGGTGGGAACCACCCGCCCGCCTGCCACATACCTGCCAGGTCAGCGAGCCCAACACGGTGAGTCAGCGCTGCTCCCTCCTTGGGGGGTGAGAGCGAGTGCCGGGTTCCCAGCACCAGGGCCGGCGAGCCAGAGGCCCAGGGCTGCTTCTGCAGGGGGGGGCCCCCCAGGAGACCCCAATTCAATCAGCTGGTCTCTTGTGTCCACCCCATTCCCCAGGACTGGGCGAGATAAAACAGCACGGGCCTGGGTGGAGGACCCATGGTGCTACACAGGATGCCTGGGTTCCTGATCCCTCCCTTCCCACGTCTGGGGGAGGGTTCAATGGGCCCGGGAACGCTCTGGGTGGGCCATCCATGGGGCCATGCAGGACGCCTAGGTTCCCATGCCCTCATTTCCCAGCAGAGCTGCAGCAGCTGGTGCTCGAGGGGCTGGCAGAGAAGGGAGAGGAGACACGCACCCCAGAGAGAGGGAGCCCAGGAGGAGACAGGAGAGACCGGAAGGAGAGCACCGAGCAGAGCAGCCGCCGCGCTGCAGGGGGCGAGCCGAGAACTCACGCCAGGGGGGGACGGCGGCCTCCTGTGTCCGGACTGGTCCCCGTCACAGCTGGCGCCGGCCGGGGAGGAGCCACTGAGGGAGAGAAAGCGTGGGCAAGGGGGTCAGTCTCCAGTACAGATGGGTTTACACCCCACTCGGCACACAGGCCATGGCTCCCCGCTGTGCTCCCTCAGGAGCCGGCGGATCTAGGTCACCAGGGGGCACGGCAGCCATGGTTATGGGCTCCTGCCCAAAGGAGCGTGTGGCCCAGGTGTACTGTGGGATATGAGCAGCGCCAAGCCTCTCGGGCAATGGGATGGGATGATGGGAGTTCACCCCCCCCCCCGCTGTCGGAGCAGCTTTGCGTCACCTGGCTGGAGCCCTGCCTTGTTCCCCGTCCCCCCTTCCTCTGCCCGGGATCCAGTGCCCCTGGGTCCTGGCCCGTCCCCTAGCCCAGGATTCCTGCCAGCTTCTTCAAGCACTAAATGGGCTCGAGGGAGAAGGGTCCCTCGGGCCCTCCCGCTGTCGTCACCTCCCCCAGCCCATAACCCGCCCCCTCCCTCACTGGTTTCTTTGGATCTGCCTGGGAAAGCCCAATTGTGCCCTGCCCCACGCTAAAAATACCCTGCCGTGAATCGTCGGATGCTGAGCGCTCCACCCCTGCTCCCTAGAATTCCCCCGCCCAACACCTTGAACACGGCCTCATCCTCTCCACACTACTGACACTGCCCTCAGCGAGGGAGCTGACCACCTCTTCCACACTAAGACCAAGAAGCCTTTCTCGGCTCTTGCTACCTTTAGCACCATTGGTCACTCTCTCCTACCCCTCCCTAGCAGATTTTCTCTTTTTCCTCTCATCCTGCTGACCCCAATTTCAGTGTCTGTTTGGTGGCTCCTTGTTCTCATCTCTCTCTCTGCTGGTGACTCCCAAGATTCTGTCCCTTGCTTTCCTTTTCTTCCACTCCCCTGGAGTCAGCCACCACCTAAGGATGATTTCCAAATTCACCCCTCACCGCTTCGCCCAATCTCTCATCTCCAGCTGCTCTGACCTCCTCATCCAACGCAATCACTCAACACTGAGCATCCCATCTTCCCTTCCAACCCTTCTCCATTGCCCTCCCCTATCCTCAATGACAATTCTACTGTCACTGTTTCCTCAACTCACCACTCAGCAGCATCTTCGACTCTTCCCGCCACACCCACATTCCCTCTACGTCCTGTTTCTTCCTCTCCGAGATCATCCTGCCAACTACAATGCTCCTTGGAAGTGGGTCCGGCAAGGACTCCATGCTCCTGGGTTCCCTTCCCAGCTCTGCCATTCGGTGACCTCTGGCGTCCCTTCCCCCATGTCTCAGTTTCCGCGTGTGTAAAATGGGGATAACACCTACCTCCTTGGGAAAGTGCTTCGCGATCTATGGACTTAAAGCTCTCTAGAAAAGCTCGATAGTATTATCTTCACCAGAAGCCGCGCTGTCCTCTCTAACCCCACAGCCGTGTCCCATTCATCTCCCACCTCCATGGCTGTCCTTTCTCCTCTCCACTTCAAACCCCTCACCTCCAAGGCCCATCACAACTTTACCAACTTCCCCCATGCTCTCCCGCAGCAGCCCGCTGCCCACCGACCCCGGACCACTCTCCCACCCGTTCTCGACTTCCAAACATTTCTCCTTCCTACCTGGTGCTCTCACCTTCCCTCCCCCCCACATTGTGGGTCTCAGACTGCCAGCTCTCAGGGGCTGGCATCATCTCTCAAGCCTCACCTAACATCAACTCACATTACACAGTGGCTTATTGCAAGTTAGCTCAACCACGTTCCTAACCGGATCAAAATAAACCAAGGCCTTGCGCACACGTTCACGTTATCCAATACCCACTCCCTCTGGGAATCGCACCAAGTTTGTGGTCTCAGCCACGTCCTGTGGCAGAGAGTTCCACAGGCTAACTCTGCGCTGTGTGGGAAGGTCTTGTCCAGATGCAGTGTTGCACCCATCTAACTACAGGGGTGATTTTATACAGATTCCAAAGAGCCGTTTGGATGCCCCTAGGATTCTCCTCTACCTCCAGGAAGCACCACGTAACAATCTCCTTACTGGCTTCCTCTCTGCTCCCCTGGGGAAGCCCTGGAATCTCTTCCCAGCCCAGGCACCAGATCCTCCCACCTCGCCAGAACAGACAAGACCATTACCCACAATGCCCTGCACATCAATCCCTCACCTTTCCTTGGAGGCTGGGCCGGGGTCTCTCTCTGCTTCTCCGACTGGGGGCTCCAGAGTGCGTTGTCCACTGGGACTCAGGCTTCCTTCCCTCTTCCTCCCATCGGTGCCCGGCTCATCTCCACGGGGCACTCCGCTCTCCTGGGCATCAGCGGACCCGGATTCCTGGGAGCTCTCGAAGCCAGAGACGATGGGGCCACCTTCCCCTCCCTCAGTGCTAGACTGTCTCCGAAAGGCGGCATACCCTTTGGGCCCAAAGCGGGAGCCACCCTCAAGGCTGAAGGTTGAACGCAGGCCCCACGCCTGGTCGGGGTTGCCTGGCCCCTCTTTGCGGGGGCGCTCCATCTTGGCCAGAATCTCTTCCACCGTGGTGCCGGGGAAGCGCTCCGGCTTGGTCGCCACCGGCTTCACCTTAAATGGGGTAGCGCCCTTGAGGACTCCGAGGGACCCCCCAACAGGGGGCGTCACAGGAGCCGGCAATGCCTCTTCCACGGCATGGGGCGGGTCTCTGGCTGCGGGTGGTGATGACCCCTTCCCATTGGGGGTCTCCTCCGGAGGGCTCTTGAGGCCAAAGGACAGCCGTTTAAGCGTGGTGCTGCTGCCACCGTACGGCTTGGGACCCGCCAGCAGGTTGATCTTCTCGGCAGAGGGAAGCTCAAGGCGGGGGGCCCGCGGCCCAGGGGATGGCGGCGGGGCGCAGGGCTTGGCTGGCACAGTCGGTTTGGGCAGCGTGCGGGGTTTGGGCCCGACCGGCGGCTTCAGGCGAGCATCACCTAGGGTCAGAGAAATAACCCAACCTCATGGTGGAGAAGTACCAACGGCGCTCCCCACAGAGCACGGACTGCCCTGGCCAGCCCCCAAACAGGGGCAGCCCAGGCACCGCCCCAGACAGGCCAGGGAGGGGTTGCCTTGGGAGAGCAGATGGCCTGCGCTGGGGGGTTGTGATGGTGGCGCCCAGCTGAGAACTCAAACTTGCCTCACATATGGACCCCTGAAGAGCAACTGGGTGCATGGCATTGCCCGTGTCCCATCCCACACCCCCTGAGCCAGCCAGTGTCCCTGTCTTGGGGCTGGATCGGACCTAGGGCCCCCTAGAGGGGAAAGGCCCTGTCTCCTGTTCCCCACTCCCAGAGCCACCCAGTCCTCCACCCTGGGGAGGGCTCAGAGCTGGCACCCCCCTAGAGGGGAAAGGCCTGGTGTCCCGTTCCCCATCCCCCAAAGCCAGCCAGTCCCCTGCCCTGGGGTGGGATCAGAGCTGGCACACCCTAGAGGGGAAAGGCCCCATGTCCCATTCCCCGCTCCCAGGCGTTTTCTGAATTCAGTGACACTCCTTGTTCCCGGGGCCCGTTCCCCAGCCCTGCTACCCCCACCCCAGCCCCTTCTTCTCTCCCCCTCCCCTCCCCTCAGCGTGTACCTGTCTCGGGACTGCCTGCCAGCTGCTCACCTCCGGCCCCCATGCTGCCATTGGTGGTAGGGCACAGAGGCGGGGGGCACAGGGGATGCGGCTGGGAGGCCATGGCGGCGGCACCCTGGACTGAGGCTGGACAAATTCGCTGCACGCGTGGTCAGCCCCTAGGAGAGCGGAGAGGAGGAGAGGAGGAGGACGGTAGATTGGGGCTAGCTGAGAGAGGAGCAGTCAGATTACGCCCCCCCCCCCAGTCCCAGCTCCCATCTGGGGTCCAGCACCCAGCGTGTGTCAACGCCAGCCCCCGCCCCGCTGCTCCTGTGAACGGCCCCACTGCCCGGCGGGCCCCATATCCAAACCATCACCCCTGCCCGCCCCAGCCCCATCCCGCTGTCGCCTCCTGGGGGGCCCCCAGCCCCGCCAGGCACGGCCCTGCCCCCCACCTCACTGCACACCCCAGCTGCCCCGCCCCGCCCCCACCTC
>ML675613.1:1179044-1199008 GCA_007922155.1 Mesoclemmys tuberculata | reverse complement strand
AGAGGGGCACTTCTGCCCCCTGCAGGTGAAGTTGGGGTGCCATAGAGCGTATTATTACTGGACTCTCCCCCTATCCTGGAGGGAGGTAGCCCCCTTCGCATTAGGGCATGACCCCTCCATCCCCACCTTCTCCTCCAGGGGAGCCGCTACTTGGAATGGCCTGGGGCCTCTGCCCCCAGTGAGCCAGGACTCCCCTGGGCCTAATCCCTAAGTAGGGGGAGAGGGGTCTGTCCCCAGCTCATGGGGGATTGTGTGTGTTCACCCCCACAACAGGCAACTCCGTGCCTGCCTGCTGAAGAGGGCTGGCTGCTAATGCCCCTGTTCTGTGGCTGACCAAGCCTCTGAGGAGAGGTAGCAGGTGGCCTGATCCCCAAGTAGCCAGCACCCCCTAATGACTAGAGTAACTGCAGTCCTCATTGCCCAGCTCCACAGACAAACTATTCACCCATCCTTGTCCCTTAGCTCCCCTGTAGCCTGTCCCTCTCCCCTCCACAGCGAATAAAGCCTCCTGGCTGCAATCCTGGGTGTAAGTGTGACATGAATTTTAATATAGAGTGGCAGGGCCAGAGGCTGGAGTCTACTCTCCGACCTCCTCTCTTACAGCTCATTGTGTGAAAGTCTGTTCACTAATTAACCTATCTTGTGAAGCTGCCGCCGCCGCCACCACCACCACCGGTCAGGGCTAGACCCAAACCTCCTCACTTTGTTTCACCCACATTCAAACATGTCAAGTCTCATTCATTGGGTGTGAGACACACACCTTAGCCTGCTGTCTCACTTCCACACCCTTGCCTAAGCTTAACTCACTCATTCTGAGTAACTCTAAAGATTTAAAATATTTTCACTCAGGGGCTGCAAGACACACCCAGGGCCCCAGGCACAGAACTTAGTGTTTGGAAAGCTTGTACATTGTAACCATGAAGACTACAGGCCTCCATTCTATGCACCCAGAGAGGAAGCTGGAGGGGAAGGGGGGCCATATTTGACAGTCAAAAAAATAGTTCACCCAAAAAACAAACAGGACAATCAAAAGTTTTCAGGTTCTGTAAAATGCAGTTCAAAATCTAAACCACGGTTGACAAATTCACATGCTCTGGGACCACCACCCATCCAGGTTTTTATTCCAACCAGCTCATTGTTTTTATTCACATCCAGTGGTTTGCATTGCATAGAAAATGCTTACAGGCCCTCGACTTTAGGATGAATTAGGACATTTGTTTCATATACATTATCAAGTAGCATACATTTGAAAACAAACAAGTGCTGGTTAGATTAAAAACCCAGCCTACCGGATGTTGTCAAGGAGCACAGATGAGAGTTCCTGGCTTAAGCAATGACTTAAGACACCATCTTGAAAGTCGCATGCTTTAAACTTGAATCTCCCTCTTCAGGGCTGTACATCTCACTCTTGAGGACAGGCAAGCCGGGCATCTCCTCACCTTGCCCGACACCCAGGGCAAAGCAGTCCCCTTCCTCACAGCCAGGGTACGATTTCAGGACAAAACACAGGAAGGGCAGAGGCTGTTGTACCTACACCAAGCTTCAGCCTTGCGTGACAGGAGTGGAGAAAAGGGGCAGCTGCTGTGGCACGAGAATTCCTGACTCCTGGGGGCTTTAATGCTTGGGTCTGATTCTGGTTGCTGGATTCAGTGCAGCTATTGGAGACCTGTAATACACAGGTGGTCAGGCTAGATGACGTGGTGGCCCCTTCTGGCTTTAAACTCTAGGCCATTGTTAGGCCTCTGAGCTAATGTGGTACACGATGCTTGAAAGAAGGAGTTGCCATGGCCACCTACAGCCCTTCCTTCCCATTTACTCCTGGCAGCTGTGGAGTTCTGGTAAATAACCCACAGAAACTAGGCCAAAAGAAATGGGACCCGAGAGAATATCCCAGTGGGGCCAGCTTCCATCTGCACAATTAACCTGCTGCAGCCTTAGTTATAAAAGCCACAGCGCGCCTCTAGGGCACATTCCTCTCCCTCCTCCTGTACCCACAGCTCTCTTCACTCTCTCAGAGCTGCAGAAGCAAGATGAGTTAGTGCTGATTCAATTAGAGCGAGGCAGAGTCTGCTGACGCACAGGTGCTTGGAAGTGGAGGCGGAAGGTCTCCCGTAGATACTTTAATGGAGCACTGAGGTCCGGTAATAGGCTCTAATCAGATCAGACCCCATTCACCCAGCTCAGATTAGTTGTCCTGGCAGCAAGACACAATGAGGAAAGAGTCACTCTGCTGTAATGGAGACGGATGTCACGTCCACCTGCTGCTCAGCTCCACACACTACCCCTTCCCCAACTTATAGCAGGCAGAGCTGATAAAAGCTCCAGGCCCAAGACACTGACAGCAACCACGAGGAAGCTCCCAGCTTTCCATGCAGCCCCAAAGTGGGGGGCCCCTAGCAGACAGGCTGAGGGAAAGCACTGGCTGTCAACCAAGTGCACACAGCTCCAGGACCCCGCAACCCTCTCTGCAACAGGCGGGCAGAAAGTATCTTGTCTAGCAAGGACCACAGAGGTACCCGAGCCAGGGTCACAGCATGCAGCTGGAAAGGGCAGAGCTGGACTGGGTCTCCCCACATTAAGGCCCCTTTGAAAGCGACCCTCCCAACTTGCTGAGAGGCTGGTGAGGTTCCCGGCAACTGGAGCTGTAGAGAAGGGAGCCCCTACAATTGGCTAAACCTCATTGCTATCGACCGCCTGCCTTCATTAGGTGGCTTGCAGAGGCGCCTGATGGCTCTTTAATGCGATTAGGGCCACAGCTTCACGGAACACGGTAAGATAAGAGTTTGGCCCAAATTCAGCCTCTCGCTGTAAGAAGAGCCACAATGCGGCCGTGGAGAGGGGAGACCACAGCTCCAGAGTGGTCTCCTTCCCCATCGGACAGGAATGGGGCTTAAGCTGCCCTGGAGGGGAAGCACTCTCCGTCCCCTGCCCAGCCCTGGGAAAGCCATCTGTCTGTCCCCTGGCCCCACTCAGACAGACGCTCTGTCCAAAGTCAGTTGGTTTTTATTCCATCCAATTGCCGCGTGAACAGACCAGAAATACAAAAAACAGAACATAAAAAAAACACTGACGCAGCCCAACTATCGGCCAAGGGACAAGCTGAGGACGGCCTCCTCCCAGCCAGCCAGCTCCCCCCTGCAGGACCTGCGGGCCATGTCCCCCAATCCGCACAGTGCGCCAGGAGGGCCTCCCACTAGGACACAGTGGGGCTCTGACAGCATGAAGAGAAAGGAGGGGTGCGCCCCCCTTCCTGTCTCCAAAGTTCAGGATAGGTCCCGCAGTTCCATGGGGGAGGAAGGGGCAAGGAAGGTCCAGAAGCAGGGCAGGTTCTAGCCAACAGAGCAGCCATGCCACCTCTCCAGCCCATGCTGAAAGGGCACAGGGGCTCTAGGCCTCACCTCAGTGGCCTATGACCTGTGCCATCAGAACAGGGGTAGGGCTAGAGGGAGGGAGCAGGGCTTCTCTAATCCGAGCCAGATGCAGAGTCCTCCAAGCTGGGGGGCGTGCTGGCGATTTCCTCCTCCTCCGAGTCCTGTGGGGAGGAGGGAAGTGTGTTAAAAGGAGACCACAGGCAGCCACAGCTGCCGATTGGGGCGGGAGCCTCCCCTACATTGCCCACTCCTACCTCCTTCTTGTTGTCACCAGAGCTTTCGTCACTGGAGACGAACTCCTTGCTCTTGAAACTCTCTCCCAGCTGCTTGGCGGGGGACTTGGCCATGGACTTGGCAGGTGCCGCCTTCTTCTCCACTTTTCCCTTCTGCTGGTGTGGTTTCTTCTTGTATTTTTCCCTGCACAGGACGGGGAACAGCGAGCAAACAGGGGTCAACCTGAACCCCTATGCCAAAGGCCCTACAGCATTGGTGGAAGTGCCAAGGGGCCACAGGGCAGGGAGAAAATGGACGATGCTTCACTCCCACATGGACCACCCCTTTCCCCATCATCTCGCCACTTTCCCTTGAGTGGAATGGGCTTCGCAGGATGGGGCCATGGCCCTTCATTGCCCACCCCAACGCTCCCAGCAGCCCAACCAACTCACTTCTTGGAGCGCTCCGATTTGCCCCCCTCACTGTATTCCTTCATGGCCTTCTCATAGTCCCTCTTGGCATCTTCTGCTTTGCGATCCCACTCCTACCACCAGAGCACAGAGTTGGCAATGCCCCTCCTTGCTCACTTGCCCCAACCCCCAAGATCCACTTCTGACCCCACCAAATATGAAGCTATTCCCCCAGCCCCCCACAACCCACCAAAACAGATGCCCCTCCCCACCCACAGCCCCTCCCCACACCAGACAGCCCCTTCCCCATATTGGGGTGGCCTCTGAGATCTCTTCACTCGGTCCCCCCTGAATTCCACAAGCCAGACCTACACCACCCCAGAAACAGCCCTGCCTCCCCCTCCAACTTCCCTCCCTCACAACCACCACCACCACCACCCACACCACCAGACAGTTAGAATATGCCACCCCACAACCCAAACCCACCTCTTTCTTCTCCTTGGACATGCTCTTCCAGAGCTCCCCAGCCTTCTTGGACAGGTCAGTGATGCTTATGCCAGGGTGGTCAGACTTGATCTTCTCACGGCTGGCATTCAGCCACAGCATGTAGGCAGACATCGGCCTCTTGGGGGCGTTGGGGTCCTTCCCCTTCTTACTCTGGGAAGAGGTGGCAGCAGGTGCAGAGCGAGAACAATCGGGGAATCCATCAAGACATGGCTCTAGAGTTCCTAGGATCAGAGGCTCTCCCCATGGCAAGGGCCTCTTGTGCCCCTCATTAACACTAGGGCAGGCCATTTGAAACCCCAGCCCTTCCCACAGCAGCCAAACACACTCAAGGGGCCCAGGCTGTACGAGGCCTTTGGAAGAGAATAAGACAAGGCTTCTAGGGCCAGCAGACCCGGCCAGGGTGGGAACGCAGGGAAGATCTGAGGTGACATTGGGCTTGGGAGAGCAGCATGGAGGGGAGTCACCCGTCCCCAGCTGGAGGCTGTTCAGCATCCCAAGCTCAGGGACAGTGGGACTCCCAGGCCAGCTCCCCATCACAAAGGACACTCACTCGTGGCCTCATCATAATTCCTGAGGGCTCCATCTCCCCACAGGGCTGGCGGGGAGGTGCGGAGCTGCTGCCTGCATGCCAGGGGTGGAGGATCCCACTCCTCCGAGCCAGCGGTCAGGAGCCATGCAGCCCCTTCCGCTAAGGCGGCTCTCTCACCTCTGACAGCTTCTTGCGGGGCTTGCGCTCCTTGACAATCTTGGCTTTCTTGGCTGGCTTCCTCTTCTCCTCACGGTCACTGCCGCCATCGCTGCTGGAGGAGCTGGCCGAGACTTCGCTGTCGAACCTGCGGGAGGGGGACAGCAGCCCAGCGTCAGACCCACCCCCACCAAACCCCACCACTCCCAGGGCCGGGAGTCCCCAGCTCAAAGAGGAGGCCAGCGCAGATCAGATATCAGAGCAGATAGATTGCTCCAGGGACGCCGGGTGGAAGAGACAGGGCATGGCAACAGGAACAGGCTCCTCGCCAGTCCCTGGAAATAGGGTGGCAAGGGGCACTGCCAGATACTCTGGACAGGGCACCAGGGGCATGGCCAGCTCTTGGGTGCCCATGGTCCCCTCCCACACACCAACTGCTCCCATCCCTGGGTGACACTCCAGACCAGCTGGCAGCAGAACCCAAGTGCTGACACCAAGCAGACATGCCAACTGGAGAGACGGGGGCCCTCCCTGAGCACAGCATAGGGCACAGCACAGGCCACTTCCCAGCCCCCCCGACCAACGGGTCCCCTGCTCCTAACACGGGAGCCCACTTGGGATGAGGTGGGAATGTTCTGTAACACTGTTATGAAACTGACTGCATACCTCAGTTTCCTTCTGCACTTTGCACTGCTGCCCAGGGATGCAGAAGGGTTAAATCTGCTCTTGGGACAGAGCAAGAACCAGGAGACACGTGTCAGGTAGCTGGCTGGGTTGGTACAAACAGATCGGGAAAGGACTGGCGGAAACTGACCCACCTCAACGGGGGATCCAACAAGCCAGCGGAAACACCAATGGTCGGGACTTTCACCCCTAGCAACCACCAGCCAAGAGGGAGAGGTTCCCTGGGAAGCAGCACAAAGGCCACAGCAGGGGAAAAGTGGCTGGGCCTCAGCGTTGACAAGGAGTTCGATAGAAACAGAGGCTGTAACAGATATAACTGACAGCACTTCACCCTGAAGGGAGATGTTACAAGCCTCCTACAGGGGTCTGGCTTGGCTGGATTCACTGCAGGGAGTCACAGAGAGAGACCGCTGGGGCCCCAAGGCTCAGTTTCAGAGTCTTTGAGACCACGGGCCTGCCCCTGTGTGGGTCCTTGGGGCCTGGCACGCTGAAGAGGTCACTCCCAAGGGACTGGTCACTGGCTGGGCATGGATTGGATCCGTGACACCACCCCACAGCCCAGCGAATCACGAGAAGGAAATCCTCACCAGCGACTTCTCCCCGTCGTCATTTGCTCCCGTTGATCCCACTATACTCAGAGTTGTGCCCCCCCATTCCTGGTCCTCCGAGGTCCAGGATTCACAGAGCCGCACCATGTCCACCTGCAGTTATCGCTGCTCCAAGTTACGCAAGCAGCTTCCCCATTAGGCAGTGCCCTCAGCCCGATCGTTTCGGTGATCATTTCTCTGGCAGCATTCCCTCTGGCAGGCGTGCCAGCTCACACAGCACACTCCAGAACACAGATCTCAGCAAGCAGCAGGGGTCAAAGCTTTGTGCCCAGGATGGTGGGTCGGGCACAGGGGCAAAACCCACAGCAGCAGGGGCAAAATCCTAGTGCCTACCCTCTATCCTAAAACCACCCTGCCTCACTCAGGGAGCCTTTTATTATTTGTATGGTGGTAGTGCCAGTCAGGCGTCAGGCCCCACTGCGCTAGGTGCAGTACAGACACGTAGCAAGAAAGAGAGTCCCTGCCCCTAACAATCTAAGCAGTCTGCAGATTTCAGACACTTGGACAATCCACCACTAAGATGCAGCCACATCGGGGGGGAAGGCAGCAGCTGCTTAATTGTTCAGAGCAACACTAGGTTCAGGACAGGAAGAGAAGAACCCTCACGTCCAGCTGGGGCTACTGGGCCATTTAGGTCAACAGCCAAGAGTCCCCCAGGTTGACAGCTGGCCACTGAGCCTAATGGCCATAACCTGGTGAAAAAGGCTAGGGGAATCCTGCCTGCCAGGGACAAAGATCTCAG
This sequence comes from Mesoclemmys tuberculata, assembly GCA_007922155.1. Classification (NCBI taxonomy): domain Eukaryota; kingdom Metazoa; phylum Chordata; order Testudines; family Chelidae; genus Mesoclemmys; species Mesoclemmys tuberculata. Next base: position 1,191,788 of record ML675613.1, on the reverse strand, counting down.
ACAGCAGCACCAAGCCACCTAGTGACAGTGTCCCCTTGGCACTATGCTGGAGGCAAGAGTGACGCAGCACCTGGCGCCCCTTTGCGCCACAGGGAGCTCGGAGCTGACAGCCCTACATTGACAGCACCCAGTCCCTGCCCCCATGGGGAGGATTCCCATCCAAGAATGGGCCAATCAAAGGACAAGGTCACAGCCCGAGAGCCCCACGCCAGGCACCCCCTCTCCCCACTGGCCCCTACTCACTCTTCTGCCACGTCCTCGTCCTCCTCCGCAGGGTTAAATGATTCATCTGGAAGGAAAGGGAATGCAGGGGTCATTTCTCCTCCTGGGGACGGAGGCAAGGACAGGGCCGGGGAATGGGGATTCTCCCCACGGCCCAGCAGGAGGCGCTCTCACCAGGCTGGGGATGGCAACAGCCACGGGGAAAGGGCTGAATCGAGTGCATGGGAACGTCTCCCTAGCCCCAGTTGGGGGCAAGTTTCACAGCCTGGAGGAGGAGCCCCAACCACTGGGCAGTCGGGGGCAGGTCTCACAGCCAGGGGGAGGAGCCCCAGGCACAGGGCACCAGAGGTGGGTCTCACCAGTCTCCTCCCCTGATTCATCGCTGCTGTCATCGGCATTCTCCCGGATCTTGCCTTCCTCCTTCATCCTCTCCAGGTAGGCGTCGTGCTGGTCCTCGTCAGAGTCAGCGTACTCATCATAGCTCTGTGGCATGGACTGCCCGGAGAGGGCAGGGGAGGCCACATGAGTGCCAGTCTCCACCTCTCCCTCCAGCAGAGGGGAAGGGCAGACGCCACCCCCCACCCCAGTGTGCAGAGAACAGAGAACTACAACTCCCAGCATGCTCCTGGGTGCACCCCCCCACTCCAGGAAAGGATCCCCAGCACTCGGTGCACAGGCTGCATGCAGGGCCTGGAGGAACAGTGTTACCCGGGTTAGGTGTGGCCCACTGGGCGAGGAGATCAGGGGGCCATGGCCCCCCCCTTCCCTCCCATGGCTCATTCAGGGTTACTGTGGTTAGTAGGGAGCACCACAGCCATTCAAAGGACACCTGCACCAGGAGGAGGGGAAATCGCACGGACCTTTTTCTTCTACAAAGGGTAAGGAGAGAAGAGAAAGTGAGAAGGCGGCAGATTCTGCAGCAAGAAAGAGAAAGAACCCCTGCCCTCACCCAGCCCCCATAATGGCCAAGGGGCGCCCGGTCAGGATGGGATGGGGACCCAGCCACTGCCCCACCCCACCACAGGTACCTCCTTGTGGCCTCGGTTCTTGATGTTCAGCTTCTTGGCGTTGACAAAGTCAAACAGCTTCCCATACTCCTCCCTGCAGGGGGGGGCAACAGAGAGCAGACGGGGTCACGGGGAGGCAGGATTTAAAGCTCCCCATCCATGAGCAAGTGAGAGGGCAGCGCTTGGTGATGGCATGGGAAACGGCAGCCCCCACCGCCAGGCTGGTGGTGACAAGGGCTTCCTGGGCTGAGTAAGGGAGCAGAATACCAAAGCAGGCGGCAAGACAGGTGTGTCACAGGGGAGCAGAAGGGGCCACAGAACCGAAGGGGCAATCAGCAGGTACAGCCATGGCTATGGAGACGACAGCTTGGGGGCATTCATGCTCACCTCTCTCTGTTGATGGGGGTTTGGAGGGAGTGGAGCTTCCCATCAGGGCCAGGCTCACCTCTCTATGCTGCTGACGATATACCGCGTGCCCAAAGCAGGCGGGGGACCCAGGCTCACCTCTCTATGCTGCTGACGTGTACCATGTGCCCAAGCAGGCGGGGAACCCAGGCTCACCTCTCTATGCTGCTGAAGGTGTACTGCGTGCCCTGCTTGGTCTCGATCTCAAAGTCGAAAGAGCGCGTGGTGGTGGTGCCGCGGGCGAAGTTGACGAAGGAGATCTCGTCAAAGCGGATGTGCACCGGGGGCTTGTGCACATAGATGAAGCCACGCTCCAGCGGGTAGAGCAGCCCTGAGCTGGCCTTATAGGAGCAGGTGATGCACTGGGCTCCTGAGTGCCTGCGGGGACAAACAGCTTTATGCTAGCAAGGCTCCCATGCACAGACTCTCCCCCAGGGGAGATCAAACAACAATAAAGCAACGATTCTCATTCCTCATGTACCTCTGAGGCACAGCTCTCCTCCCACTGGAACTCCCAGCCATAAGGACGGGCAAGTCCTGTCCCCCCATCAAAGCCCCACCAAAGGAGGGGACCTCACAGAACAGGGTTACTTCTAAACAGTTTATTAGCAACTGGCTGCAGATCCCACTCCCCGCCACCCTGGAGCTAGCCAGTCCAGGACCAGAGCTGGTGCCCCCTAGAGAGGGAAGGTACCACGTCCGATTCCCCACCCCCGAGCCAGAGTCTCCCACCCCGGGACAGGGTCGGAGACAGGGCTCGCTAGAAGGGAAAGGCCCACGTCCCATTCACCACCCCAAGTTAGGCAGCGCCTATGCCTTGTGGGGAAGCCCCATGTCCCATTCCCCTGCCCCCATGTGCTCACCCCTGGAAGTTGCCAGGCACGGTGATCTTTCGGTTCACCAGCGCTTTCATGACCCGACTGACCATCTCATAAAGCGAGCCTGACATGTTCTTGGTGAGTCGGCCCTCAAACCGCTTCTCCACCTCATCCCTATGGCACAGGGAGAACGGCAGCATGAGGACAGAGGGCAGGAGAGAGCCCATCACCAGCAGGAACAACGCGGGATGACCCAGGAGATCCCAAGCCAACCGAGAGACAGGATCACGGGGAGCCCTCAGACCCGCAAGACTAGAGCACCACCAGAGGACAATGCATAGCCCTCAGGCAACATCTGCTCCAAGGAGAAGAGAGCCCCCTGCTGAGGCTTGGAAGGGAACCAGCCCGGATGGGGATGGCCAGACACTCATGCCAGGCAAGTGCTGGGAGTCCACATGGGATTAGAGGGATCCTGCCAGGAGCAAGGCAAGGCTAGCAGAAAATGGGTCTGGCTGGGCGTGCATGCCTGGGGATAGAACCAGACTGGCAGGAGTGGGGAGAAGAGAGGGAGGTCAGGCCAGCAGGCAGGGCAGAGCCAGGCTGGCAGGAGCAGGTGGAGGAGGGTCCAGCCCAGGAAGGAAAGGCACTCACTCATTCATGTTGAGGGTCAGAGAGATGTCCTCATCTTTGGAAAAGAGCAGGATCAGGAAGTGGTAGCGCGTCTGGCCCTGCTTGATCGGAGGGTCCAGGCTGATCTAGAAAGGAAGCCAAGGATACAGACAGGTGAGGAATCCCAGAACCCCAAGATCAGGGCTCTCCTCCATTCCAGCCCGCTCCCACCTCAATGCAACATCCTCCCCAAGTGCTGCAGGGCAGCTCTCCTTCCCCCAATTCCCTCCCACTCCCCCCGCCACAACACCACAAGTAGCTGGTCTGGGCCTTTTGATCCATTTGCTACCCTACCCCCAGGCATCCCACTGGTGTGGGATCTGCCAACCCCACCATCCTCCCTGAATGCACCGAGGGGGAGGGAATCTGCCAGCCCACCAGCTCCCTCCTCACCACAAAGAACATCTGGCGCTGGTCCTTGTGGGGCAGCAGAAAGAGGCGCAGCACGGTGGTGTAAGGGATCTTGTAGTCAAAGGTCTTGCCGTGGAGGTGCAGGAAGGTGGGGTAGATGCGGATGTCATAGCGGCCACGTGGTGTCAGGCACTGCAGCTCCCGGAAGATGCAGATGGCATCCCCGGTGGCCTGGATCACGTCCGCCTTGGACAGCACGTTCTGGGCAAAGGCCTAAGGATGAGGGAGGAAGGCGGCAGCTTTATTCCAGACAGCTGTACGCAGCCTCCCAAAAACCTTCCCCAAGCTCCTCCACACAGGCCACACTCCCATCCCCCCCATGCACTCTCACCTCCACGCGAGCCACGCCTCCCACACCCCCACGCACCTCCACTGGGTCCACGCCGTCCTCCTGCGTGGGCGGCACATAGAAGCGCACCTCCATGAGCGACACCTCGGCATCGTCGTTCTGGTGGAACTCCAGCGTCACCTCATTCTTGCCCGTCGTGCACTGGGACACGTTGCTGAGCGGGATCTCGAACACAGGCTGCTCCCCAATGTCGAAGGACAGGAGCTGCCCTGCGGGAGGGGGAACGCAGCAGGTCAGCAGAGGGCAACAGACTCCCACGCAGCCGGCGGCTCCCCCCATCAGACCACCCCCGCAGCCAGCAGTGTCGATGGCAAGGAAAGGGCTGAACAGCTACAAGGCAGTGCTGGGCGGACAGGAGCAACTCAGAGCTCCCCAGCAGTGCAAGTTCCCCCTGCAGGAGAAAGTGGAGCGACAAGCTACTCCCTCTCTGCGGCACACAGCCATCCACTCCCGACTCCAGCCCCCACCTCTGAGTCACTACAGAAGCAGAGCTCCTCTCCCTGCTACGCCCCCTGCTCTCCCAGAGCTGGCCTTCATTGCAGGCCTAACCCCAGCTCAGTCGCAGGTTCTTCCCCTTACACGATCCGCGTTCACAGATCCACATGCCACTCGCAGCGCTGCAGCCAACTGCAAGGCAGACCCCAAAGCGGCTGTTAACATGCTGCTACCCCAAGGTAGGTGCAGTCCAGATACGGAGAGACAGGCACTCCCACCCAATGAGACATAATTGTCTTCCAATCCCTTCCCATCAGCCCCCTGAGCAGAAGTGGACTGTCTAGCTGCCTCCGCTCAGCTTCCCACTTGCAGCCTCTATACTAGCCACCATCCCCAGTGTCTGATACAGAACTACAGTGGCTAACCTGCCCGGGCATGAGCGTGTGAACACATCTGAACCCCAGGCGGGCAGACAAGTCATCCCCAATGCCCCACGAAGACGAGCACAGAGAGTCATGGTGCTATGAATCCTGGGCTAGCTCTAGTGCTTGGCAGATACGTGCCAGCACGGATGTGGGGCAGGACAGCACAGCAAATGTGGTTGCACAGTCGCAAGTTAGGCTACCATGGGTAAACGCGTCCTGTGCTTCACAAGCAATGAAGACAGAGCCCCAGAGTCACCTCCAAACTTCACGGTCCCCCAGTTCCAGCCCTTCACACACAGATCCTTCTCTGCCAGCTCCAGGCGATAATGGGACTTGAAGAACTCTGACAGTTTGTCAAACTCCTGAGTGGGAAGCAGAGAAGTCATCAGAAACCACCATAACCCATCAGCCTGAGCCACGATCCCACGGACCCTTCCCTCACCCTGGACCTCACCAGGGCTCCCTGTTCCTCCCTCCCAGAGAGGGCCAGCCATTGCTGGAAGCCCACAGCTCCCCCGTGGGTAACAAAACAGCGGGGAGCTCCAGCACTCCCCAATCTAGGACAAATGGCTGCAACACGCAGCATGTGCCAGGAGCAGGTGAGCAGGGCAGAAAAATCAGTCACTAGAAGAACGACAGCAGAGCTAAGGGAGAGCAGGTCGGGGTTCACAGTCCCATGTCTTTGCTGGACAAGCAGGTGGAGCTGAAAACCCTCAGAGAGAGGGACACACCCCAGTATGTGACTGGCAACTGCGGAACAGCCAGTGAGAGCAGCTGCAGACATAGCCAAAGCAGGCATATTTAAGGCTGGTCTACGCTACAGAGTTTTGTCGACAAACAGTCATGGTGTATACACTTCTATGCTCTCCCCAGACAAAATTCCCCTGCTTTGGCAACAAAATAAAACACCTGGCCAAGAAGCGTAGAGCTTTCTGCAGTGAAGTTAGAGCGACAAAGTGTCACTGTAGACGCTGTGTGCCATAACTGGCCTCCAGGGGCTATCCCACAATGCCCACCCGGACTGCTCTGCTCACAGTTTTGAACTCTGCTGCACTGGCCTGCACTCCAGCTACACAGGCATGCGTCCCTCCCCTGTCAAAGCCCCAGGAAGTTTTGAAATGGCTCAGCACGGAGAGTTCACGCAGCTACTGCCCAGGTGAGCTCGCCGGCTTCCGGCAGCAAACAGGCTCCTGCCTGGGCTACAGGGGAGAGGTGGATCATTCTCTTGGGTCTGTGGGGAGAGGAGGCTGTGGGAGAACTCCTATGGCAGGCATGCAGACTGCAAGGCCGCTGCTGGGGGAGGAAGGACAGAGACTCCTCCTGTGCTGTGCAGAGCCAGTGAGGGAGGCAGGGGCTGAGGTTAGGGTGTCCCGCTCCCTCTACTGACATACAGGTCTCTGCTGAGCTGGGGAGGGAAGGGGAGAACAGGGGGACACCAGCTGTCTGTGCACCAGCTCTGTCTCAGGATTGGTTGTTTCCAGCTTCTGTCTGAAGTTAAAGAGACAGCATGCGGGCACACTCACTGTCCCTCAACACACACAACGTCTCTGTCTCCCTCTCTCACACACAATCACCCCCCCCCCAATGACCCCACTCATACACTTCTGGGGGTTTCTTGTCTTTGAGCTTAGCAATGGCAGTTTGGCTGACAGAACAGTGGAAAGGAGCAGTCAACCTAGTAAGATGCCCATGGAACGATGGGATTCAGAAACCACCATGTGATGCTGCGCCTGCCCCAAGAGGCATTGCAATCCCTTCCCAAAGCACCCTGTGTGCAGTAGCACAGTGGGATAGCTACCCACATTGCACTGTTCCCTGTGTCCATGCAAGAGCAGGCAGTCCGAATGCACTCCACTGACACAAGGATCACCCAGAAGACATGCAACAGCAGTTTAATTACAGTGGGGGTTATACGCCGGTGTAACATGTGTCAACTAGATCTTAGATGTGCAAAGAGCTCCCGGCAGTACTCCCTCAACTCTCTCTGCCTGGTGCTGATGAGCTGTTTGTTCTAACCCTCCCCCTCCCTCACAGTCTCTTACTTCAGCTTCCCACGACACCTGCTCCATGCTCTCCTCTGCTACCCTGTTCCCCTCACTCCCCTTCCCTTCTTCCATTCAGCTGATCCCCTCCTAACTACACCCACCAGGAAAGAACACCAGGGCACTAACAAGATACCTGCTGCCATCACATAGTTTACTCTGCTTGTGCGTTCCAGTCTATCCCTGACCCAGTGTCTGCCTCGTCTACTTAGACCATGAATTCTTTGGGGCATGAACTATCTACTACTTTGTACAGTGCCTAGCAGAATGTGACCCCATTCTCAGTTGACTCTTAGGCACGACCATAATAAACACCATTAATTAAAGAAAAGAAAAAAAAGACTTCTAGGAGAGAACCTGAAAGCTGAAGCTCATGGCAAAAGGTTTGGGCCAGGAACTGACTCCTTAGGGCAGGAGGTGTGTACACAAAACAAGATGGGATGCAATACTTGTGAGGGCATGAACTGTATTGAGACACTGATGCCACAGGGGCAAATCCAGGAGGTTGCCAAGCAATCACCACCTTGTAGCCGGTAGGGGATGCCCACCCCATGTAACTCCCCCCCAGGAGTCTGGTCAGGGGGTGGGGTGAGTGCTTCTAGGAGGGGAGCCAGGCAGAACAAGGTCTCACCGATTCCCTGAAGCCATCGTACTTGTAGACATGTCCATTCTTGGTGAGCAGTTTGAGGCCATGCCCGAGCGCCACACGGCGCCAGATGCCCTCCGCTAGCTCAGAGGCCTGGATGTTGTCCACCTTGCCTGTCTTGCTGTTCTTGAAGATGACGCCCTGGCGGCTCAGCCGCAGCCGTCCATCATTCTAAGAGAGAGACAGGGGTTGGTGAGGGACACAGACACATTTCAAGAGCTAACTGCATACACCAGCGAGAATAACAGTGGTGACACACTGGAATGGGGTCAAAGAATACACCCAGAACCCTACATCAGCCAGCAACACCCTTTCTCCTCCAGGGAAAAGCCTACTTGATACCCACCCCCATGCAGGAAAAACAGAGACCCCATCTCTCCTCTCCCACGCAGGCATGCATTCACCCCATACCCAAGACATAAACCAACCCCACCGCACACACCCTGTCTCGTGCAAGATTCATTCCAAGATTCTCCCATCTCCCCCCAACACGAATCACAAGGCCACCACACCAGCTCAGCACTTTAAGTCAGCCAGAGTGGCACCATAAAGCCTATATTCACTTGAGCTTGAAGACTGACTAGCCACTTAGGAGCAACAGCCCAATAAAGGGCATTTCACAGATGTAGGGACAACACTCCCCACCGTAACCATCACTAGCAACAGCCAAAGATTTGGATTTCTTGGCAGTGGAGCCAGCTCATTTATGAAACTCAGGGCGCCATGCACCTCCACTGTAACTGGCTAATGCTCATGTCTGGGAATAAACAGGATCTTGCATTGCACTTCTGGAAGTCTCCCAAGCTTCAGCCATTCAGGCTAGGCCAGTTCCCACAGCACTTGATGACAGCATGCAGCAGTTTAGAACAAAATGCGAGGAGTCTGTCCCCAGAAGTTCCAATGGACTGTGAACTTCAGTTAGCCGAGAGATACTTACCAGAGCAGGAATGCAGCCAGGACGCAGGTGCTAACTCCCCAATGGCCGGGGAAGCATCAGTAGATCTTTTAATACATACAGGGATCCGGCATGTTTTGTCTCATCAAAACAATGCAGCCCAGCTCCCCTAGCATGCTGCTTAATTTGTGGGCTCAGTAACGACATGGGGAGAAAGCATACTCCCCCACCCCCGAGTCACCCACAGTGTCTAAGTTTTTCTTTGGGGTGTCACTACAGCTGTGACACCGCTTAGCGTGAGAGCTGTAATGAAATGAGAACCACAGTTCAGCACCTTGTCGCAGCCCTAGATACACCACTCCACCGGCCACAGTAACAACATCTCCCAGACCCTCTGCTTCCCACCCCTAGAAAGGCATGGCTTTCCAGGTTTCCTGCATCTCTCACCATGGACCCCTTCACCTCCTGGTATATTTCGTTGAACTCCAGCGTGTCCGCCATGATGGCCCCCTCCCCACCTTGCCCACTCTGGTGGGTCTCTCTCACAGCGATGGGTCAGGGAGAGCTCTGGGGACTAGGTTCCGTCAGGGAGCTCCCCAGAGGCAATGAAGCTCTTCAGTCCCCTCCCAGGCCCCGCATGCCCCCGTGTAGCCTGGGGTGAGCGTCAGAGCAGCACAGCACCTGGGGAGGAGAGAACACAAATGACTCCACCAGTAGACAGAGAGTGGATATGGGGCCAGGCGCCCACCCAACCAGTGAGCCTCACCCAGCCGGGCTTGGGCCGCTGGAGAGCCTCACAGGAGTCCGCAGAGGCTGGACCATGCTCATGCAGACCCCAACTCCCCTCCCTGCCCCCGCCCCGCTGCCAGCCCATCCCCCAGACCCCGACCCCCATCCCTGCCCGCTGCCAGCCCATCCCCCAGACCCCGACTCCCATCCCTGTCCCTGCCCCGCTGCCAGCCCATCCCCCAGACCCCGACCCCCCATCCCTGCCCCCGCCCCGCTGCCAGCCCATCCCCCAGACCCCGACCCCCATCCCTGCCCAAGGCAGCAGCTGTCCCACGCCAGCCCCCTTGCCCCCCCAGACCCTGCACCCCCTTGCCCCCATCCCCCCAAACCCTCCCCACCCAACCCCTCCCCCAGGCACCAGCCCCACCAAACCTCCCCTGCCCCAGGACCCCTCGGCCCCATCCCTGCCCCAGGCCCCGCAGCCGCAAGCCCCGCCCCCTCCTGCCCCCCAACCGCAAGCCCCGCCCCCCGAACCCCAGGCCCCGATGCCCCCCGACACCGACCCCCCTCCGGGATCAGTTTCCCGCCTGCGCAGCACGAACCTCACGCGGGGACGGAGCCTCCCGCACCGCAAACCGCCCCTCCCCCCACCCCACCCACCCCCGCGACATCCGCCTTCCGGGCCGCGCTGCCATAGAGACGCCGGCCATAAAGGCCCCGGCGCGCGCGCACCTGCTCCCACCATAGAGTTCCGGCGGGGCTCCGGCTAGTGGGGCCCTCCCGGGGTCCGCGCGCTCCGCCCGCCCGCTGGGACTCTGCTGCCCCCTGCTGGGCTCGGCGGCCGACGGGCAGCGCAGCGCGAACACAGCGCCCGGCCCCGCCCCCCGACCTCAGCCCCAGCCCCCTGCCCTGCCCTGGACCCCTCCCCCTCCCTCCCCCAACCCTGCCCCAGCTTCCTAGACACTCCCCCATCCCTGCCCTAGCCTCCTACATGCTTCTCCCACTCTCCTCCCTCCCTGCCCTATATCTCCTGCCCCACCCTCCTACATCCCTCCTTCCCCCATCATTGCCCCAGCCTGGTAGACACTCTCCCCACTCCTACACTGCTCCCCATCCCTGCCCTACACCCCTTTCCCCATCCGCCTTGATCCCTCCCCCATCATTGCCCCAGACCCCTTACCCACCACTCCCATCTCCACCCCAATCCCCCTGACTCGCAGGGTCCCCTTAGCCCACATTTGGCCTCTCTGGACATTCAGCAGCCCTGTAAAGCCAGGGTGACCCCGAGCTCATTGCTTCCCCCATCCCCTCCCCTGCCATCCTCTCCCCCATCAGCTACCAGCTGCTGTGCTGGGACATTGTAGTGGTGGCCATGATCCTTGTCCTAGTGTGAAGGTGGTAACAGCATGAGCTGCTCAGCTTTGACCGAAAGAACCACGCAGCTTTGCACCCCCACAAGGACCCTGCTCCCACCACCCACACTGCTCCCCAGAGCCTCCTTTGCAATGGCCTGGCTCACCATGCCACAGGCCTCTCGCCAAGGGCAGCTCTCCTGTAAGGGGAGGTTACACCAGACACCTGCCCCCCAGCGCAATGAGAATATTGCAGTGTGAGGGTACAGCACAGGGTGCGCGTACATGGCAGCTTCTGCTCATGCAGCACCCTGTGCCCTGGAGGAGCAGACCTTGGAACTGGATAGTCCAAGGGAGGCTCTCGGCCAGGGCAAGCTGCTTGCAAGGGGCCTGGTGGGATTTGAATTTCCCTGCAACACCCCTCCCCGACTGACAGCACGGAAAGTCCACCCCCCGGGCTGTGGGAAATGACTGGGGGGGTTGTTTCTTTTCTGTAGCAGAATAGGGTGTCAAACATTGCAGAAACCACCAGCCCCACTGGCATGAGTTACTCAGGTGACTCCCGTCTTGGCAGCCTCAGCAGAGGGGCCAGGGCCAAGGATGGCTTGGGCCATGGAGGATGGGGGTCCATCTCACCCCTAGAGGTGCCCCCCCCAGTGGAAGTGGAGTGAGGGCCCTGCATCGGCAGGTACAGTGCACACTCCGAGGAGGACAGGACCTCAGACTCCAGGGATCGCCGCTGCACAGCATCTTCCACCAGCTGCTAATTGGTCTCCAAAGAAAAATGTGCTTAGCTGGCTCTCTCCTTTCCGACTCTTCTTCCATGGCTGCCTGTGTGTCCGGCCAGGGCTGGGATAGCCAGGGGGCTGCGGGTTGAGATTGAGGCACCAGCACAGCTGGGGGGGTGGCAGGCACAAGGCTGGGATGGCCAGGGGCCGTGGGTCAGGATTGAGGAGCAGCAGCAGAGCTGGTGGGGGAGCCCAGGGTGGGCTAACGGGGATTTGAGACAGCACTGAGGATCACTGGCAGAGGTGTGGTGGGGTGGGAGCCCCTGGCTGGGACAGGCTCGGGTTGGGATTGAGAGGCGCTGGCAGAGCTGGGAAGGCGGGGGCGGGAGAATGAGAGCTGAAATGAAATGCACAGAGAGCAGACTCCTTTCTGGATTCGTGGAATGCATTAAAGACCTCTCCACCTCCCCACACCCCAGAGACTCCAACTGGTAATGGATGGGCTAGGAAGCCCCACCTTTCCCTGATGGCATCACCACGGGGCGGGGTGGGGGGAGTTTATTAAAGGGGTCCCTTGGCTCTGGGCAGCCCAGAGTAGCTGCCGAGTAGAGGAAGGCTCCACTCACGTTCCTCACCTTAAAGGGACAGCCCTCCCAATTGTCTCTGGGCAGCCGTCACCTCGGTGCTGCCCCTTGCCCCCTAGTCTCTGGCCCAGGCATCCCATTTGCCCTGGGCTGGTGAGCCCCGCGTTGCTCCCGATGCCCGTGCTCTCCTCCGGCATGAACTGCGTAGCTGAGTTCTTCACCTACGAGACCACCAAGTCGGTGGTGGTAAAGAGCTGGACCGTTGGTGTGATCAACCGGGTCGTGCAGCTGCTCATCATCTCCTACTTCATCGGGTGAGTGCCCACCAGGCCAGGGGAGCTGCCCTGACACCTGGTCTCCACGGCCTTGCTAATGGGGGGAGCAAGGAGGTGAGTCCCAGAGGACGATGAGAATTACCCTCTGGGGGTGACTCACAGGCCACTGCCATACACTGTACCCCACAGAGCCCTAGTCCTGCAGGGAGGAGGCTGGGGGATGAGCCAAGCTCACCCTGGCACCGAACCTTCCCAAGGCCAAGGAGCCCACGTGCCCACGGACCCAGCCCTACATGTGGGTTGCGGGAGGGGGGATGCTCACTGGGAGGGATGTAATCAGTTCACCCAACAACAAGGGGCTCCCCACTTCCCCCCCATCTTGCTGCTGCTGAGGAGGGGCAGGGCTTGGGGGCCCAAGAAATCCCGATGCTGCTGGCCCCACACAGAGAGCCAGACAGCGTCTCGCGGAGATGCAGCTCTCCCCTTCCTGCCATCAACGTGCTGAATCTAAGGGTAGGAGCCTGGAGGCTGGCTTTGGAGGAGCTCTCGGTGCAGGGTTATATACACCATGCACCTGTCAACACCCGTCCCCGCCCATCAGCCTCCCAGGGAGAGAGTGTAAAGACACCCCTTGGGTTGGGTGTCCAGGCAGGGCTGGTGTGTGTGTGACTCTCTGTGGGAAGGGCAGGGCTGTGTGTGGATCTGAGGAGTGTGGTGGGGGGCAGTGTGCGAGCTGAGGGGTGGGGCTGTGA
>ML675613.1:1168134-1178644 GCA_007922155.1 Mesoclemmys tuberculata | reverse complement strand
AGCCTTCCGAGGGAAGTAGTGGGGGCAAATGACTTATCTGGCTTTAAGACTAAGCTTGATAAGTATATGGAGGGGATGTTATGATGGGATAGTTTAATTTGAGCAATTGATTTTGGATTATCGGCAGATAAGTCTGCTCAATGGTCTGTGGGAATGCTGGATGGGATGGGAACTGAGTTACTGCAGAGAAATCTTTTTTGGGTGCTGGCTGGTGAGTCTTGCCCACATGCTCAGGGTTTAGCTGATCGCCATATTTGGGGTCGGGAAGGAATTTTCCTCCGGGGCGGATTGGCAGGGGCCACGGAGGTTTTTCGCCTTCCTCTGCAGCATGGGGCATGGGTCGCTTGCTGGTGGATTCCCTGCAGCTTGAGGTCTTCAAATCTCACTTTTGAGGATTTCAATAACTCAGTCATGGGTTCGGGGTTGTTATAAATGTGTATGGGTAGGGTTTTGTGGCCTGCCTTGTGCGGGAGGTCAGACTAGATGATCATATTGGTCCCTTCTGACCTATGAGTCTATGAGTCTATGAGTCTAAAAGGGAGCGATGGGGTGTGAGCGAGGGGGTTCTGAGGGCAGGGGGACATGGCGGGTACGGTGTGAGCAGAGGCTCTGGGGGTGGGAGGTGACGGGGTGGGTAAGTACGGGACTCTTAGGTTGAGAGGAGTGGGGGTGACGGTGTGTGAGTGGAAGGTTGTGAGGAGAGAGTGGGGGCGAGAGGGTGTGTAAGCGGGGGTTCGGAGGGAGGAGTGGGGGTGATGGGGTGAGAGCGGGGGGCTCTGAGGGAGGAGTGGGGGTGACGGGGGTGTGAGCGGGGGGCTCTGAGGGGAGTGATGGGATGGGGGGCAAGGAGTGGGAAGCACTTTGCCCTGGGCGGCAGGGCTGGAGCAAGCAGGGAGCTGTTCTCCATGTAGGTGGTTGGGTGGGGGGGCTGGCCAGGCCCTGGCCCAGTAATGCTCCAACTGGGCTGGAAGGGGCCTGGGTTGAGCTCCCTGATCCCTGGCAGCAGCCACATTAGCAGCTCAACTGGGGGGGAGGGTTAATCCCTGGAAGGTGGAAAGAGAACTGTTCCCATACAGTCGGGGTGGGGTGCGGGGGGAGGGTTCAGTCGATCCTTTGTGTGCTGGCCTGACGCATCGCCAGGGCAGGGACCGTGCCGGAGCTCCGGTGCAACGCAAGATTCAGCCTGATCCAGACATGGGTGGGAGACCTACCTTGGAAAGGGGTTGCCGCCAGGAGCAGGGCGGGGGCTCACTAGGGCATGCTCTCCCCAGGCCGTCAGCGCTGACCCTAATGCCCCAGCGTGGCACTAACGGGCGCTGCGCTGCAGGGAGCGAAGCAGACGCTCTCCCTGCAGTCAGTGAAGGTCTTCCCCAGGAGGGATGCTTCTGAGCCCCCTCTGATCCCCCCAAACCCTGGTGACCCCCACGTCACCCCTTTCCCTCCAGCCTGGTGACATCCATGCAGCCCCTCTCCCTCACCCCCTGCCCCGGTGGCCCCCGGGACCATTCTTGAAAATGGGATTTACACTCCTAAATCGCTAGTTGCTTTGGAATATTTTCTCCTAAATCCCTTTGATTTTTCCAGTGAGATTCAAGGCCAGATTTTCAGAAGCTTTTCACTCCCTTTCATGCCCCAAACCAGAGACCCACATTTCCAAATATCTTGGCGGTTGGTCCTGAGTTCTTGTAAACAATCGGGCTGCACCAGGAACCGTTGTGTGCTTTGGGAATTTGGCCCCCACCATGTGCGGGGTGATTGCAGCAAAATCGGACTTTGCACTCTTTTGAAAATCTGCCTCGGGGTCCTAAGTCATGGGACGATGGCTGCTACGTTACTCGGGCACTTTTGGAAAATCTACCCAAGAGCAGCAAGAAGAAGCAGCGAAAGGGGGGGAAAATCCAACTTCAAAGAAAAATCTTCAGGGGGCCGCTAGGTGGCATGAGATGTTTAGGAAGAAGAGCTCTGCGTGGCTATTAAGTCCAGACTGGCTCTGAGCCGGCTATGCTCACTTGCTAGTATAAAGGGACATTTTAAATATAGACTCGTAGACTTTAAGGTCAGAAGGGACCATCGTGATCATCTGGTCTGACCTTCTGCACATTGCAGGTCAATTTGCTGCCACTTTACAGAATGATGTGTGATTTCAGTAACCGAGGTTACGGCCCCTGGCCCCCGAAGTGGCATTGACGAACTTAAACATTCAAAAATGCTGAATCAGCTCGCCCCAAAAATCGGACAAGTGTGTTATTAAATTCCTTTGCGTTTTGGTTTCTGAGCCGGTAGGCTTCTCCTGTTATCACGTTTTCTTGGTAGCCAGCAGGACACGACGCTTGCATTTGTTTTCTGTTGATGAAAGCGAAGTGTGTGACCTCAGCTCGCCAAGGGGCACTGCTGGCTCTGTGCCAGCATTTAAATGGGATGCTGCAGCAAGGTACGTGGGTAAACGGAACAACCACCCTCGGTGGGCAGCAATGCCGTGGGAGATAGCAGCAGGAGTGGGGCCAGGAGCAGAACAGCCCTTTCTAAAGGGGGATGTGTCCACCGGCACCATAATTCCAGGAAATCTGAGTGTGAAAGAGAGCTCACCCATTTCCAAAATGGATTGATGAATGTGGCACAAGGTGCTGGATCGTTTGAAAACAGGACCCGTGTGTGTGTGCGCACGTGTGCGTGTGTGGACGCAAGGCAGTTTAGACTGAAAAAAACTAAGGCTAACCTGAAAACAAAACCGCTCCCATTTAGACAAGCCCTAAGGGTGTCACTAAATCCCATGACTCCAGGAGGTGGGGCTCTAACAACACCGGCAAAGACTTGCGATAAAATTCTGAGAGTTGAGGACAACGCGAAGGAACCGTCTCAGCTCTCTCCCATTCCTCTCTCAGGCTGGCGAATTGTGGGGGAGTTCCCCCAACCTGCCCCTCCAGTGAGAGGCTAATGTGGGGCTGTCCCTCTCTTCCCCCCAGCTGGGTGTTTCTCCATGAGAAGGCGTACCAGGTGCGGGACACCTCCATTGAGTCCTCCGTGGTGACCAAGGTCAAGGGCTTCGGCAAATACGCCAACAGGGTCATGGACACGGCAGACTACGTTACGCCCCCGCAGGTAATCCTCACGCAGACGCACAGAGACAGACAGGGCCTGCCCCAGCTGAGATCAGGGCTTCGTGGTGCCGAGCGCTGCACGGACTTGCAGCGAGAGACAGGCCTGCTCTGACTGAGAAAATGAGGAGGTCCAGGCTTGTCTAGCTCGCTCTTTGGTGCAGGGACTCTGTCTTACTAATGAGTCCAGTGCCCGGCACAGTGGGGACCCCAATCTTGGCTGACACTACGGTGATGCAATGAATACCGATACCTGCTGCTTCAGCCTCAAAGCTTGAATTAAAAGAAGCGTATCCTTGATACGAGCCTTATTCAATCACAGAATCGGCTGTTGGTCTGTGTACTCCTGAGTGCAGGGAATGTCCTCACAGAAGCATGGCACCCCCGGCTGTCTTTTCCATGACAGGATGAGAACCCTAGATCAGAGCTGTCTGTAGGCGTCATGGCAGAGGAGGGGGTTGAAAGAGGAGAAGGTGGCAGATTTATGAATATAGAGGGGGAGTCCTCCATCTCCCTCCCCCCCAGTGCGGGAGAGGTGACGGGACCCATGAGATGGAGGGATTTTGTTCCTTTTCTTTGGCCTCATCAGAATCATAAAGCAAAATATCTCATTCCTCCTAAGCACAGCCCAGGACATAGTAGGTTAAAGATACCATTTCCCTGAGCCATCAGCAGCTTTCCAGTGTCCCTCTTTACGGCCTGTGAGCACCAGCATGTGGTGTTCAGGATAAACAAATCAACCTTCGCATTGCATTGTCAACACTGCTCCTTCTCCCAGCTTCAAACAGGGACATTCACACACAGTACTCTCCCAGTTGGAAATTCCCAGAGTAAATTAAGAAGACGGAGGATACAGAACTAGAAGTGAGCGAAAATATCTGGGGGGGAGGGAAAATCTGGTTCAACTGGAGCTGAGCACAATTTTTTCAAAATTGCTCTAACCACTAGACAATGCTCTTCCTGGAGAAACCACAAGTACTCAGTGTGAGGCGCTCTCTCCCTCTAGTGGCTGCATCTGGTAAAGCCTGCTGCTGGCCCGGAGCTAGCACAGCTGGCTCTAGTAGCCGAGAGACAAAGTGGGGGGAGTAAAAATCTTTTAACAGGCTGTTGATGGAAGAGCCAAGCTTTCAAGATGCACAGAGCATTTTTGGTTGATCGGCAACTAGGAAATATAGGGGAGGAGGGAGAAATTGTTTTGAGTCCATGCAAAAAGGAAGTTTTTTTAAATTTCAAGTGTATTGGGGGGGAATCGTTTTGGGTGGAATAAAACATTTTGTTTCCATTGCGAGTGGATTTTAAAATTTTGGTTAGAAAACAAAATTTTGGAAGTTTTGAAAGGAAAAGCCGTTCTGCACTGAAAAAAATGGAAAGGTTTCACTGAGCAAATGTCAAAATAAAATGTTCTGACTTTGTAAAATTACCTATCCTCCCCCATTACAAACAATATGGCCAAACCGTCCCAATTTTACGAAGCGTTCTGGAAGCACGGAATCCGCGTTTTTCGCCAACAGAAAGTTTTGGGTGAATTTTTTCCCCTCAGTGCTGGTCTCCAGTGCAGAGTTAGCTCAAGTGTTGCCCCAACTGGACCCTTTCCAAGCATGAAGACCCTTCCCTACGTCACGGTGATGCTTCTAACCCAGGTTAGCTAGCCCTAGAGGGGAAGAGGTCAATGGCACCAGCACCTTTGTAGAAGTGGGGGGGCGAAGACTAGAATGGGCCCCCTCTGTCTCTGCAGCTGACTGCTCCAGCGGTTAGCCAGTTGCCCTCTTTTCTGGCACCATAGCAGCCCCTGGTGAGCAAAAGATGTAATTGCAGTGCCTCCCTGGCAGAATATATTATTTTGCGGGGAGAAAAAGTCTGCAGGGGACATGAATTCTGTGCTTGCGCAGTGGCATAGAATTTCCCCCCAGAGTACATAGTGCATCCTCCTCTTTAGCAGTACGGTCATGTTTTTCCCATAGCACATACATTACATTTTGTTAAAAAGTGAGGGTCCGTGGCCCCCTGGATTCCCTCCTCATTCCCAGGTCCAGTGCCTGTTGGAGAGGCTACAGTTCAAGCGAGCTCAGCTCTGCTGCACCGGTGTCATTTTGCAGAGATCTCCCTGGAGCTGGGCTGACTCGAGGAACTGACACCAGCCTTACTCGAGTTATCTCTGCAGTTAGGCCCTTAGAATAGACCCAGATGCCGTCGTGTTGGTTTTCCCTCTACTGGAAAATTGAGCTGCAAGGTTCAGGATGTTTGCCACTGCTCAACAGAAGGATGACACGAGTCAGAATGAAAGGGAATGCACTCTTGAGATCCCTGGTTCAATCGCCACTCATGACATTAATTACATCACTCCTGTTACGTTCATGGCGTACATGCAGAGCAGTTAGATAAAAATATCAGATGCTCTTGCCGAAAAGTGCCACATAACAGGATTTCATTTCTTAGAATTCAGAGCCTTAACACACTAGAACCGAAGCAGAGAGAGACAAAACAGGCTGCTCTCTAGCGCAACTCACCACGCCTTACCCTGGGCTGGCTTTCTGCAGACTGATGCTGATCACACGCAGGACCGGAAAATCCCCTGAGACTGTAAAGTGATAGCTCACAATATTAACACCGTTTTCAATACACCCCTGCTCCTGACTGTTTCACTTGCTCTGTCTCTTCCCTGCGCCCTTCCCTGTCCTGCCTCCCCATGTGCGTCTCACCCCATCCCGTCTCTGCAGGGGACGTCCGTCTTTGTGATCGTCACCAAGCAGATTGTCACGGAGAACCAGGTGCAAGGCTTCTGCCCTGAGGTAAGCAGGTGAGGAGCAAGGGGGAATGGTGGGAGAGCTTGGGAAGGGTGAAGGGGGTTGATCTTTCCCACCTGAGACCGAAGCTATTCTCCAGTGAGGTTCCCTTGATGCCCCGGCTGTTGGTGTGTCCAGGGTCTCTTCCACCCTATTAGAGTGGTAGCAGGGGAAGGGGAGAGTTCTATGTCCCTCCCTGGGGCTCATCCCTTCCACCTGCCTCCCCCTTGCTCTCCTTTTCCAGAGCGAAGTGAAGTACCTCTGTGTGTCTGAGCGGGACTGCCAGAGGCCCATCCCTACCACAGGAGGCGGTAAGCACCCCCGGGGGGCCCAGGGAACCACACAGCAGCTCCAGCAGGTGGTGCGGGTGAGGTCTAGCATGTGGGGACGGTGGGGGTGCCCTGGCATGGGGGATGGCCGGGGGGAGCAGTGTCGGGGGGGGAGAGGGATCTGTGAGGGAGGAGAGAGTGAAGAACAGATGAGTGGAAGAAGCAGGGGTTGATGGACTGATGCGTGCTAGTGTTGGAACCTGCCGTTCCCGGACGTAAAAGCAGGAGCCGCCGTGGCATGAGCTAAAGGCCAGGCTGGCCGTAGCTAGGAGCCAGTAGCCGACTCAACCCTCTCTGTGGGATCTGGCCTCTGTGGGGGTGGCAGCAGAGAGCTGTGTGGGGTACAGGAGGCAGGGCGGAGGGGCTGGAAGTGGGGCTTGTGCTGCTCATAAATGGGGGGGCGGTTCTGTCCGCAGGGATCCTGACTGGCCGGTGTGTGAACTACAACATAAGCCTGCAGACCTGTGAGATCCAGGGCTGGTGCCCAGTTGAGGTGGACACCGTCCAGGCGTAAGTGGGGGCCTTTCTCCTGTCCCGCCACCCTGTTCCGTCGGGGGGGGGTCCCCATTCTGAGAGCCCTCCGGGAAGTCACTGGCACCGGGGCTGCCTCTTGGTGGTGAGTGTGCTTGGCTGTCACCTGTTCTGCGTGGCAAGGTGGGGGGAGCCACCCACATTCTCAGCTCTCAACACGGAGCAGGGGACCCTGCTGCTGAATAGCCGGCGTGCACTGTGCTGCACAGGGGCTGGAACTAGGGCTGTGGAGGGGGCGAGGGAGTGCCACGCCCCCCCGGTTGGAAGTGGTTTCCATCACATGCAAGGTTTAGTGGCTCTCAGCACCCGCCACTCAACACATTGTTCCAGGCTCCCTGTTGTGCTGTGGGTATTCTCTGCCCCACAGGTGATGGGTCAGGACCATGGCCCGGTGGCACTGCACTGTGACTATGATCTGTCCCCGTAGGGGTCAGAAGGGTCTTTATTCTTTTAGTCACTCTGAGCCCAAATTAGTGCCATCCGCACTGGCCCGGGGCCCAGAGCCCATCCAACCCAACCGAGTTCTTCTTTATCACAGCCGTGCCCCTAGCCCCAGTCAGTGCACGGCACTCCCTGGCCATGCAAGGCGCTGCACAGACTCGGTAGACACAGAGGGCCCTGAGCAGCGGTGGGTAAATAGCCAGCAGCAACGGGTCAGACGGGGACAGGATGCGGCCACCCGGGCAGGCCCCAGGCCACGGTCCTCTGCCCCCGTCCCATGCACGTGATTTCCCGTGGCTCTCTCCCCCAGGCCCATCATGCTGGAGGCGGAGAATTTCACCATCTTCATTAAGAACAGCATCCGCTTCCCGCTCTTTGACTTCGAGAGGGGGGGGGGGGGGGGGGGGGGGCGCCACCCACCCGCCTCAGCTCACCTGGGGGGTCAGGGCCCGACACTCAGGGAAAGGGAACCTGCTTTTCCCTCTGTTTGCAGTGTAGTGGTGCCTTGAAGTGGGTGGAAATGAAATGACCCCCTGAGGCCCCATGGTGCGGGGGCCACCCCAGCCGGCGTGGGGCTGGGGCATGCGCCCTGCGCTCACCCTGCTCCAGACATTGGATCAGGGATATGGCCAGGCGGCACTGCACTGTGGCTATTCTCTGCCCCCCCGGGCCTATAGGGGGTAGATTGGGGCCGTGGCCGGATGGAACTACGCTGTGGCTATTTTCTGCCCCCCAGGGCTATAGGGAATGGAGCAGGGTTGTGACTGGGGGTGACTGTAGCTGTTCTCTGCCCCCCAGGCCATAGAAAGTAGGGGCTCAATCCATGCAGCCCTGAGGCTGCTCTAATCGATACCCAGAGCATGGAGGGTGCGAAGGAGGATGGAAGCCCCTTTATCTCCCCCTTTGAGCCTGCCCCAAGCCCAGGATCTGGAGAGCCTTGCCCCCAGGCGGTGTTTGTCCAACCCGCCACATTGCAGATGGTCAGAGCTTCCCAGCTCTTGGAGCTGCCCTCGTCCTGCTGATGGTCGAGATTTCCCAGCCCAGCCAGCCAGGGAGAGAGGCTGGGGTTATGGATAGGGTTAGAGGCTATGGAAGGGGGATGGATTGGGAGTAGGTTAGGTTCATGGACGGGGATGGGGTTGAGTTGCTAGAAGGGCGTCAGGGGTCATGGGGCAGAGCTGGGGTTAGATTTTATGGACAGGAGTTTGGGTTGGGTTATAGATAAGGGTTATGGTCAGGGTTGGGGTGACAGATAGGGCTAGGTAGGGGTTAGGTGTTATGGATGGGTTAGGGGCTGTGGATCGGGTTGGGTTTAGGGAAGGTGGATAGGGCTGGGGCATTGGTGTTTCCCCGATTTCTCCGCATGTCCTGTTTTATTCCTCGGTCAGTGGAGACTGGGGCGGGGTCTCTGCTCTGAGCAGGCAGTCAGCACCCCAGTGCTGTCCCCGCAGGGTCCCCCACTAACGGGGCGATGGGACAGGCTCATGCTGCCTCGAGTGAGGGGGCATGACTGGGTTCTCCTGCCTCCTGTCCCTTTCAGCAGAAGGAGGGAGCACTGAGCCTCGGCAATCCCTCCCCTCCAACAGGGCCAGGCTGAGAAACAGCTCCTCGCCTCTCCCCATGGGACCTCGGTCTCACAGTCTCCTCTGTGTCTCCCTCCCTCCTAGGGGTAACCTCCTGCCCAACCTCACGGCCCAGGACATCCGGACGTGCCGTTTCCACCCGGTCACCCAGCCCTTCTGCCCCATCTTGCGCCTGGGTGACGTCGTTCGCTTTGCCGGCCAGGATTTTGCCAAGCTGGCCTCCACGGTGAGGGTCACGACTCCCCACGCAGGGGCCCTGGCCTGGCAGCCACGTGCCCGGAGAGAGCCAGGGTCATCTCCAGTAGTGGGACTGTGATACCAGCACTAGCCTCATGGGGGCGTTCTTCAACACACAGGGGAAGGGGGGAGCTGCAGGGGACTGTGAGACCTTGGTCAGTCCCTTAGAATGGGGGACGGGGTCCGTCGAGGGGCTCGGCGTGGGGGCTCCAATGTGGCGCTGCCTGGTGTCGTTGGTCTAACACCCCGTCTCTCTGCGCAGGGAGGAATTCTGGGGATCAAAATCGGGTGGGTGTGTGACCTGGATCACTCGTGGGAGGACTGCGTGCCCAGCTACTCCTTCACCCGCCTCGACAGCGTCTCCGAGAAGAACAACGTCTCTCCTGGCTACAACTTCAGGCAAGGCCAGCGTGTATACAGGCGTGTGCGCGCACACAGAGCTGTGTGAGACCCAGGGGTCAACTCACCCGCTGGGAAATACTCTGGGCACGCGTCCATCCTCTCACATAGGCATACAGCACCTTCTAGGTACACACTGACACACCACATACCCCCGACTGCACACACACACGCTGCCCTCTACATACACACTGACACACCAGGTACACACCACTCTCCAGATACACACTGATCCACCAGATACACAAGCTCGCTTCCAGCTACACACCAAATACACTCAATTACACCCACTACCATCTAGCAACATTGACCCACAAGACACACTATTACACACATTCTCCCAGCTACATACTGACACACCCAGTTACAACCCCCACCTACATAGTGACTCACCAGGGACACACCATCCCTGCTACATACGCACACGCTCACATCTACCTTCACACACACCATCATGTGCCCCAGATCCTTCCTTCCACACACTGTGTGTCACACCCCTCTCACACACAGCTGCCCCTCTGTGCACACTTTGGTGCAGCGGGGGACCCCGCATGTTGGGCAGCAAGTCACAGCCCCTCTCTCTGTCCCCCAGGTATGCCAAGTACTACAGGCGGGAGAACGGCACCGAGTATCGAACTTTGATGAAGGTCTTCGGCATCCGTTTCGATGTGTTGGTCTACGGGAACGTACGTATGGCCAGCAGGGTCGGGGGGAGTCAGCACTGAAGCCCTAGGGTAGGAAAAGGGAATCACAAATGTGCGCAAGGGGGCCGTGCAAGGCTTGAAGAGACCACCCTGTGGGCGTGTGTCATTCTTGGCCAATCAGAGCATTGGGTACTCCTCCCCTCCCCTTCTGGCCCAGGCTTGAGACCACCCTATGTGCCTGACTCTCCAGGCCACCCCACTTCCCAGTGGCTTGGATCTCCCAGCTGGTGAGCAGGGTCCAGGCAGTCTCCTGCCAGCCTGGCCCCTCGCCATCCCTCCTCTGCATGAAATGAGAGTTGAGGACCCCCCCCACATGGAGTCAGTCCCCTGCCCAAGTGCCTTGGAGTGTAGGAAGCATTGGCCGGGTGTAGTCATGAGCCTGGAGGACACACAGCTCTGGTAGTAGCA
>ML675613.1:1107486-1168124 GCA_007922155.1 Mesoclemmys tuberculata | reverse complement strand
TGATGGTGTGGGGGGAGTGCAAGAGGGCACCATGGTGACGGTGCAGGAGAAATCCAAGATGGTGCCATGGTGACAGCGCAGGGGGAATCAAAGACGGTGCCGTAGTAACTGGATGGGAGGAATCCAAGACTGTGCTGTGGTAACGGTGCAGGTGGAGTCCAAGATGGCACCATGGTGATGGTATGGGGGGAGTCCAAGATGGCGCTGTGGCAATGGCATGGGAGGTGCTCTAGGCTCCACTCGGCAGCGTGCCACCCACCCCACTCAGTGTAGGGCTCTGTCACTGCTAGTGGTGGCCAGACCCCAGAGCAAAGTTGCTGGTGCTCCAGCAGCAAGGGCTGTGAACGCACAAGCCCGGGCACTCGCGCTCGGCCAGCTCTGGAGGCCAAGGACTGGGCCAGCTCATCATGCTCTCTCAGCGCAGGATCTGTGCTCCCAGAGCCACATCTGCCATGAACCCAGAGGCCTGTGGGTCCTGCCCTGCTGCCCCCCCACCCTCAGCCTCTCTCCCCTCCCCTGCAGGGCACGGTGCTGTGCGACATCATCCTCCTCAATTTCCTGAAGGGCGCAGAGCAGTACAAGGCAAAGAAGTTCGAAGAGGTGAGTCCGGGAGAGGAGTCTGAGGTGCTGCAGAGCCTGCCACGCCCAGCAGGGGGCGCTGCAGGGAGCAGGGCAGGAGCGCTGGCTCTGGGGGGGAGCTCCCGGCCACTCCAGTCCCAGGTTTTCCCAGCGGGCAGTGCTTTAGGGAGTGGGGTGGGAGCGCTGGCTGTGGGGCAAGCTCCTGTCCCCTACCAGCCAGGGGTGCAGCATGACTGTGAGCCAACACCTGGCAGCTCCTGCCCCGGGTGCTGCCTGGGGGAGGTCGGTCCGTGCCCTCCTGGCGGGCACTGACCCGACTCTGTGCTCCCTGCAGGTGACGGAGGTGACCTTGCGCCACAGCCCCGTGTACAGGAGCAACCCGATGCTGGGAGGCCGGAACGATGAGAAGCAATCCACCGACTCGGGGGCCTACTCCATCGGCCTCTAGTGCCCCTGGTCCTGGCGACCCTCAGGAAGCATGCGGCTTGCCCGGGTACAAACTGTACCCTTCCCTCCCCACTGCACCCACCTGGGCAATGTCAGGGAGCAGGCGTGTGGAGCGGGGGCCGATGTGGTTGCTGCTGGGACCGGCACCACTCATTTACCAGCATGCCCAGCGCTGTACAAGACATGAGGAATGCGCCTCAACCTGGGGAGTGTGCGGTCCTCAGCCAGGGGTTGCTCTCTCTGGTCTTGGGGTGGGTGCTGAGAGCACAGGTGGAGGGGCGTCCTTGGCACTGAGGGGAAAGAAAATTGGTTGCTTTGACTCAGCAGGGGGCGCTCTCCCCACCTTTGCCCCTATTTCCAGATTCCTGTGGAGGGAGGAGGAGGCAGCCCTGGGTGGGACAGGGAGTCTGGGCGCAGGGACGTGCTATCCCCCCACTCCAGCGCTGACCCCATTTTCCCACACCAGGGCTTTTTAATCAATAAAACTCACTTTCTCGTCAGTGTCCCTCTGGGCTGGACCGGGGCAGGCGCACAGATTGGGACTCTGTCCTGGGCCTGCTAGAGAGAGGCTGGACATGGGGGTGGCAGACACAGGTAACCGCTGCTTCCTGCACTGTGTGTATCCATCACCAAGATCAACGCTGAATCAGCCAGAGCCGGGGCTTATCTCTGTACGCCCAGCCTGCAGAGCAGAGAGTTTCCTGGCACTTACGGCGTGCCAGGGTGGGGTGCTCCTTGGGGAGCCTCAGCTTCTGAGTCTTCATGTACAGCAAAAGTTGTACCAGTCCTGGCACAATCCCCACCAGTGAGGACGTGGTTAGTGTCACTGGTCAGGGCAACCGCACCTGTTTTTCCCCTCAGGGGTCCAACCTGGGCTCCCACCCACTGGCTTCTGGCTCCCCAGCCACTGCCTTTCATGGAAGGAGACCCACATCCATCTTTTTACGGCCCGGGGTATCGCCTGGCTGAACAGTGTTATTCCCTCACAGTGCAGAGAGAGGCACCCTGGGGAGAGGAGTCTCCTCTCCGCACCTTTCTCCTTCACATGTGTCCTGGCAGCTCCTTTCAGGTACAGATGAGCTACCACGGCCGTAACTGGCCATGGTTCTAAGGTACCACACAGCTCTTCTTAGCAAGCGGATTTTATTCTTATGGTAAAAGCACCACAGAGAAAACATTAAAACCAAGAAAAGGGCCTGCTCCTCAGCTCACCAGCACTCCAGCCAGGGGTTGCCCCGGGGTTTTGTGTTCATCACGCTTTGCTCAGAACGAGGACAACCCGTGACTCGGTGTCCCTCATTTCACCTGTCTGGGCCTTTGAAGAGACCCTGAATAGGCCGTCAGCTGCAAAGCGATGGGTTGGGGGTGGTTCATTGCATTTTCTCCCCCGCCCCAAGCCCCCGTGGATTTCCCACCCAATCCACTTCAGACATAGTGTCCCCAAAAGGGCTTTGACGTCCCTAATGTCTTCCCCCGCTTGCATGAGTCATGGCCTTCCCCCAAACATGGTCCGTGCCATCTCCTGATAGCGCAGAAACATTTGTGTTTTCAGTACACTGGACTCTCAAAACAGTTATGCTTGATTTACCGAAGTTCGACTTCATTCTCGAAGGTTTGGCCTGGATATTACTGTACATGTCACAGCCCCAATGTAACGTGCTTTATACTGAGACAATGATCCCTCTTTGGGAAGAGGAGTGCACTACCCTGCGGGAAGGCACCTGTGCCTGGATGGCTACTCCTTTAGGGGTCGGGGTGGCTTAATCCAGCCAACCCTGTCCGATCAGCCCTGCCTGTGCCATGATGAGCAGCCCCCCAGCCTATGAGAGCAGGTGGGTCAGGTGACAGCAGGTTTCCTAGCCCGTAAAGGGCCTCCTAGCACAGCATCTTTATAACTCTTTGCCTGGGGGGGGACCAGTAAATGTCCATGGCCGTAACCATGGTCATTATTAGAGCACCCCAACCTTCAGCTGTGCCACGGGCCAGGACTTGGAGGCAAGCTCTGGAAATGCATCAGCAGCTAAGCCTTGTGGATGGGTGCCAAGAACCGCTCAGGCAGGTGGCTAAGGGAAGGGGTATTTGACTAGGACTGGCAGGAAAGGGGAAGGTTGCCAATGTGCCCAATGCAGAGACGTAAACAGTGACCATCCACAGAGAGCCGTAGCCACTCTTGTCTGGGCCCCCTGGGCAGAGGTAGACATCTTCAGGGCTGATGGCTGTGGGGCCCTCTCCGCACCTGTCTCGAGTCAAGCAAATAGGAGCTTGCGGATTGCCAGGCCACGTTCAGTTAGCGTCTCTCACTGGGGACCCACTGCACCGGCTCCTGGCCCAGCTGCTCCCCCATAAGCCCCACGTAGACCTGCACTCAGCTGTAATATCCAGCATCACAGCCGGCCCCACACATGGCCCTGGGTACGGGTACGGGGCGTCTTCTCTGCACCTGGCTTCTGCACAGCTCCCTGCTGTCAGACGGCAGCCTCTGTATCCCGCTTCTCTGTGGCTCCCTGCGTACCAGGCAGCCAACGCTCCCCGTTTATAAGCTTGTCCCCCCCCCACAAGGATTGTCCTGGAGTCTCCAGGAATTAAAGCTGAATCTTTAATTAAAGATCATGTTATGTGAGGAAGCCTCCAGGAATACATTCAACCAAAACTGGCAACCTTCCTTCCTAACAGAACCTGGCTGCTTCTAGCATCAGCGTCTTTTCAGGGATATTTTGCTCTCTCCTACCTGGCCAGCGGGGGAGAGGCTTGATGTACCTGCTGGCACTTCCATGCTGCAGCCACTCCAGCATCAAGCAGGCCTCAGTCTGAGAGGATATTTCATTCTTCATTTAATATCCTGGCCTTGACCCACCCCAAGGGGAAAAAAATGTGCTTCGGTAGCACAATCAGTTAGCCAGTGGTCATTTTACAACAATGTGTGGGTTGAGCAATGCTGAAGTTATTCCAATGGCTGGAAGCTAAAGTTGGACAAATTCAGACTGGAAACAAGGTGTTCATTTTCCCCGGGGAAGGCAGTTAATAATTGGAACAATTTACCAAGGGTCCTGGTGGATTCTCTACCACCGGCAATTTTTCAATCAAGATGGGCTGGTTTTCTAAAAGCTCTGCTCTAGAAATGATGTGGGGATCAGTTTTCCAGCCCGTGTTACACAGGAGGTCAGACTAGCTGGTCACAGTCGTCCCTTCTGGCCTTGGAATCGATGAACCACAAGGAGTCAAAAACGATCTCAGCTCTCCCAAAACTCCTAAGACTGGTTTAACAATCATGAGATTTTTCAGATAATCGGTGTTGGGCTCGCTGACTCTCCTCTGCATTTGGAGCCTCTGAAGCTGTGTTTTCAAGCCTTCCTGCACAGCTGGGAGGGTGAGACACTTCTCTTCATTGTTCAGTGGAAGCCGGGATCCCCATGGAATCACCTGACTCCAGGACCTGGGGCTGTAACAGAAACCCCAAATATGAAAAGATGTATCTTTACATCCAGAGAAATGGCAGCACTGCCAAGGCTACCTGGGACGAAGCTGCCTCCTCCATCCAAAACAGGGGACACACACCCATATCCTGGGCTCATGCCCCAAACTCAATCCTCTTAAGGCCAACCTGGATCAGATCTGAGGTCTATCTAGCTCCATACCCCATCACCGCCCAGTGCCAGATGCTTCAAGGGTTGGTGCACAACTAGATCACCAACCAGGAGGTGTGTGTGTCAGGGTAGGGGGGAGCAATTAGTGCTAATTACCACAAGATATTTTGTACTATAGACGCTCATCTGCTGAGACTTGATCCAAGACCCCAAACTCAACACACATACAGCGATCCACCAAACAGCCATCACGTGGTGTTGACTGGGAGTTCCAAGCCAGCAATCTAGGGGCCATTAATACCATTAATAACCATGGCTTCTTTGCCACACATGCCCATCGTGGCGTGAAGGCTGTCACGTTGGCCAGGCAGACCTGGTCTACCTCTTAGGTCAACCGAACCACATCACGCAGAGGAGTGAAAAATTCACACACATCCCTGAGAGACATAGTTAAACCCGCATAACCCTGCTGTAGACGCAGCTAGGTTGGTGGAAGAATTCGTCTGTCGATCTAGCTACCATCCCTCAGAGAGGTGGATTAATGACAGCAACAGGAAAAGCCCTTCCATCGCAGTAGCGAGTGTCTACACTACAAGACTGAGGTCGTTGTTCCTGCATCTCCTGTTACTAGAACACTTCTAGAAAGCATTATAAAATCCCAGTGAAAGCCACGCCCCTGGCCAGTCACCTTTAGCAGCAGGTTTATGAACTGATTGCGAGTAGCTACAAGAGGCAGGGTCCCCCCTCCTGCCATCTGACAAGAGAAGGGAAAAGGGGGACAATTGTACCAGAGCCTCTGCACTCAGGCAGCCCCCAAAATGTAACTGGGGTAAGATGGGGGGACCCCAGCAGATGTGATGTACTGGAGCCCTACGTTCCTCTGCCTTACTGGATAGTTAGGTGCCTTTAAGCCCCAGCGAAATGGGCCCAGAAGTGCATGGGACGTCTGATTTTAGGTCTGGTGGTGCATCTCAGATCAGCCAGCTGCGGGTAAGGACCGAGCAAGGAGCCCAGACAGCTTGAGAAGGGGTGTGTGGTAGGAAACAACTATGTTAATGCCCTCAACAGTGTCACCAGAGCAATTATGAGCCCCAAGCAAGAGTAGTCCAGAGGCACCTGGTCCTTATGGCGGGAGCGGGGAGTGGAGGGATCTGAGACCAGCATGTCTGCAACCTCCCCCTGTGAATACCCCAGGCACAGCCCATGGAAACATGAGACATTCTGGCCCCAACACACTCTATCATCTCTATGCTCTCTCAGGCCTCCTGACCAAACCTGGAGCGGGAGACACCCCCACACACACTCTTAGTCTCTATGGTCTGAGCTGAGCAGCTGACAGGCCATAGAGACTAGGGCAATGTGGTGCTAGAGCGCCTCACCCCCACTGCCTGTTGGGTCTTCCCGAGTCTCTGTTTCCCTGGGCAATTCGAGCTGTGCAAGAAGGCACCAGGAACCAGGAATCTTCCAGGAAAATGATCAGCTCACTTTCCGCCCCCTACGCTACGCTGCCTGTGGAGCCACCAGCCAGACATCCCCTTAAACACATCACACACGCCCCCCCTGAACTGCCCACCACCACTGTACACCCCCCATACCTTACACTCCCGTACACACACCCTACAACCCCTATGAACCCTGCACCTCCTAAACCCCCCATACCTACACCTCTAAGCTACACACCCCCTACACTCCGCACCCCCCCACACTGTATATCCCTACCATCTACAGCCCCCACATTCCCTGAAGCCTCCAACCTCCAAACACCCTACAGTGCTCCAGACCCAACACCCAACAATCCCTGTAAATCCTGCACCATTACACTCCACTGTACATATTCTCCTATACCTCCCACCCCTCCAGCTTCCACACACCCCCTACACTGCCCCATCACAGACACTTCTACACCCCCCCTCCACAAATCTTACACTCTCACCCAACTTACATACACACATACACACACAGCTGCTAGAGCCAGGACAGCTCTTGACAGATAGCTTTTAGTGACTCAGTCCTCTCTCCCCAGCCTGGCCACCCCTACCCCCACCTAATTCCCCTGTCCCAGCCCCACAGAGTGTACAGGGCCCTGGCCTCAGAGCAGGCAGGAGCAACACCTGGGGGTGATGAGTTAAGGGTTGTTTTATTTCAGGGAGTCACAGGCACTGACCAAGTGCGGGGGACGCAGGCTGCCCCTCCTGGGGAGACAGGGCAGCGCCGGGACTTGCTGCACAGGGAGATCTGAGACTAGGGAGCCGGGGCACCTTTGGCAGGGCAGAACAGGGAGTCCCAGGCCACCGGAGCGGTGTGGGTGGCGGGACCCGCATGGGAAACAGCCCCCTCAGTACTCGCAGATATAGGGCAGGCGAGTCTCACAGCTGGCACTTCTCCAGTGACCACCTGACAGAGAGAGAGAGGCTAGTGCCCCCCCGGCCAATACCTGGCACCCCAGACCCCAACAAACTCTGGATCCCTCTGCCCCACACCCCACTGCCCCACCTAGTCCCAGCTCCTCCTCCCCCAGCCCACACGACCTCACCTACCCCCACTTCCCCCTGCCCCATCCCACACGGCCACACCTAGCCCCGGTGGCCTCTCACCTGCAGGGCACAGGGCAATACAAGTTTTCCCAGAGGGGCTGGGGTTCCCGCTGGCCCAGTGGGCGTAGTTCCAGTTGGTTTGGTCCACCCAGTGGGCAAATGCATGCCTGCCCTGCAAGGGAAGGGGCTGGGATAGGATCAGCGCTGCCCCATCTGCAGGGCATCCCGGGGACCTTCCCCAAGGAGCCAGAGCCATTGCTGAGCAAGCAGGATCCAGGGGCTATAGCCAGGGGCATGGGTTCACTGGGATGTGGGGCAGGACACTCCCAGCACACTCGGGCACCAGTCTTTGCCCTGACACCAGCCGTGTGCAGCTCATGGGCAGCCAAGGGCAGCAGGTTCCAATGAGACACCAGCTCCTGGCCACGGGGAGGGCTGGGACGCAGTCCTGAACTCCCAGAGCCCCCCCAGGGCTACCTCACAGGTGTGACCAGGGGCATCCTGGAGCAGGGTCCCAGCTGGGGACACTGAGCTGCATTGAGGGATGGGTCATCCCCAAACATGGGGGAGTTTGGGAGCCTCTGAGCCAGGCCCAGGGCAGCAGGACCAGACGCTCTCCTTACCAAGTAGGAAATGACGCCCCCAATCCACACCTGGGCCTGGTCGGTGCAGGATTGCGCCTGCTTACGCAGATACTTGTTGGCTGAATGGCTGTGGATGGAGGCCACATGGCCTTGGAAGAGCCGCGTGCACTTTTCCTGTGGGAAGAAAGAGGGTCGGAGGGCAGCAGGGGAAGAGCCGTGGACGGCCCACAGCCACTGCCCCATGTCCCGGCCTCTGCCCTCCGTCTACCACCCACGCACCACCCACTGCCCCCCCACTCCAGAATGAGTCCTTCTGTCCTACAGCCCTGTGACCCCACCCGGAGCCACTCAGCCTCTGCCCCCTGCAAGGGGTACCCAGGCCTGGAGGTGTGGGGGAGGAAGTCACACACAACACGGGAATTCAGTGGGGCCCACCCTCATTAGCAGCTGGGAGACAGGGGTGTCACAGATGCTTTACACCAGCTGGGATCTTCCCTCCAGGGGAGCTACGGACCCAGCTCAATGTCTTCTGGCAAATCCTCAGGGCCCACTGCCGCAGAGGGGCACCGGCAGAGGGATAGGGCGGGGGGAGCCCACGGCTGGGCTAGCTAGGGTTGTGGGGCAGGATTGAGGAGCGCTGCTCTCAGGCCTTCTCCTCTCTTTCCCCCGTTTCCAGCCCCGCTCTCAGGCCACGCTGGCTCGGGGCGTCGGTGCAGATAAGCATCTCCCCACGGCGCTGGGCAGGTTTCACAAGGATTTCACACAGTAACAGTCTCGCTAGGACCCCGCGCCTGGGCCGTGCCGATAACCCTGGGGCCGTTTCACCACAGGCCACAATGCTGGTCGCCCGGCCACCGAGAATGGGGTGGCCACCAACAAGATGGTGCCAGCTCTCCCCCCCCCCCCCCGAGCACCAGGGTCAGGGTCCCCTCTCTGCACCCCCTGGGGATGGCCCCTGAGAGCCGGAGACCCCCCACACACACACACCACAATGGGACCCTGCTCAGTGGGGCAGGGACTGGAGTGGGTTGATCACACAGAGCTTTGTGTGTGGCCCTTCCCTGCCTGCGGTGAGGAGAGGCGCTGGGAATCCAGATCCTGGGAGGAAACCAGTCAGTGCCGACCTCTGGGGCACAAACAAGCCTCCCCCACACACACTTTCCACAGTGCCCCCCACACAGCTAGCATTGATGCCTCCTGCAGATTCCCTCTGCCCCCATGAGTCCCACTTCCAACCCCTGTGTATGTGGGGGTTCAGCGGGGGGCTCAGCTCTGCCATGGCAACGACTTCAGTCCAAGGAGAGCTTCACAGATCCCCAGACCAGGCGGGCCCATTGCACCGTCTGTCTGCACTCCTTCCTGGGTCACACCGGCCACAGGCCCTGCCCAAGGGCTTCTGCCTCCCGCCCTGACAGAGCCCGATGGAGAGAGAATCCAGCCTGGACCGAAAGCCTCCGAGTGACAGAGCATCTGCCCTCGCCTGGGTGAGCGGGCTCTGCGGGGCCCTGATCTCGGTGGGGTCTGTGCAGCGGTGGGGCCCTGATCTCGGTGACTGGCATGTTGAGAACCCAGGGGCTGCGAGTTGATGAGCTGGGGTCCCTGGTGGGGTTGGGAGCGTTGAGTGGCTGGAGTCCGGCCTCTGTTGCTGGCGCGGCTGGATGGGGAGCTCTGAGCAGGATCCCTGAGGGACAATCTGGGGAGAGGGGCAGGTGGGAACTGGGTCTGGAGGTGACGCCTCTTCTGGTGGGGAGCTGGGTAGGGTAATGCCTGGAGCACAAGTAGGGGGCTATTGAGGGTGCTCAGCACATAGGGGCTGGAACTAGAGGTACAGGGGCATGTTAGCACCGCCGGGCTGGAAGTGGTTTCCACAGTAGGAAGGGCTTCCAGTTGGCTTCAATGGCCCCCAGCAACCCCACTGTACACATTGCTCCAGCCCCCCGCGGCAGCAGTTTGTGGGTGCTGCTAACTAGGCTCCTGGCATGGCTAGTCCCACTGCCCCCCACAGCCCTGCTAGGACTGTCCCCCCATCTCCCAGGATGGGCCCCCGGCCTTGCTGTCTGCTTGCCTCCTGCAATCCCAGCTCTTCTGCAGCAGGAGACAGCCGTGGAGCTGGGCGGGGACCAGGGCAGAGATGGGGGTGTGAGCAGGTCATGGCCATGGCTGGGGAAGGCTGGGAGCTGGCAGAGATGGGAAGGGGCCAGGACAGGCTGGATCCGGGCACCGATAGCAGCCTCAACGTAGGGCTGGTGCCAGGGCGCTGGGCAGCTCCACCCCAGCTGCACCAGTGTCTACTGGGGCGTATTTACAGCCCCTGAGTCCAGTCTCACTGGGTCCCCATGGCAGCTGGGGGGGGGTTCCTGGATCTCAGGGACCACCCCCCACCAGCAGCTGGCCCATTCTTGGTGGCTGACCAACCAGCGTTGCAGCTGGTAGTTAAATGGCCCCAGGGATATCGGGCTGGCCCAGGCACGGGTCCCAGCGTGGCCGTTACTGTGTGAAATCCCCCTTGTGAAACCTGCCCGGAGCCACTGGGAGCCGCTTATCTGCACGGCTGAAATGGCGGTGGGTTGGGAGGGGAAGGGAGGCTGAGCCAGAGGCCTGACCATAGACTTCCCCACTCTGCATGGGCGCATGGGACATAGCAGCCCATGTTCGCAGCAGCGCCGGGCAGTCCTTTCCCAAGGGGACCCCTTCAGCTGGTGCCATCTCAGCTCCAGCTCGCTCTGTCCCTTCCCCTTCTTCTGATAACGCCAGTTCCTGACACCTCCAGTCCATTGCCACCCGCTGAGCTAGCCCAGGCCTACCCCCCGACCGAGATCTGCCAACCTACATCATTCACGGGCTGAAATGTGCACGCACCCCCCGAGCACCACGCCAGGAACTAAGACCCTCAACACTGACCCACAGCCCCCTGCTAGCCCAGCCCTGGGCTCCCCACACACTCAGCCCTGCCGGGGGCCCTCCCTCCCTCTCTGACACGCAGCACCCGGCAGCATTGGGAGCAGAGGATTTGCCAGTTCAGATGTCAGCAAGCCAGGTCCACCCAACCTAGTGCCCTCTGTGCTATGGTGACCAGTATGAGGCAGGGCTCCACCCCACGGGGCAATGGGGCAGTTGCCCTTCCATCAGGACTTTCCCCCGGGCGGGTGGGTTGATGCCGCACAGGGAGGGATGCAACAAGTCCTGGGTGGCCAGGAACTCGGGCAGTGGAATGGCCCCATCATAACCCCTGAATCCCCCCAGCTGGCAGAAAGGAGGCATCGCTCCAAGGTGTCAATCAGCCATAGCTCTATGGGAGTCAGTGGGCCAGACCCCAGCTGGGGTCAATGGGCCGTAGCTCCCCTGGAGTTGATGAGCCAGACCCCAGCTGGGGTCAATGGGCCGTAGCTCCCCTGGAGTTGATGAGCCAGACCCCAGCTGGGGTCAGTGGGCCGTAGCTGGTGTGAACTGGGCAAAGCGCTGCCGTTTTGGGGGGGAAATGCGAGCAGGCAGGCCAGACGCGTCGCCCAAGGACACAGAGCTGAGGAGCAAATATCGAACTTGCTTGATGCGTATCACAGGCTCTCCAGACCCGGGGACGGGAACACCCCCTGGTGTGCACGGAGCTGCTGAGACCTCTCCAAGTTGTTGCTTCAGCCTGTTTCCATCTCCCTGGGGCATCCTCCATCAGCCGAGAGTGCCACGTTGCCAGGGCAGGGCCCTGTCCCAGTGCTTGGAGCCGGCCACACTACGGAGAGACACGCCCACCCTTCCCCTGCTGTGCCCACTAGCCACTGCCCAAGCCCTCCTGCAGCCTCAGTGGGGCTGTGGAGCTAGCAAAGCAGCCGCGGATAATAAAATGGTTAGGGGGCTGGAGCACAAGACTTATGCGGAGAGGCTGAGGGAACTAGGCCTGTTTAGTCCGCAGAAGAGAAGAATGAGGGGGGATTTGATAGCAGCCTTTAACTATCCAGGGAGGATGGAGCTAGGCTGTTCTCAGGGGTGGCAGATGACAGAACGAGGAGCAACGGTCTCAAGTTGCAGTGGGGGAGGTCTAGGTTGGACATTAGGAAAAAGTTTTTCCCTAGGAGGGTGGTGAAGCACTGGAATGGGTTACCTAGGGAGGTGGTGGCATCTCCATCCTTAGAGGTTTTTAAGCGGGGGCTTGACAAAGCCCTGGTTGGGATGATTTAGCTGAGGTTGGTCCTGCTTTGAGCAGGGGGTTGGACTAGATACCTCCTGAGGTCCCTTCCCACTCTCATATTCTATGATTCTGTGAACTGGACGCAGTCTCCACGAATGGACTCTCCAGTTCCGTGTGCAGCACTAACTCCACCGCCCAGCCCCAGCCCCAGCTGGGGGTGACCCCCAGCCCCTCTGCCCACCCTGGCCTTTCCCTGCCTGCATGCTTCTCCGTCCAGCCCCATGGAATCGGCAGGGTCCTCAGTGTCCCGGGGCAGGAAAGAACGACACCCAGGGGTGATGAATGAAGGGTTGTTTTATTGAAGCGAATCACAGGCTATGACCGAGTGCGGGGGGGGGGGGGGGCGCCCCCCCCGGGGGAGACGGGGTGGGGCCAGGAGGAGAGCAGAGTCCAGGGAGCTGGGGCGCCTCTGGCAGGGCAGAGCGGGGAGTCTCAGGCCAGCAGAGCGGTGGGGGCAGCGGGACCCTTGCGGGGAGCAGGCCCCTCAGTACTCGCAGATATAGGGCAGGCGAATCTCACAGCTGGCACTTCTCCAGTGACCACCTGACAGAGAGAGAGAGGCTAGTGCCCTCCCAGCCAATACCTGGCACCCCAGACCCCAACAAACTCTGGATCCCTTTGCCCCACACCCAACTGCCCCACCTGGTCCCAGCTCCTCTTCCCCCAGCCCACACGACCTCACCTAGCCCCACTTCCCCTTGCCCCAGCCCACACGGCCACACCTCGCCTCGGTGGCCCCTCACCTGCAGTGCACAGGGCAGCACAAATTTTCCCAGAGGGGTTGGGGTTCCCGCTGGCCCAGTGGGCGTAGTTCCAGTTGGTTTGGTCCACCCAGTGGGGAAACGAACGCCCGCCCTGCAAAGGAAGGGGCTGGCATAGGATCAGCGCTGCCCCATCTGCAGGGCACCCCGGGGACCTTCCCCAAGGAGCCAGGACCACTGCAGAGTAAACAGGATCCGGGGGCTATAGCCAGGGGCAGTGGGATGTGGGGCAGGACACTCCAGCACACACTGGCCCCAGTCTGTGCCCTGACACCAGTCGCATGCACCTCATGGGCAGCCAAGGGCAGCGGGTACCAATGGGACACCCGCTCCTGGCCACGGGCAGGGCTGGGACACAGCCCTGAACTCCCAGAGCCCCCCCAATGTACCTCACAGGTGTGACCTGGGGCTGCCCGGGGCATGGTCCCAGCTGGGGACACTGAGAAGCAGTGGGGGATGGGTCATCCCCCAGCAGGGGGGAGTGCGGGGGCTCTGGGCCAGGCCCAGGCAGGCAGGCCCAAGGCAGCAGGACCAGACGCTCTCCTTACCATGGAGGAGGTGCGGAGCCCAATCCACACCTGGGCCTGCTTGGTGTAGGATTGCGCCTGCTTACGCAGATTCTCGTTCACTGAAGGGCTGTGGATGGAGGCCAGATTGCCCTTGAAGCGCTGCACGCAATCTTTCTGCGGGGAGACAGAGTCAAAGGGCAGCCAGGGAGCAGCCACGGACTGGCCCCCAGCCTCCGCCCACCAGCCACTGCCAGCTGTCTGACACCCACACGTCACCCACTGCCCCACCCCTGCTTCATAAGCCAGCCCCAGGCACCATCCACCACCCCCATGCATCATCCACCAGCTCCGTGCACCATAAGCCAGCCCCGTAGCCAGCCCCGTAGCCCATGCACCGGCTCCGTCTGTCCCATCCACCCATCCCATGCATCATGAGCCAGCCCCATGTACCATCCCCACACCAGTTCCACCTCCCCATGCTTTATCTACCAAGCTCTATGTGCCACCCTATGGGCCAGCCCCCTTGCTCAGTCCGCCACCCCCATGGACCATCTACCAGCCCTACACACCATTCGTATCCCTCACCTGCCTCGTCCGCTATCTACCAGCCCCACGCACCATGCACCAGCCCCACCTCCCATCCCTTGCCCCCACGTACCATGCGCTAGCCCCAAGCTGCATCTGCCAGCCCCACACACCATTCACCAGCCCCATAGACTATCCCTTGCCCCCATGTACCACCCTTCCCCAGCCCCTTGTCCTCTCTACTCACCTTGGCCTCTTCAAAGGTGTGGGGGACTTTCACCACCATGTAATGTAGCTTCTTGTGCCTCCCCATCAAGCCCTCACCCTCCCCGAGGCTTGGTGGTTCCGGCTCCCTGAGCTCCTCCTCCAGAACTGCGCTTCCCAGCTCGCCTGGTACCTCCTGCTCCAGGGTGCCCTCAGCTGGGGAGGGAGGGGGGTGAGAGAGACCGAAGGGCTCTTCCATCCCCGTCGTGTACCTCAGATCCTGAATGACTGGGGGGGGAAGGAACACACCCCCATGGCTGTAGGGGCCAGGCATTACAACAGCATGGGCTAGGGGGGAAGGGGGACCCAGGTGCCAGGACAGGGCGAGGGTGGGGGTCAGTGTGTGTCGGGGGACCCTAGTGTCCAGGATGCAGTGGGGATGGGGGTCAGTGAGAGCACAGGTCTGGGGGGCGCCCGCCAGGACTTACGGAGGTGGCGAGCAGAGACGGCCCCCAGCAGGGCGAGTGCCAGCGTCAGGGACAGCTTCATCTCCGGCAGACCTGGGGGGAGACACCGTGAGACAGACAGACTGACCCTTCTACACACAGCCAGACCGTTCCCCCCACCTAGAGCCATCCTCTACCAAGCCCAGCCCGACCAACACCCACCCCACTGAGCCTAGACGGACCCCCCAGCTTAGAGGTCCTGCCCGCACCTGTCATCCCCGACTTCCTGCTCCAGCTGCCCCGGCCCCTTATATTGCGCTGGACCAGAAAGCTGGGGATGGGGAAAGAGCCTCTATCAGCTCCCAGCCCCTATGTGCCTCCTCCTCTTCCGCCCCACAGCTGCTTGCGACACCCCCTACCCACAGCCTGGGCTCTGACCCACCAGCTGCCCCACATCACCACCTAGGGGCCATGGGGGGCAGTCTACACACGAGCTGTCTACAAAGTGCCCCTAGCTCCCCATGGGGGTCCTGGGTTCAACCCCTTCCTCTTCCCAGCCACTCGGGGACCCGCTTTGGAGAGCCCCAGGGAATAAGGCTGGGCCAGCCAGGGCTGTGGGTCGGGAGGTGTCACGCGGGCTGCATTAGGAGGGGGGGGGGGGCATTGGTGTTGTTTGACCTTAATATGTCAAAATCATAATAATTCATGTAAGACATACCGTGTCAGGTACTGTTAGAAAGGTTATAATATGCTGAATAAGATGATGATATTTGTGTTCATGTGTAATATGTGTAAGGAAAGTTATGGAGATCTTTGGTATCCCTGTATTTCAAACTGTGCTGTGGAAGACACACCCCAGACAGAGAGGCGGCAGGACAATAGCTTGCTTAATAGCCCATTCAAGGCCTTATCAGAAGCCAGAGGCCCGGGAAGAAACTAAAGGCATACCTGAAGAAGTACCAGGATTGGCCCATGTGACTATGGACTCCATTTTGGTTCCAGTAAAGTTCCACAAGCCACATGGCCAGTAACAGAGGGTATATAAGATCAAACCACAGAAACCATTTTGTCTTCGTCTTTTGTCTTGTGTTCATTCCTGTCCAGCTGCGGACACACCTCTGGATTAACACACTTTGCAACTGAACTGAAGGACTTAGACCCATCCAGGTACTGGATGTACACCAGAGGAAATATACAACTCCACAATTGTTCTAGAAACCTGGTGTATATGGACTTTTAAATCATTTGTATGTATCTGATTGCTTTAAGCCTTTAACACTTCTCTTATTGTTTGTTTTTCTTCTATTAATAAACCTTTAGTTTTAGTTACTAAAGGATTGGCTGGCAGCGTGTTATTTTGGGTAAGATCCAAACTTATAGTGAACTGGTACTGTGGCTGGTCCTTTGGGATCAGAGGGAATCTTTTAGTAAAGAGCATAGAGTTAAAACAACTGGTCTCTTTACTGGACCTAGTGTCAGTCTGGGAGCCAGAGACTGAAATGCAGTAAAGGGGGCTGTGTGTATTTGCGCAGTGGCTTCTTGATAACCAGTGGGGGGGAATCAGAAGCACTGTTTGTGGCTGGTTGGGAAGTCTGACTGGGTGTCACCCACCAGTGCTGGGAGAATTCGCTCTCCTTTTACAGCCTGCCCTGAACCTGGCATTATCAGTGGGCCACCCTGGGCACGGACGGGTTACAGGAGGGAGGGGCACCGGCAGAGCTGTGGGGGGGGGAACCCCGGGTGGGGCTAGCTGCGGCTGTGGGTCAGGTCTGAGGGGCACTGCCTGGGCTGTGCGTAGTTCCATGCCCATGACAGAGGGTTTATCCAAGAGGGATGGGGTGGGCCCAGCTGTGTGACGCTGGCCTGTGGGGGGTTTGGATGGCAGTGGGGAGTGGGAGGGAGGGAGAATCATTGTGTGAGCCATGCAGGACCGTGGCCCGGGGATCTCACACCAGACCTGGTGTCCCAGGCGTCGTGGGCCGAGCTCCCTGGGGGCTCCGGGTCCTGGGTGATGCTGGGGACTGAAGTGGATGGTCCAAATGAGTCCGTCTGTCCTACAGCCCTGTGACCCCACCCGGAGCCACTCAGCCTCTGCCCCCTGCAAGGGGTACCCAGGCCTGGAGGTGTGGGGGAGGAAGTCACACACAACACGGGAATTCAGTGGGGCCCACCCTCATTAGCAGCTGGGAGACAGGGGTGTCACAGATGCTTTACACCAGCTGGGATCTTCCCTCCAGGGGAGCTACGGACCCAGCTCAATGTCTTCTGGCAAATCCTCAGGGCCCACTGCCGCAGAGGGGCACCGGCAGAGGGATAGGGCGGGGGGAGCCCACGGCTGGGCTATCTGGGGCTATGGGCAGGATTGGGGAGCGCTGCTCTCAGGCCTTCTCCTCCCTTTCCCTCACCCCTCTCTCTGTCCCAGCCCCGCTCTCAGGCTGCGCTGGCTCGGGGCGTTGGTGCAGATAAGCATCTCCCCGTGGCGCTGGGCAGGTTTCACAAGGGGGATTTCACACAGTAACGGCCGCGCTGGGACCCCGCGCCTGGGCTGTGCCGATAACCCCGGGGCCGTTTCACCGCAGGCCGCAGAGCTGGTCGCCCGGCCACCGAGAACGGGGTGGCCACCAACAAGATGATGGCAGCTCCCCACCAAGCGCCAGGGTCACAGTCCCCTCTCTGCATTCCATGGGGGTTTCCCCTCAGAGCCCAGGCCTCCCCACACACACACACTGCAATGGGACCCTGCTCAGTGGGGCAGGGACTGGAATGGGGTGATCACCCAGAGCCTGGCGTGTGGCCCGTCCCTTCCTGCGGTGAGGAGAGGTGCTGGGAACCCAGATCCTGGGGGGACACCAGTCAGTGCTGACCTCTGGGACACAAAAAGCCCCCCCACTTTCCACAGTGCCCCCCACACAGCTGGCATTCATGCCCCTTGCAGATTTCCTCTGCCCCCATGAGCCCCACTTCCATGGCAATGATTAGTCCAAGCAGAGCTTCATAGATCCCCAGACCAGACGGGCCCCTTTTGCCATCTGTCTGCACTCCTTCCCGCGTCACACTGGGCACAGGCCATCCCCACGAGCTCCTGCCTCCTGCCCCGACCGAGCCAGATGGAGAGAGAATCCAGCCTGGACCGAAAGCCTCTGAGTGACGGAGCATCTGCCCTCTCCCAGGGCCCTGATCTCGGTGGGGTCTGGGCAGCGCCTGGCACAGTGGGGCCCTGATCCCAGTAACTGGCATGTTGAGAAGCCAGGGGCTGCGAGTTGACGAGTTCCCAGCTTGGGGTCCCTGCTCCGGGGCTCGTGGGGCTGTGAGCGTTTTGGCCAATCTCAGACCCCCATGTGCTTCCTGGGGGCTCATAGACTCATAGACTCATAGGTCAGAAGGGACCAATATGATCATCTAGTCTGACCTCCCGCACAAGGCAGGCCACAAAACCCTACCCATACACATTTATAACAACCCCGAACCCATGACTGAGTTATTGAAATCCTCAAAAATGAGATTTGAAGACCTCAAGCTGCAGGGAATCCACCAGCAAGCGACCCATGCCCCATGCTGCAGGGGAAGGCGAAAAACCTCCGTGGCCCCTGCCAATCCGCCCCGGAGGAAAATTCCTTCCCGACCCCAAATATGGCGATCAGCTAAACCCTGAGCATGTGGGCAAGACTCACCAGCCAGCACCCAAAAAAGATTTCTCTGCAGTAACTCAGTTCCCATCCCATCCAACATTCCCACAGACCATTGAGCAGACTTATCTGCCGATAATCCAAAATCAATTGCTCAAATTGCTCCTTGCGGGTGAGGGCAGCCCCCATTCCAGTTGCCCCTGAGCTGGGGGAGCATCCATGGCTGGGCTCCCTGGGCCAGCTGGGGGCTGGCGGGGCCCCGGTGAGAGGGGCTGCAGGTGGGTGGCGGCGCTGCTGGCTGGGGAGCTCTGAGAATGATCCATGAGGGTCGATCCGGGGAGGGGGCAGGTGGGAACAGGGTGTGGGAGTGGCATCTCTTCTGGCAGGAAGCTGGGTAGGGTAATGCCTGGAGCCCCCATAGGGGACAATTGAGGGTGCTCGGCACATAGGGGCTGGAACTAGAGGTGTGGGGGTTCGGCAGCACCCCCGGGCTGGAAGTGGTTTCCATAGTATGCAGGGCTTCCAGTTGGCTTCAGCGGCTCTCAGCAGCCCCACTGTACACATTGTTCCACCTCCCGGGGCAGCAACTTGTGGGTCTAAGGGTGCTGCTCAAACTAACCAGGCTCCCAGCACGGCCAGCCCCACTGCCCCCCACAGCCCTGCTGGGACTGTCCCCCCATGTCCCAGGGTGGGCCCCTGGCTCTGCTGTCTGCTTTCCCCCTGCAATCCCAGCTCCTCTGCACCAGGAGACAGGCAGGGAGCTGGCTGGGGACCGGGGCAGAGACGGGGGTGTGGGTGGGTCATGGCCATGGCTGGGGAAGGCTGGGAGCTGGCAGAGATGGGAAGGGGCCAGGACAGGCCGGGTCCGGGCACCGATAGCAGCCTCAACGTAGGGCCGGTGCCTGGGCGCTGGGCAGCTCCACCCCAGCAGCACCAGTGTCTACTGGGGCGTATTTACAGCCCGAGTCCAGTCTCACGGGGTCCCCATGGCAGCGGAACGGGGGCATGACCTGGCTCTCAGGGACCAACCCCCACCGGCAACTGCCCCACTGTAGGTGGCCGAGCGACCAGCGTTGCAGCCTGTGGTGAAATGGCCCCAGGGTTATCGGGGCGGCGCAGGCGCAGGGTCCCAGCGCGGCTGTTACTGTGTGAAATCCCCCTTGTGAAACCTGCCCAGCGCCGTGGGGAGACGCTTATCTGCACGGCTGAGGTGGCGGTGGGCTGGGAGGGGAAGGGCCACTGAGGCAGGCCCTCGGCCACAGGCTTTTCCCCTTTGCACGGGCGAGGGGGACATAGCAACCCGTGTTCGCAGCAGTGCCCGGCAGCCTTTTCCCAAGCGGACCCCTTCAGTTGGCACCAGGAAGCATTTCC
The DNA here is from genome assembly GCA_007922155.1 of Mesoclemmys tuberculata. Lineage (NCBI taxonomy): Eukaryota > Metazoa > Chordata > Testudines > Chelidae > Mesoclemmys > Mesoclemmys tuberculata. Next base: position 1,148,771 of record ML675613.1, on the reverse strand, counting down.
CTGGGCGCAGGGCCCGCATTCAGACTGGCATGTGCCAAGGGCCCAGCCAAGCACGCTGCAGCACTTTCCATCTTGGCTCCAGCTCGCTCTGTCCCTTCGCCTCCCGGGCCTGGGCTGCGCTTAAAATAAGCTGGCACGAATACCTGGGGCAGGCGGGGTGGCCCAGCCATGTAGCTGCGCTGCTCGCACAACCTCCAGGGTGGGCACAGCTACCGTGGGTGGGCAGGTATTTCTGCCGGCCCCCTGACACCGTCTGGGGAAACCGTGTTCCTCTGGAGGCTGGACAGCACCTTCCACCAGCCTACGCTGCAGCTATCCCGGCGCCGTGCTGGCACAGGCCGGGTAGTGTAGACACGGCGTCCATCTCAAGCAGAGCTCCTGTGTGTCTGGGAACTTGCTGACACCTCCAGTCCATTGCCACCCTGAGCTAGCCCAGGCCTACACCCCCGACTGAGATCTGCTGAGCTACGTCACTCGGGGGGCTGAAATGTGCACGCACACCCCGGAGCACCACACGTGAACTGAACCCCATGCAAGATGGTGCCTAGGTGGACAGGAACAAGTTTCCATTGAGCTAGCTACAGCCGCTCACGGAGGTGGATTGACAGCAGCACCGGAAACAGAGGCGGTGTTTGTCCCAGGGCACCCCCGGGAATTCCAGGGCCCCTCCTCGTGACTTCCCACATATAATACCTGCCAGGTCACGCTGTGCGGAGGACACTGAGTGGGACAGAACAACTGACACCAGGCGTGTCAGATCAGAATTTCAGGGGACCCCTCGCTGCCTCGTGGGCCCTGCGAGTGCCGTGGTTGCGGTGCCCAATGCCCCCACTGGAGGGAAAAGGCCGCAGTGTTTTACACCTGTTCTGCCTTCCAGGGCCGCTGGCCGGTACGGTTGGTCCTTGGGGTGCCCGTTGTCTCCTCAACTGGCACGTGACGGTTGCAGCCAACTTGTGATGGCACATTCTTACCAGCTCAGACGGCGCCCGTCCCAAAGGCCTCAGGCCTCCGGCTGTGTGCCAGGAGAAGCACATGAGCCCCTCGGCACCCCGTGGGTAATGATGCCAAGTCCCAGATGGCGGCTGCTCGGAAAAATATTACAGAAAATTCTCAGTTTTGTGACACTCCCCACACACCCAGCTGTGCCGGAGGCTCTCAGCCCTCACCCAAAGCCCCCTGCTAGCCCAGCCCTGGGCTCCCCACACAATCAGCCCTGCCGGGGGCCCTCACGCCCTCTCTGACACACAGCACTCAGCAGCATTGGGAGCAGAGGATTTGCCAGTTCAGATGTCAGCAAGCCAGGTCCACCCAACCCAGTGCCCTCTGTGCTATGGGGCCCAGTATCAGACAGGGCTCCACCCCACTGGGCAATGGGGCAGTTGCCCTTTCATCAGGACTTTCCCCCGGGCGGGTGGGTTGATGCTGCACAGGGAGGGATGCAACAATTCCTGGGTGGCCAGGAACTCGGGCCGTGGAATGGCCCCATCACAACCCCTGAATCCCCCCAGCTGGCAGAAAGGAGGCATCGCTCCAAGGTGTCAATCAGCCATAGCTCTATGGGAGTCAGTGGGCCAGACCCCAGCTGGGGTCAATGGGCCGTAGCTCCCCTGGTGCCGATGGGCCAGACCCCAGCTGGGGTCAATGGGCCATAGCTCCCCTGGAGTTGATGAGCCAGACCCCAGCTGGGGTCAATGGGCCGTAGCTGGTGTGAATTGGGCAAAGCGCTGCCGTTTTGGGGGGGAAATGCAAGCAGGCAGGCCAGACGCGTCGCCCAAGGACACAGCGCTGAGGAGCAAATATCGAACTTGCTTGATGCGTATCACAGGCTCTCCAGCCCCGGGGACGGGAACACCCCCTGGTGTGCACGGAGCTGCTGAGACCTCTCCAAGCTGTTGCTTCAGCCCGTTTCCATCTCCCTGGGGCATCCTCCGTCAGCCGAGAGCGCCACGTTGCCAGGGCAGGGCCCTGTGCCAGCGCTTGGAGCTGGCCATGCTGTGGAGAGACGTGCCCACCCTTCCCCCGCTGTGCCCGCTAGCCGCCGCCCAAGCCCTCCTGCATCCTCAGTGGGGCTGTGGAGGTAGCAAAGCAGCTCCTGATAATAGGAGACCTGGAACAATGTGTCCAATGGGGAGCTGAGAGCCACTGAACCCAACTGTGAACCTGGAATATGATGGAAACCACTTCCGGCCGAGGGGTGCGGCTGCAGCCCCACACCCCAAGTTCTGGAACAGGGAAAGGGGGCCAATCAGGGTGAAATCTGCCTGACCTCTGTGAATCCAGGGTCCCTGCAGTCCCTCCTCAGCAGGGGGGCAGAGGAGGGGATGGGAGGCTGAGGGGCCAGCCGGTTCGGCACACCACAGGCCCTAGGCAGGAGGTGTTCCAGGCCCCAAACAGGTCTCTGTGGTGGCCGCTCCCCCTAGCCCACCCCCACCTGCTTTGTGCCGGCGCCGTTCAGGGCACCTCTGGGCCCACATACGAGATGGGTGGGGCTGGAAGGGGGGCGCGGCCACTGCGCAGCCCTGCTTGGGGCTGGGAGCAGCACACCGTGCCACTGAAAATCATGGCGCGTGACAGCTTTGGCACCCGGGCCGCAGGTGGCTGACCCCTGCCCGAGCGGGAGCTTTCCAAAATGGAAATGATCTATTCCGAGCGTGGCAAACTGCAAAAAATAAGTAGCCTGAATGCGAGAAAGTCAGCTTGATCGTTCTACCGTTCTTTCAAGAGTTGCGTTTTAGGGTGAGTAACAAAGTCAGAACATTCATTAACGTCTTAAACCTAAGCCGCGGCCCTTAAGTGACGACACAAGATGTGGGAACAGGTCAGTATTAGAGGTGAGGGGGCTAACATTTGTACAACTTTCTTTCTTTTTAAGACACAGGACTTCTGTCAGCGCATTTCTACGTTATTATCTGCAAAAACCCAAGACTTTTCAGGGGCCTAAATAATCCCTGAAATCATGGTTCAGGTTTCCGCACCCCCAAATCTGAAAGGGTTCCCCTGAACGCAAGCCGGGAGGCTCTGCCCTGCCGCACCAGCCTGTGTGGGACCAGCCAGCTTTGTGCAGTGGCGGGCCCATGGCCTCTGAGGGGCCATAGGTTGGGCTGGGAAAGCTGACAGCCAATGCCGCAAGAAGGCAGGGCCCGTCCAGAACAGCGAGTTCAGCCAAACTGACATCTCTGGAGAGCAGGCACTACAACGTGAAGGTGAACGCCCGCGTCATGGCACGGTGGACTGCACTGGGAGCAAGTCCCTCTGGAAGCATCTCTTGGCTGAGCTAAATCAATGGTGCCCCCCCGAGCCTTCACCAATGGCCGGTGCTGCGGCCCTCGGCTCAGTCTTGTTGGGTTTGTGTGAGCCCTTTGTGGGCTGGGAACGTCCCGGGGGGAGGCCGCACACCAGAGCTGGACGCAGTCTCCGCGAATGGGCTCTCTAGTGCCATGCGCAGCGCTAACTCCACCGCCCGACCCCATCCCCGGCTGGGGGTGAGCCCCACCCCTCTGCCCACCCTGCCCTTTCCCTGCCCACACGCTCCCCTGGCCCAGCCCCATGGAGCGTGCAGGGCCCTCGGTGCCACGGGGCAGGAAAGAACGACACCCGGGGGTGATGAGCGAAGCGTTGTTTTATTGCAGCGAATCACAGACAATGACCAAGCGCGGGGACGGGGGCTGCCCCTCCTGGGGAGCCGGGGCAGGGCTGGGAGGAAAGCTGAGTCCAGGGAGCCGGGGCGCCTCTGGCAGGGCAGAGTGGGGAGTCCCAGGCCAGCAGAGCAGTGGGGGTGGCGGGACCCATGTGGGAAGCAGCCCCCTCAGAACTCGCAGATAAAGGGCATCCTAGTCCCGCAGTTGACACTTCTCCAGCGACCACCTGGCAGAGGGAGAGAAGTTGGTGTACTCTCGGCCGATGCCTGCTTTCCCAGCCCCCAGCTAACCCTGGATCCCTCTGCCCCACGCCCCACTGCCCCATCTACCCCCAGATCCCCTGCCCCAGGGCTCCACTTCCCACGGGCAGTGACGAGATCCCCGTCTCCGCCTTGCCCCGCCCCAGGAGGCTCCTCACCTGCGGTGCACAGGGCGACGCAACTGCGAGCGCGCTGCACGTTCCCGTTGGCCCAGTAGGAGTAGTTCCATTGGCTGCGATCGACCCAACAGGAGCGCGGGGTCTGTGGGGAAAGGGGGTGGGGCAGGATCAGCGCTGCCCCATCTGCAGGGCACCCCGGGGAACCCCCCGCATCGCCCCAGAGGACGGGGCCAGGAGCCACTCCTGCATTGGAGCCAGGCGGGGGCCACAGCGAGGGGCTCTGAGTCGGATGGGACGGGGTCAGACCCCAGGGCAGGATGCACGTGGCACCTGCTGGCACCGGTCTCTGCCCTGGTAGCAGCCCCAGGTACCTCATGGGCAACCAAGGTCAATGGTCCCCAGCCACCGGGGGGGCATCTGGGACACACCCAGGGGGTGGCCTGGGGCTTCTCAGAGCGGGATCCCGACTGGGGCACTGACCCACTGGGGGGATGGGGTGCCCCCTTTCACTCTGCACTGGAGGGGGTGCCCAGATCAGAGCTGGAAGAACCCAGATGGGGGATTTTGGGGGGCCCTGGGTCTGGCCCAGGCAGGAGGGGGAAGGAGGGCAGGGCCAGACACTCTCCTTACCCTGCCGTTGGTGACTCCCCCAATCCACACTTGGCTTCGGTTGGTGCGGCTGCGCGCGGCCTTGCACAATTGCTGATTCACCCCAGGGCTGTGGATGGAGGCCAGGCGGCCGCGGTAGCAGCGGGCACAGTATCGCTGTGGGGAGAGAGTGGGGGGAATTGGCAGCCACGGCTCAGGCACAGGGTCACATCTACCAGCCACCACCCCACACTCCATCCACTCTTTGCCCCCTGTTTCACCCTCCACCGTCCCTACACCTCCTCCACCGCCCCACAGCCTCTCCCCCACCCCTTGCACCATGCACTGTCCACACATGCCCTCCACTGCCTCCATGGGTGTCCCACCCCACTTCCTGACCCCTCTGCGAGTCCTCCCCACCACCAGTCTCCCCTGGCCCACTCACCTGGGCATTCCAAAATGACTGGCAATTGGTCACAATCGCATAGCGATAGGTGCGGCCCCACGTGCCCAGCCTGGCCACCCTGAAGCTCTCAATCTCCATGGGGCACGGTGGCTCCAGCTCCCCAGGCTTTACCTCGTCCTGCACAGCTGTTCCCTCCTGCTCCAGGTGATCCTCATCTGGGGGAGGAAGGCAAGAGAAACCCATTGGGCCTTCCACCGCAAAGACGCAGCCCAGGCCTCAAACCCGCCATGGGGGAAGGGAGACGGAGCAGGTCTAGTGGCCGGGGACGCAGGTGTCCGGGATGGAGAGAGTCGGGGGGTCATCCGGGGATCAGGAGACACAAGTGTCTGGGATGCAGCAAGTCGGAGGGTGGTTGGGGGGGCCAGGGGACCCAGGTGTCCAGGATGCAGTGGGGCTGTGGGATACTGGAGCACAGGTCGGGGGTAACGGAGCCCTATGCCAGCTTTGCTGGGGTCTAACCCAAGCCCCTGAGGCCCTTGCTGTGGGTCCCTGGGGAGGAAGGAGGGGGAGATTCCCATTGGGGACAGTGGCCTGTGGGTCAGGCCCCGTCCCTCCCATGGTGGGGGATGGGCTGTAGCCAGGGGGACGCAGGCACCAGGACTTACGGAGCTGGCGAGCAGAGACGGCCCCCAGCAGGGTCAGCGCCAGGACCAGGGACAGCTTCATCTCCGGCAGAGCTGGGCAGGGAAGAGCAGGATGGCCGTGTGACAGAGAGATTTACCCCTCCCTCCCAGAACCCCCACTGGGTCCAGCCTGACGCTGCTGCCTACAGCCTCCCACCTGCACTGATCCCCCAACTAGAGCCCCCCCCACTGAGCCCGGATTGCCCCCCTGCGTCTGTAGCCCTCCCCGGTGTTCAAATTGACCTACGTCTAGGGACCCCCTCTCACTGATCTCCTCTGAACTGATGCCTGGTCCCCAACAAAGGCAAGCTTTCCCAGCTCAGGTAGGGCTGGGCCCAGAAAGTGGGAGGAGGGAACCCAGGGCCACGGCTCAACTGGGGAGGAAGAAGCGGGGCAGAGGTGAAGTAACCGACCTGCCCCATAACACCTCGTAACAGATGGGCTACGGGCACCCATTGCCTATGGACAGAAGGTGGAACCCAGCATGTGTTGTTAGCCTGTGGAACTCCCCGCCACAGGATATAAGGGGCTGACAGCATTGAGCAGTGCCAGCCTCACTGGGCATCAGGGCAGCCCCAAGGACCACCAGGGTGGCCTCGTGACCTCAGGCACCAATTGCCCCCCCAAGGCATCCAGCCCTGGCTGTTGTGAGACCTATGCCCTGACTGAGTGACCCTCCCTCTGGGGCAAGTCACCATCACCGCCCCCCCATAGCCCCTGGGGCCACCCAGAGTCTCCCCTCTCACCTCTGTGATGGCTGTGGACCCTGGATGAACTCTGATGGCTCCAGCCATCCAGGACCCTTATATTGGGCTGGAGCAGGAAGCTTGGGGTGAGGAAGGAGCCACTATCAGCTCCCAGCCCCTGGTGCTCCTCCCTCCGCCCCCTGCTTGCAACATCCCTACCCCAAGCCTGGGCTCCAATGCACCAACTGCCCCACGTCTCCCCCTGGGGCCATTGGGGGAGTCTACACAGGAGCTGTCTACAACATGCCCCCAACTTCCCATAGGGGTCCTGGGTTCAACCCCTTCCTGATGGTACCAAAGAGCAGGGCTCCCAGCCACTCGGGGACCCACTTTAGAGAGGCCCAGGATATAAGGCTGGGCTAGCCGGGGCTGTGGGGCAGGATTGAGGAGCGCTGCTGTCAGGCCTTCCCCCGCCCTTTCCCCCGTCCCAGCCCCGCTCTCAGGCCGCTCTGGCTCGGGGCGTCGGTGCAGATAAGCATCTCCCCACGGCGCTGGGCAGGTTTCACAAGGGGGATTTCACACAGTAACGGCCGTGCTGGGACCCCGCGCCTGGGCCGTGCCGATAACCCCGGGGCTGTTTCAGCGCAGGCCGCAGGGCTGGTCGCCTGACCACCGAGAATGGGGTGGCCACCAACAAGATGGTGCCAGCTCCCCCCCCCCCGAGCGCCAGGCTCAGGGCCCCCTCTCTGCACCCCTGGGAGTGGCCCCTTAGAGCCAGGGACCCCCCCCACACACACACACAACGCAATGGGATCCTGCTCCGTGGGGCTGGGACTGGAGTGGGTGAGCACCCAGAGGTTGTCCTGTGGCCCTTCCTGGACTGCAGTGAACAGATGCGCTGGGACCCCAGAAGTTGGGGGGGGACCAGCCAGTGCTGATCCGTGGGGCACAAAGAGGTTCCCCCCTTTTCCCATAGTGCACCCCCCACAGCTGGCACTGATGCCCCTTGCAGATAGCTTTTGCCACCATGAACCCCACTTGCTACCCTGTGGAGAATATGGGGGGCTCTGTGGGCCCCAAGTGGGGGGGGGCTATTTGGGGGGCTCATCTCTGTCATGGTGACGCTGTCAGCCCACCCAGATCTTCATAGACTCCAAGGCCAGGCAGGCCCGCTGCACTGTCTGTCTGTGCTCCTGCGTCACGCCGGGCACACCCCTATAACCTCACACAAGTGGAGTATAAAAACGCACAGGGCCTTGCCCTAGTAGGATATTTCCAAAAGTTAAATGATCTATTCCAACTGCAAAAAGCAGGTAGCCTCAGTGATGAAAAGCCATCTCGATTTTTCTACCATTGCTTCAATCGTTGTATTCAAGAGGTAGGAACGAGGTAGGAATATACAAAACGTTAACCCTAAGGATGTCAGAACATGTTCGTTTTAGAGGCAAGTGGGTCTCATATTTATTTAATTTTCTTTCCTTCTATAGGAATTAGATACAGGGCTTCTGTCCATTATTATCTGCCAAAAACGCTGGCGTTTTCAGGAGCCTAGGTAGGCTGTGGATCATGGTTTACACTTCCCTCCCCCCTCATCAAAATCTGAATTGGTGCCCCTGGCAGAGTGAGGGGCCCCGCTTGGCTTACAGTTCACGCCCCACAGTGAGCAGCTGCCTGTGACATGTGCACGCAGTGGCCTAGGGCAGGAAACAGTCAGGGCAGCTGCCTCTGTGTTCAGTGCATCTGTGGAACCAGCGAATGGCTTTCTGGGCTGGGCAGGGGAGAGGAACGGACACGGTTGGGGGCTCCATGTTGCAGGGCAGGGGGCAGAGAAGGAGAGAAACGCCTCCCCCAGCCTTCTCCAACTCTTACGGCTGCAGTGACAATGAGGACATCAAACTGCTGAGGTTCGGGGCCAGAGCCCATGGGGAGGGCGCTCGCAGCGGCCCACTTCACAACTACGTGTCCCAAATGCCTCACCGCCCGGCCGTCAGCCCCACTGCACTGTACAACAGGGGGCAGGAGAACTCACAGAGCAGCTGTGGGACCCAGCAGAAGCCTGCCGGACTGGGACTATTCCTGGCTGTGCCCCGGGCCTGCTGGGGGACCTTGGCCATGGCACGTTGCCACTCTGTGCCTCAGTTTGCTGTCTGTAAAATGGGGCTAATGATGCAACACTCTTTGACATCTGCTGATGGGTCTTTTTGGTACTTCCCAGCCCCCGCAGCATGTCCACTGCAAACCTAGCGGAGAACTGCAGCGACCTGAATGACCATGTCTCTGTTTAAAAAAAAACCTAGGCAATTCACTGACCAGAAACTTCATTAATGGTGAGTGAAGGGCGCCCAGATGTCACTTGGGTCCTCCCTGAACATCCAGTTCACTCAAACGCCACCCTCTGAAAACCAGCAGCAGCAGCGCTGAGGTACGTGCCCCCATAACCCTGGCCCTGCCTCTTGGAGCAATGTCCTCTATGCCCCTAAAACATCCCCACACTTAGCCTTTGCTCTGGACTGGACGGGAGCTACCCACACAGGCCTGACAGTCGCACACTGTGCCGACTCCGCAAAAAGACCATCACACCTGCTACGCTGTACAACCCCATCACGCTTTGTAGAATCCCTTCATCCCCTTATACAGCCCTTTCTTCCGCATGCCTCTTCCCTTCACAACCCCACCACCCACCTTCAGCTCCCACCTCACTGCTGACAAGCCCCCGAGCAAGAAGCCCCTGTGCCCCGCTAGGGACGTGACGTACACAACTCAGCACTGAAATGAGGCAGACTGGATCTCCTCAGGCGCATGTGTGCCTCTCCTGTGATCACACACAGGGGAGGGGGCAAGAAGAGGGCTCACATCACCCCTACCCCGCAGAGTGGCACAGCCCAGCGGATCATCTCAGGTGACAATCACAATTCTGCCAACCCCTCTTCCATTCAGCACAGCGACACCTAGCCCAGTGAGTGCCGCTGGAGTATATTGGCCCTGAACAGAACCTTGCTCCCCCCTCCCTTCTACCAAGAGGCACCCAGCCTGATACATACCCTTTTAAATATTCATTCAGATCTGTCTGTACTTGGTATGATTTTGAGAGTGTTTGTAAATGTCTGTTCTATGTCCACTGGCCAGTTTATCTGTTAATTTTACCTGCTTCTAATACATATGTTTGTAAAAATCCTATTTTAGGTCCAAAAAGCCACACTCTGCAACGCGATGTTTGTATCTCATTGTAAAAGACACTGTCAAAGTGAACACGTGAATTCTTCAGCTAGGAGTTGGCACTGAGGGAGAGCAGTATGAATGGCTGAGCAATGGAGGTGAGTGGAGCGATTGAACAATTGGTCTGAGTGAGGGGCATCAGAACAGACAAGAAAACACCCGCCTCACCTAAGTTTGAAGAGAGAAGAAAGGAGTGAAGATAATAGCAACTGGCCGAAGAGGAGTCCACCCTGATACTTTCAGAGCCAGCCCATTTCAAAGGACAAAATCTGATCAGGCTTGCAACAATGTGGGTGATGGAGGATCACACCAAGGATGCAGTTGCAGCATGACAGTGCAAACCCCATAGAGATACATGGGGTCCTCTCCCTATAAAATGGGACAGAAAGATGAAGGCTGGAGGTTCGGGTCTACAACATCACACCAGCCAGGAGTACCCATGCGCATCGGCAGAACCTCGGTCCTCACCCTCGTGCTACAGTCACCTGGCCAGTGACTACACAAGAACCTAGAGGCTGGTAACTATAACATCTGTGGGACCTCTGTGTATGTCTGTCTGTCTCCCTGTCTGCGTGTGCTTGTCAGTGTGTGTGAGTGTGAATGAAAGTTAGAATTGAAACGTGTCAACAAAGTCTATTTTATTAAGCAAGAATCTGTCATTGGAGTGTTGCTATAATGTTAATACTATTTCCATAGTGGGTGCATAGTTGATTCTGTTTAGTTAAAGCACAGTATTGATGGTGTTACCGTGTGGATACTTTGCTTTGATACTATTTACCAAGTTTCCATATTCACAATAAATGCGGCTTGTTGCCTTACCCCTCTAAAGATCCTGTGATATTTGTTATTTGGGTTACAAGTACGCGCAGGGAATTGCCACTGACTCCAGCCAGCTCCAGATGTTCGTTTGGCTGAACTCGCCGTTCTCGACATTGATCGTCAGCGCATCCCCTCCGCCTTCAGCCTGGCTTTCCCAGCCCGACCTATGGCCCCTCAGCGGCTATGGGCCAGCGGCTGCCCGATGCCGGCTGGTCCTCTGTAGGCTGCGCTGTGTCGGGGCAGATCCTCCCAGCTTGCATCGCTCCCTGACGGGACAGAAGGCTCTAAACTGCAGCAGCATTCGCGCTCGCTGTACAGCTCCGGAGAGAAATGGGGGACGCTGCAGCCTGAAGGGGCCCTCTCAGGATTGGAGAGCTGCAGCACTCGCCCTGGGGAAAGGCTAGGCCCAGGGCATGGCAGAAAATAGGGGCACTGCCAGGAGCCTGGGAGCAGAGCCCCACGGAGAGCTGTCACTACAGCGTGCTTGGACGCTGCACAGACCCTGACCGAGATCAAGGCCCCGTTTCGCTGGGTGCTGCACGTACAACCATCAAGAGACAGCCCCTTCCCCTAAGAGTTCACAGTCTGAATAGAAAAGGGGGAAGGGAAACTGAGGCATGGGGCTGGGATGTGACTGGCCCATGGTCACACCTGAGGTCGGTGCAAAGCCAGGCAAAAAACCCCATGTGTCCTGACTCCCGCCTGCTGGCCTGCCCACTGGGCCGGATAAACCCAAATTAACCTCCCCCACCCAACGATTCTCCCAGGGTGTGCCAGGACAGCCCGCAGGCCCGGCTGATCTCTGGGTGGGTGCTGGGAGGCGCAGGGTAAGTCCTGGCGATTGCAGTCCTGGGGACAACTCGCCCGGGCGGGGCAGATGCTCCGTCACGCCGAGTCTTTCAGTCCAGACTGGATTCTCTCTCCAAAGGCTGCGCTCTGGCTCTGGTCTGTGCCCGGCGTGACGCAGGAGCACAGACAGACAGTGCAGCGGGCCCGCCTGGCCTTGGAGTCTATGGATCCCCTCACTCGGGGCCCCCAGAGCTTCCTGCATTCTCCAGGGGGCTTGCAGAAGGGCTCATGGCAGCAAGGGAAATCTGCAAGGAAGTCAGTGCCAGCAGTGGGGGGGCACTATGGGAAAAGGGGGAGCCCGTTTGTCTCCCAGGGTCAGCACTAGCCGGCCCCCCCAAGCCCTGGGGTCGCAGTGCGTCTATTCACCACAAGCAGAGAAGAGCCATGCAATAGCCTCCGGGTGATCACCCAACTCCAGTCCCAGTCCCACTGCGCAGGGTCCCATTGCACTGGTGGTGGTGGGGATCTGGGTGTAAGGGCCCCCCCACAGGAGAGCAGGCTGGGGAGGGGAGGAGACCCCGACTCTGGCGCTCTGGTGGTAGCTGGCACTGGACCCGGTGGCCAGTGTCCTGTTCTCGGTGGCCAGGCGACCAGCACTGCGGCCTGTGGTGAAACAGCCCCAGGGTTATTTGGCAGCTCAGGGCTGTGTCCCAGCTGCCCCCCAAGTGGCTCCATCCCACCTACTCTCAGATTAGAGGGACCAGATGTCCTGATTTGATAGGGACAGCCCCAATTTTCAGGACTTTTTCTTATATATGCGCCTATTACTCCAACACACACACCTGTCCCGATTTTTCACCCTTGCTATCTGATCACCCTCCGTCAGATCCCCTACCCCGCACCCCATGGCCCCACCTACCCCGTATCCCCTGCCCTCCTCCCCACGGCTCCGCCTATCCCCAGTCCCCAGCCCCAGGGCTCTTGTTCCCACAAGCAGTGTTCCTGGCTCTAAGGGGTCAGGCTGGGGAGGGGATCCCAGCCCTGGCTCTCGGGGGGAGCTGGCACCATCTTGTTGGTGTCTGCCCCGTTCTCGGTGGCCGGGCGACCAGCCCTGCGGCCTGCGGTGAAACGGCCCCGGGGTTATCGGCACGGCCCAGGCGCGGGGTCCCAGCGCGGCCGTTACTGTGTGAAATCCCCCTTGTGAAACCTGCCCAGCGCCGCGGGGAGATGCTTATCTGCACCGACGCCCCAGGGCCTGAGAGCGGGGCTGTGACGGGGAGAGGGGGAAGGCCTGACAGCAGCGCTCCTCAATCCCTACCCGCAGCCCCGGCTAGCCCAGCCCTGTGTCCTGGGCCTCTCTAAAGCGGGTCCCCGAGTGGCTGAGAGCCCTGCTCCCTGCTACATCAGGAAGGGGTTGAACCCAGGACCCTATTGGGGAGTTGGGGGCACGTTGTGGACAGCTCCTGTGTAGACTCCCGCAGTGGCCCCTAGTGGGTGATGTGGAGTAGCTGGTGGGTCAGAGCCCAGGCTTGGGGTAGGGGGTGTCACAAGCAGGGGGTGGGAGCACAACGGGGTGGGGGCCATTCGTGGCTTTTTCTCCATTCCCAGCTTCTTGCTCCAGCCCAATATAAGGGACAGTGGAGGGCACGTGGGGGCAGTGAATGGCACGTGGGGCGGTGGCTGAGGGATGTGACTGTATGCCCGGGCAGCGCTGCCCCGTGCCCATCCCCAAGACTCTGTGCACACTGCTACCCATCGCCCACAGCGACTCAATGCGTCCCCGGCCCGGACCCTGCGCCAGGGAGCCCCAGGCCAAGCCCTGCTCGCCCCTGTGAGGCAGGCCTGGGGGACTTTGGTAGCTCAGGGCTGTGTCCCAGCTGCCTCCCAGGGGGCTCCACCCCACCTACCCTCAGATTAGGGGGACCAGATGTCCTGATTTGATAGGGACAGCCCCAATAGTCAGGACTTTTTCTTATATATGCGCCTATGACTCCAACACACACACACCTGTCCCAATTTTTCACATTTGCTATCTAGTCACCCTACCTCAGATCCCCTGCCCTCCACCCCCCAGCCCCACCTTCCCCATATCCCCTGCCCTCCTCCCCGCAGTCTCACCTAACCCCAGATCCCCTGCCCCCGGGCTCTCAGCCCACAAGCAGTGTTCCTGGCTCTAAGGCACAGTTTCTTAGCCTGTGGTACGCATACCCCTGGGGATACGCGAGACACAGCCAGGGGGTACCCAGGGAAAAAGTGAGTGAAGGGGAAGTGGGCCGCAGCTGCCGACTTCTGGGGAAGGCAGGCGGCAGCAGCGGCCTTCCCACCGGTCCCAGCTCCCAGCTGGGAGGTGGACGGCAGCTGCCGGCTCTTGGGGGAGGTGGGCAGCAGCTCCCTGCTTCCCGCCGGGTCCCAGCCTCCTGCATCTCGCGAGCTGGGCTCCCAGCTGGGTGGCAGCTACTTGCGCCCCAGCTCCGAGCCGAGGGACAGCTTCCAGCTCACGTCCCTGGGTCCCAGCCCACACAGAAGCCTCCTCTGCCCCAGCTCGGATTGGGTGGCAGTCATCCACCTTCTGGGCTGGCAGCCAGGCGGCGGCTGCCTGTAACTTACCCAGGTGACGGCCCCCTCGCCGGTTCAAAGCCCAGTGCCCAGAAAACTTGTCACGTTCACTGCTCTAGCTGAGAACTGAAATTGATAACTGTGACAGCCCCCGATTTCACCAGTTACCCCCTTTTCCTGTCTCGCCCACCTCTCCCTCCTCGCAAAATCTATGGCAAAAAATGCAGCAGGTCACTTTCTATTCCCCAGCATTGCCATGCCACTCAAAGCCTCCTAGCTTTGGCCAACATCACCGCTAGGCCAGGTACATACGAGAGTTGGGCACCCCTGGTGTGAACGTGGTACCCCAACCCACACTGGATCTGACATCTGTCATATCACGGCCTTATATTCTCAGCCCTTCTTCCAGCATGGCTCCCATTAGTCTGTAAATACAAAATCCCGTGGGATATTGAGTGTTATTAAACTTTCCAGACGTTAGGGGGAACTTGCTACTTCAAAGGTGGAGAAACACGGCTCTAAGGGACCAGGCTGGGGAGGGGATCCCAGCCCTGGCGCTCTGGGGGGAGCTGGCACCATCTTGTTGGTGGCTGCCCCATTCTCGGTGGCCGGGCGACCAGCGTTGCGGCCTGCGGTGAAACGGCCCCGGGGTTATCGGCACGGCCCAGGCGCGGGGTCCCAGCGCGGCCGTTACTGTGTGAAATCCCCCTTGTGAAACCCTCCCAGCGCCACGGGGAGATGCTTATCTGCACCGACGCCCCGAGCCAGAGCGGCCTGAGAGCGGGGCTGGGACGGGGGGAAGGGCGGTGGAAGGCCTCATAGCACCGCTCCTCAATCCTGACCCACAGCCCCGGCTAGCCCAGCCTTATATCCTGGGCCTCTCTAAGGCGGGTCCCTGTGTGGTTGGAAGCCCTGCTACCGTCAGGAAGGGGTCCAGCCCAGGACCCCTATGGGGAGTTGGGGGCACAGTGTAATCAGCTCATGTGTAGATTCCCCCAACGGCCGCTAGGGGCTGACGTGGGGCAGTTGTTGGGTCAGAGCCCAGGACTGGGTTAGGGGATGTCGCAAGCAGGGGGCGAAAGGGGGAAAACCAGGGGCCGGGAGCTGATAGCTGCTCTTTCCACACCCCTAGCTTCCTGCTCCAGCCCAACATAAGGCTTGGGATGGCTGGTGCCGTCAGATCTCACCGAGGGTCCACGGCCGTCACAGAGGTGAGGGGGGTGTCTCTGGTGCTCCCAGGGATCATGGGGACTAACAGGGACTCACCCAGAGGAGGGGGTCACTCGGTCAGGGCCTGGGTCTCACAGCAACCAGTGCTGGATGCCCTGGAGAGGCAACTCCCATAATTTACCTGTCTGTGCCAGGGGCAGATCCTTGTCTGCATCCAGCAGGTGACTCAGCTCTTGCCATGGAGCTGGGGTTGCCTGGCCTCCCTGTTGGCCCTGCGGCTGCCCTGGTGCTGCCAAAATGCTCAGAAAGACCAGGCAATGCTGAGCGCTGTCGGTCTCTTGTATCCTGTGGCGGGGAGTTCCACAGGTTATCAGCACATGCTGGGTTCTCCCTGCCACCTGTGCATAGCCAATGGATGCCTGTTTTAAAGGGCAGGTGAGTGACAGCCCCTCTGCCCCAACCCCTCCAGCTAAGCCATGGCCCTGGCTTCCCTCCTTCCCCCTTGCTCCCTTCCTTGGCCCAGCCCTACCTTAGCTGGGAAAGCCTACTTTGGTTGGGGGGCGGTCAGCAGCTCAGACCTCAGTGGTGGGGTCAATCCAAACTTAGGGAAGGGCACCAGAAAGTGGGGAGTCCATCTGGACTCAGTGGGGGGGCTGTAGTTGAGGGGCCAGTACAGGTGCGGGGAGGCTGTAGGCAGGTGGGTCAGTCTGGGTTCAGTGGGGGGTTCTGGGTGGGAGGAGTCAAGCTGTCTCTGTCTCACAGCCATCCGGCCCCCCAACCCCCACAGCTCTGCCGGAGATGAAGCTGTCCCTGGTCCTGGCGCTGACCCTGCTGGGGGCCGTCTCTGCTCGCCAGCTCCGTAAGTCCTGGTACCCGCGTCCCCCTGGCTACAGCCCATCCCCCACCATGGGGGGAGCCTGACCCCAATGGGAACCTCCCCTCTCCCGCCCACGTGGACACAGCAGGGGCCTCCGGGGCTTGGGTCAGACCCCAGCAAGGATGGCATAGGGCTCCGTTACCCCCGACCTGTGCTCCAGCTATCCCACAGCCCTACTGCATCCCGGACACCTGGGTCCCCTGGCCCCCCAACCACCCTCTGACTTGCTGCATCCCAGACACTTGTGTCTCCTGATCCCCGGATGACCCCCCGACTCTCTCCATCCCGGACACCTGCATCCCCGGCCACTAGACCTGCTCCGTCTCCCTTCCCCCATGGCGGGTTTGAGGCTTGGGCTGCGTCTTTGCGCTGGAAGGCCCAATGAGTTTCTCTTGCCTTCCTCCCCCAGATGAGGACCACCTGGAGCAGGAGGGAACAGCTGCACAGGACGAGGTGAAGCCCAGGGAGCTGGAGCCACCATGCCCCCAAGAGAGTGAGACCTTCAGGGTGACCATGCCGGGCACGGGGGGCCGCACCAATCGCTATATGGTTGTGACCAATTCCCAGTCATTTTGGGATGCCCAGGTGAGTGGGCCAGAGAAGACTGGTGGTGGGGAGGACTCACAGAGGGGTCAGGAAGGGGGGTGGGACGCCCATGGAGGCAGTGGAGGACACCTGGGGGCAGTGGATGGCACGTGGTGTGGTGGAGGCAGCTTAGGGACTTTGGAAGGGGTGTAGGGGCGACAGTTGATGGCCCTGGCGGTGGTGGAGGGGACCTGGAGTCAGTGGAGAGGGCCTGGGGGCAAGGAAGGTGTGGGGGGTGTAGGGTGGATGGCACATGGGGGCAATGGCTGGCGCGTGGGGTGGTGGCTGGAGGAGGTGACTGTGTGCCTGAGCCGTGGCTGCCCCGTGCTCCTCACCCTCTCCCCACAGAGTGTCTGTACCCGCTGCTACCGTGGCTGCCTGACCTCCATCCACAGCCCTGCTGAGAACGAGAAACTGCGCAGTGCGGCGCGCAGCCGCACCAACCTGAGCCAGGTGTGGATTGGGGGCACCACCTTCCACCTGGTAAGGAGAGCATCTGACCCTGCTTCCCCCCCCCCCCGAGCCTGTCCCAGGGCCCCCAAACTCTCCCCTCGGGGCTTCTGCCCGCTCTGATCTGGGCACCCCCTCCAGCGCAGAGGGAAAGGGCGCGTCCCATCCCCTCAGCGGCTCAGGGCCCCAGTCGGGACCCCGCTCTGAGAAGCCCCAGGTCACCCCCTGTGAGGCAGGCCTGGGGAGCTGTGGCAGCTCATGGGTGTGTCCCAGCTACACCCCGCCCCCGTGGCTGGAAGCCAATTGACCGGGGTTGCCCATGAGGTGCCTAGGGCAGCTGCCAGGGCAAAGATGGGTGCCAGCAGGTGCCACGTGCATCCTGCCCTGGGGTCTGACCCCGTCCCAACCGACTCAGAGCCCCTCGCTGTAGCCCCCGCCTGGCTCCAACGCAGGAGTGGCTCCTGGCCCCGACCTCTGGGGCGATGCGGGGGGTTCCCTGGGGCGCCCTGGGACAGCGCTGTTCCTACCCCAGCCCTTTACCCACAGTTCAGGCATGTGAATTACGGCTGGATCGACAAAAGCCACTGGAACTATTCCAACTGGGCCGTAGGGAACCCCCACCGCTTGCTCCTTTGGAAAATGTGTGTCTCCTTGAGCACCGCAGGTGAGGAACCTCCTGGGGCGGGGCAGGGCTGAGATGGGGACCTATTCACTGCTTGTGGGGGAAAAAGAGCCCTGGGGCAGGGGATCTGGGGCTAGATGGGGCATGGGGTGGAGGTCAGGGGATCTGAGGCTCAGTGGGGTGTGGGGCAAGGGATCCGAGGGTAGGTGGGGCAATGGGATGTGGGGCAGAGGAACTGGGGCTAGGCAGGACCATAGAGTGTGGGGCAGGGGTTCTGGGGTTTGCTGAGGGCTGGGAGGCCAGGGGTCAGCCAAGACTACACTAACCTGTCTCCCTCTGCCAGGTGGTCACTGGAGAAACCTCACCTGCGGGACTCGCCTGCCCTATATCTGCAAGTACTGAGGGGGCCGCTCCCCTATGAGGTCCCGCTGCCCACACCGCTCCGCTCCCTGCTCTGCCCTGCCGGCTCTGGTCCCGGCCCTACACCGGCTCCCCAGACGGGGAACCCCCTGTCCCCACACTCAGTTATTGTCTGTGATTCCCTGCAATAAAACAACGCTTCACTCATCACCCCCGGGTGTCGTTCTTTCCTGCCCCAGGGCACCGAGGGCCCTGCACGCTCCATGGGGCTCGGCCAGGGGAGCGAGTGGCCAGGGAAAGGGCAGCGTGGGCAGAGGGGCTGGGGCTCACCCGCAGCCGGGGATGGGGTCGGGCGGTGGAGTTAGCGCTGCGCATGGTATTAGAGAGCCCATTCGCGGAGACTGCGTCCAGCTCTGGTGTGCGGCCTCACCCCGGGACGTTCCCAGCCCACAAAGGGCTCACACAAACCCAACAAGACTGAGCCGAGGGCCGCAGCACCGGCTGTTGGCTGAGCGGCTCGGAGGGCACCGTTGATTTAGCTCAGCCAAGAGACGTAACGAGGGGACTTGCTCCTGGTGTAGCCCATCATGCAGGGGGAAGAGATTTCTCAGAGCAGGGCCTCTTCAATTTAGCAATGGCCGGGCATTGGAGCTCGCCAAGTCCAGAGGCAGAATAAGGGGCACGTTTTGAACACGGAAGGTAACTAACTCCTGGATCATATCCCTCACCCCCAGGACGGTGGGTTCTCCAGCACTTGAGAGACACTGAATCAAAGCCAGATGCCTGTCTCAGACCACATGCTCTGGACCCGGGTGCCACGCAGGAACTCCTGGGTGAGGGGCGCTGGGGGAGGTTTAGGTGGTGAGACAAGATGATCACAAGCTGGGCAGGGAGAGCCAGTGGCCTCCAGTCTTAGGATCGGTGACCCCCGGAGAATGCTAAGTGCAGCACTGGGTTAGTCCTTCATTAGCATTTACGGGGCATCCCTGTTCCTCGCTATTGCAAAGAAGCACAAAAATAAATTTCTCCAGTAAAAGAAACTGAAATGAGGAGAACTGAAATACACCTTTCCCATAAGGGCAACCGGAATACACGCATCCCCTCACCACACCCCACACCTCCCGGGAGCAGGGAGAGAGAAAAGCAGGATTTATTCCAACTGGGCTCCAAAAACCCTATAAAATCAAGTATCTAAAAACAACCCATCATGACTCCCACCACCTCCACCGCTGGCAAGGAGATGGCAATGACAAAGCTGGGCTGCAGGGACACAGCTCAGGACTGGCTGGGGCTCACTTTGCACCCCTTAATTCCCTTTCCTCATTCCCTTTTGGAGGGGAGTGGTCCCTGAAGATCCCTGCTGGGGGGGGTGGTCAGATGGAGGACTCCACACCGGCCTTATCCAGCCTTGGGGGTGGCAAGTCAGCACCTTGCTTTTCCCGCTCCTTCTCCTGGCGCTGACACTCCCGCAGCACCACCAACGGGCTGACGAAGGCCAGGAGGATGACAACGATGAGGGCAATGTTCACCTGGGTAGGAGATGGAGAGAATCAGATTCTGACCAAGACAGAAAGTGGGGTGTCGATAAAGTTCCTCCGATCCGTATGGGGCATTCCTTGTCTCTCACTGCAGGGTGTCGATAAAGTTCCTTGTCTCTCACTGTAGGGTGTCGATAAAGTTCCTCCCTGGCCCCACATGGGGCATGCTCTCCTCATCTCTCACTGCAGGGTGTCGATCAATTCCCAGCCAGGCCCTGCACAGAGCATTCCTTCTCTCTCTGCACGGTATCGATAAAGTTCCCCCCGGACATGTACAGGGCACGCCCTCTCTCTCACTGTGAGATGTCGATAAAGTTCCCCCAGGCCATGTATGGGGCACCCCCTGTGTCCCTCTTCAGGGGGTCCATGAAGATCCCCCAGACCCCGAACAGGACAGGACACTCACATAGAAGGGGTCATCGTTGAGCGGTCCCTTGATGAGCGCGAAGCAGGGGTACTGCAGGAGCGACACCAGGGCCGACAGGCCCATCACCAGCCCATACAGCTTCCCGAAATGTTCCAGAGGGAATCTGTGGAGACCCGGGACGATGGAGGGAGGGGTGTTACAGCTGGGGGGTGCTTTGCTGTGGGACAGGCCAGAGGTGTACCCTGCCCGACCGCCCATTGCTGGACATCTCTGTACCCTGCCAGTCCTCCCTTCCATCTGCTCCACCCCAGCTCTGCTCCCCTGGCCCCTCTGTACCCCCTGCCCTCTCTAGGTCTAGGATCTCCCTCTCCCCCAGCCCATGCCCCCCCGGGTGACTCACGCGATGGCCAGGAAGGCGGCATTGCCCCCGTACAGGAAGGACCGGCTCAGCACCTGCAGGATGAAGGTGGCGTATTGCACGGGCAGCACGGGCACGGAGGCGCACACCGAGAAGGCCACGCACTGCAGCGCCGTCACGGCCAGCGACAGGACGCAGGAGCGCAGGTCCGCCAGCGAGTCAGAGCCGCCTGAGAAGACAGGAGCGACGCTGAGTGCGGCCAGGCAGAGATACAGGGCACCGCGGCAGGGACGCTTATAACGCCGGGGTCCCGGCCGGGCACTGCGGTGGGGAAGCTCACTGCACCAGGGAGAGCAGCTGGCGACGGACGGGGCGATTACCTTTGGCACTGCCCTCCTTGTGCTTCCCGCGCTTGTGCCGGTCCAAGAGGAGCCCGTTCCAGGGGGCACACAGGACCCCGCAGAGCTGGGTGAAGGCGAAGGCGTTGGTGTAGGTGCTCACTGGGAACAGAGACAGTTGGCAGGGCATGAGACTCCTGGAGACACCCCGTTCCCTCCGCCCCCATCGCCTGGCTTACTTCCAGGATCGAATGGAGTGGCGGGCGGCCAGCATTGGGCCACACACGTACTGGGTCCCACTCCCAGCCCTGAGTGACCTTAGATGAGCCACTGCACCTCCGTCTGCCTCAGTTTCCCCTCAGTGACAACGGTGCCCGCCTCGTCAGGTCACTCGAGATGTGGGGCAGGAAAGGCCACGGGTTTGTACTTGTTCCCGCCTCCCTTCCCACCTCCCCCATTCCCTCCTTCAGGTCTCCTTCTTCCTTCAACCTTAGCAACTGGTCCACCCAACTCGCCAGACAGCAGGAGGCAGAGCTGCCCAGCTCGGAGACACCCCTGCCAGTTCCGGCCGTCCCTGGATCATCCCTCATTCTCCACCCCGCCTGCTTTGTTGCACCCTTCTCCCCTTGCCCCCGGCGCCCCAGCTGGGCGCCCCCTACCGAGCGCGGTGTCCTGGGCAGCCAGGTGCTCCAGCATGGGGTTGAGGGTGCCGATGAAGAGGTAGTGCCGCAGCTGCATCACCGACAGCCACACGAGGTGCCAGAAGAAAAGCTTGGAGAAGACACAGGCCCGGAATGACAGGGCGGAGGGCTCCCCTTGGCCCGGCCTGGGCCCCGACTCGCCTGGGGATGGATAAAGTGCACTGCGGTGTTAGCCCCAGGACTGGAGGGGAATTTCGGGGTGGGGGAGAGGGATTTCGGGGAGGGGAATTTCGGGGGGGGGCCTGCCCAGGGGATCCAGGTGGACAGGAGCGCTGTAGGGGCATGAGTGGCCAGGGGCTGTGAAGGCTGGAGAAAGGAGGAGGATGGGAGCAGGGATCGCTCCCATGCCACGTGGGTGCCAGCCCCGCAGGTTCACCCCACACTAGCCCAGTGGCTGTAGTTGTCCGTACTGGGCCACATACCACCCCCCCAGCCTCTCCTTCTGCTGCCCCTGCTGGCTCCCGTGGACTGGACGTGCCCGGCTGGGGCCAGGCTGGGGCTCGGCTGCCCTCGGCACAGCCCTGGGGCATGGGGGGAGGTGGCTTTGTGCCACCTGGGCACTAGCAGGGGGCAGCCTTTGCCCAGGAACAAGAACTAACGGCCGAGCAGGGGCCCGGTGCGGGGGGTGTGGGGGCTGCGGCACTGAAGGGAGCCTCCCGTGTGTTGATACTGGACACTTAGGGTCCAGTAAGGGTCAAAATAGCCAAGCAAGCAGCTAAAGTTACGCGAGGCCTGTAGAACGGTCATCGGGCAGCTCAGATCGTACTGGGCTTCCAACACAATGCTCCTGGCCCGGGGATCTGTGCCATGGGGATGTGGGGGGCTCCCTGGGGGCTATGAGGAGCTGTGGGGGTGGAAGGGTGGTTGGGGAGCTCACTGGGGAGCTTCAAGGGTGGAGATGGATTTAGGGGGTTCGTTGGGGGCCATGGGGAGCTGTGGAAGGGGATTTGGGGCCTCCCTGGGTGGGGCCCTGGGAGGCAGAGGAGAAATTCGGGGGGCCTGGTCCAACCCTACCTTTGCCCAGGATGGCTTTGCCCACATCAGCATCTTCCAGGGCCGGCTCCGCGCGCAGGCCACCGGGTTTGTCAGATCGATCATCCAGGCCTGGCCGCTGCTCCTCCTGGGAGCAGCACCCCTGCCTCTGGCACCGCAGCCTGTGGGCACAGCGAGCTGGTCACCGCCCGCCCCGGGCCAGGGGACGGCCGGAGACGGAACCCACCCAGCCCACCCTTAGGGCCAGCCACCCCATGCAAGGGCTGGGGGACCCCCCAGCGCCCACTGCAGCGCCAAGGCAGCAGGGTCTGGGGGCTATTGCAAGATCATCCCCAGGGGTCCGGCCCTGGTGGTGCCGTGGGGCTGAGCCCCATGCACCCAGCATGCCCTCTTCCCGAGACAGGGCGCCCAGGGTGCCAGGGGATCACGAGACAGACTGTGACGCAGAGGTGGGGGCAGAGGGGCCAAATGGGGCAGTGGCAAGGCCCACACAGGGCAGATGGGGGGGAGGAAGGGCCCATGGGAGGCAGATGGGGGGTGCCATGAGGAGCAGAGGGGGTTCACAGGAGGCGGACGGGGAATGGGGGGCTCACCCATATGTGTATCCTGGGGGCAGTGGGTAGGGGATGCGCCACCTAGGCATTAGGAAGAGGGTGCGCGTCAGGTGCCAGGCGCTGCAGGCAGAGAGGAAAAGGAACATGGCTTTCAGGGTCAGGCCGCGCTCATACAGCAGCTGTGGGCGAAGGGGAGAAGGAAGCTGTCAGCGGGTGCAATACGGGGCCGCACAAGACCTGTGTTGTTATTAGGGTGGTTCCCAGAGCCAGGGCCAGCACCCAGTTGTACCAGGCTCTGCACAGACCATGATGAAGATCAGGGGCCCACAATGTGCCAGGTGCTGCACAGACACATAGCAAGGGGCAGCCCCTATCCTGGAAAAACTCACAGTCTAAACCAAGCAGGGGAAACTGAGGCACGGGGAGAGGAAGTGACGCAACCTGCCACCCCCCCAACGGCGAGTCAGTGACAAGGCCAGGAATAGCGCCTCCCATGGGCTGATTTCCAGAACCCCGGTTTAACCCTGCCCAAACTTCCTCCCGCCCAGATCCCGACAGACTACGCCCCAGCGCCTGAATTCCTCCCAATGGCTCAGGAGCCATTCATACGTCGCGGCACGGGGCTAGGGTGGGAGATCCTGGGGTTATTTCTCTCCACTGTCCCCCTCTTTGGAGAGACACAACCAGGGGTCTGTTGTTCCCACCCAGCTGACGCATACACACCAGCGCCTGGGGAGGGGAAGCAGCTCACAGCCAAATCCAAGGGAGCGAACCAAGGCAGCAGTGGGAATCTCCGCAGCGAGGATCTGTGCAGTGCCTGGCACAATGGGGCCCTAGTCTCAGCTGGGGCAGGGCCTGTCTCTTGCTGTGTGTCTGGGCAGTGTCACGGCAAGAGGCCGTAGAGGCTGGAGCGGACATGGCTGCTGGTGGCTGCTAGAGAGATGGCCAGAGCAGGAGGCCAGGCGTCTGGGCACGGTAGCATAGCATGGTAAGGCACTCGGGGGGTCTACAGGCCAAGTGGTGACCTGACCCTTTGCTGGTCTGTGCTGAGGGCAGGACATGGCCGTTGGCTAAGGGGTCTGACCCGCCAGAGGGGAGTGGTGACTAGCGGGTGGGGATGTTTGATGATATTTTAGGCGCCCTCTGTCCATCGCTGTGCCTTGCGATCACTGCCCCTTGCAGGGAAAGAACTGAGGGCATCGTGGTGAGGGGGCTCACAGCCACTGGGGCTCCGAGGGAGAACCTGGATGCCCAGCAAGAACTCTGGCTTAAGCCCCTCTCTCATGCTAACCCACAGACTTCCAGCGGCTGCGTTCCAGGTTCCCTGGTATCGTGGGGCGGTTTGCCCGTGAGCCACAGAGCCAGGACAGCGCCAACCCCGACTGCAGAAGAGGAACCAGAGGGTCTCTTACAAAAGGCAGCAGGGGGTGGCAGAGAGGAGACAGCTCCGGCTGAGACAGAAACACACATTTGAGAGGCTGTGGTTGGCTTGAAGACCGGCTCCTTCGGAGACACTGAACCGTGCCCCAGCTCTGGGAAAGGGGGCTGGGAACCCTCCCAGCTAAGGGGAGGGAGACGCTGCCCTGGAGTTGGGGCCGGGCCGTAAAAGCACATACCAAGGGGCTGAAGAAATTGGAGCCTGGGTGGGGAACGTTTCCCTTTTCCTCTGGCTCGGGTGGCGTTGACATAGGGCGCTCTGGGAAGGAGACAAGGGGGAACGGGGGGTTCTGCAGAGCCATCTCGGGCCACAAGGGGGCGCATGGGAGGCAGTAAGTGGCCAGCGTGCTGCACCTGGCTTTGAAAAGGCTGCCCAGGTGGGGGAGGCTGCAGTTCCACATGGGGTGCGGGGCGCCCTAAGTTGGCAAAGCCTCTCTGGAGGCTGATCCCAGCTGCACTGGCAGCAGACAGAAAGGGGGTGCTGGATCCCAAAGACTCAGAAACATAGAGGCCACCTGAGCTGGTGGGGGTCCAGCACACTAAAAATACACCCCAGGGATATGGCACCGACCCTGGGAATCCATGACAAGAGGTACAGTGCTATTTGAGGGGTTACAGTGGCACCGCGTGGTCTCCATGGAGATCAGGGACCCTCCGCGCCAGGTGCTGTACATCCAAAGGGGGACAGTTCCTACTCCGGACAGCCAACGCCATATACACAAAGGGCAGGAGGGGAAATTGAGGCACAGAGCAGGGGTGGGACTGGCTCAAGGTCAAAGCAGGAGACAGAAGCCAGGTGGCCTGAGATCCAGCTGACTGCATTCTCCCTTGAGCTATGCTGTCTTTCTCCCCTTCAAAAATGTCCAGGGCACCTTCTTTGCATGACACCCATTTTCAGCTGCCGAGGGAAGGACTCCAATGTCCAGCACCTGCCTGGCTTCAACGGCCACCAGGAGCCACCCATTTACCCTGGCGCCAGGCTCCTGGCAAACCCTCGGGCTTGCGACAGCCCTAGTCCTGCTGCACACACACAAACAGCTTTCTCTAGAGCCGACTTTTCACCCAATATTTCTCCCCCCGTGAGGGTGGTGGGGAGACCAGGTGCAAACTGAGCCCAATCCAGAGTGGGTGAGACCAGTCTCGGGGGATGGGAACGTAGCGTGAGCCCCAGGGGCATGCCGAAAGGGTGATAAGAACTGGGAAAGTTGGATGTCATGAGATTTGGGGGGGCTGTATCTGGGGAACTCCTTGCTCAATGGACCCCAGTTTTGCACCACTAGCCCTGTCCTGGGCCCCCAGGAGGCAGAGCAAAATGTTGAGACAATATGAGTCAGCAGGTGGGCGCTAGGAAAAACCAGCTAGCACCCCCAGCGTTCCCAGGGGCTCAGCCGTCTCCCTCCTGGGGGGGATCCCGTCCCAGCAGGGTGGCCAGGTGGCCAGTTTCCGTCCGGAAAGTCCAGTTGAAAAGAGAACCTGGCAGCACTGGGAGGCGGGAAGAACAGCAGCTGCTGCTGGAGCCCCCTGGTGGAGACGCCTGACCAAGAGCGGTGGTTGCCCTCCAGACTGGCTCCAAGGGGTAGGTACGGACACCCCCACCTCTGCCCCACTGTGCCCCCGTTGCCCTGGCCCCTCACCATGGGGACCAACCGCCTCCCCGCGGGGGCTGGGGGGGTGAGCAATGGGGGGCTTGGGGTGGAGAGCAAGCAATGGAGGGAGGGGGTGGAGGAGGGAGTGGGGCGGGGCCACCGAGGAAAAGGTAGGGCAGGGGCGGGGTCTCAGGGAAGAGGCGGGGCAGGGTGTTCATTTTTCAGCAATTAGAAAGTTGGCAACTCTAGGTCTCAGGGCAGGCCCTGCGTTCCCAGGGCCCAGCTGTCTCCCTCCAGGCTATCACATCCCTCCACTTGCTGGGATCCGCTGGGCCCCGGGCCCAGGTCAGTGACGGGGGGCATTCTCTGATGTTGTGACTCCTGGGGGCAGGAGGGGAACACTCAGGCTGGGGTTCCCAGGAGGTCTCTCCTCTCCCCCATCCCTCCCACCCTCCCCATTGCTCTCCCCTCCAGCCACCTCCTCTTCCCCCACAACCCCCCAATCTGGGACACAGGTGCTCACCTTGACCACGAGGAAGATAGCGGAGGAGGAGTCAAAGGCCCCGTTGTAGAGGGTGATAACGGTCGACCGGTGCTTCCCAAACAGGTTCCCAACCTGGAAGAATGAGACACCCCCAGAACCAATCATCAACACTGCCTAGGGCCCCCCAATCCTGCCAGAGCACGGGATGGGGGCTGATGGAGCACGAGGGGGTCTGGGATCCCCCAGGGAGCTGGGAAGGGGGGTGGCACTATGGGGTATGGTGTCCCTGGGGAGTTGGGTTGAGGGGGGTGCTATCAGGTTGGAGATCTCTGCAGGGAGCCAGCTTGGGCAGAGCTATGGGGTTTGGAGTCTCTGGGGAGCCAGGTTGAAGGAGGGCCTGTTCCCTGGCCCCCATTTCTCAGCAGCGGCTCTGTCAAGGCAGCTGGTCACCCCCAGTCCTCTGCTTTGCTCTGTGGGGCTCTGGTCCTAGACACTCTATACAAGGGAGGTTTTCATCATGTTCGTGCTAACACTAAAAAAAGAAAAGACCCCAAAAAATTGTTTGTGGCCCCTGCTGACACAATTTTATCCCCGTTGCTTAAGCTTTCACGCTTAGCGTTTAATTCGTGCTTTTCAGACGTTCAGTTGCTGGCGACAGAGGTGTGAGTGGGTGGCTCTCACTGCCGGTTTCTGGCTGCTATTGGTGGCCCCGCACAGTGCTTCATTATTATCGTTTTAATCTCCCTGCAACAAGATGTCAGGTTGACAATTTCCAAGAGGAGCAGCGAGAAGGCAAGCTAAGTTAGAAAGCCAGAAGAAGTTGCCCAAATGCGCTATTTCTCTGCTCGTACGGCTTCCGAACCATCTTCCAAAGAGGCTGGGCCATCTTGCTCAGAAAACCATAAGCACAGTGAAGACATGGCTATGACCTCGTTTCCGCAGGAGAGGGCAGAAGAAAGGGCAAGCGTTCCTGAAGCCCAGGACCAAAGTCATGAGTGAAGAGACGACCCACTTTTCCTACCACTTGTCTGAACAGAAGGCAGACAGAAGAGTAAGGAGGACAACGTGGCTGTTAGTATCCACCACCAAGACCTGGCTAAAAATGGCCTTTGATAATGGAGGAGTTTTGCGCGCAGTGCATGTAGTAAGGTCTGCTCTGTTTTCAAACGGTGTACTGAAAGGAAGTTTTAAGGCTTCTTGTGACAGTTGTTAAGCTTCTCGCCGAACTTGGCTGAGCATTTAGAGGAAGGGACGATGTCATCAGCTCTCCTGAACATGGAAATTATTGAGGTGTTCTTGAAGCCATTGCCGAATTTAATCCATGTCTGAGTGTTTCAAATGTCATGGAAACCTCCTACCCATTGAAAACAATCTGTGAGGAGTTCATTGAGCTAATGGAATGTAACCTTTTGGAATTCATTGTAAGTGAAGTCAAACAGGCAAAATCTTGTCTTTGATCACCGATTCGATTCCTGTCATCGCTCATGTTGAAAAGTTATGGGCCATTTTACGATACGGCTTACATGGCACCCGATATGAGCGTTTCACTGGGTTTATACCAATGGAAAGCCACGCGACAAAGTTGCTCTTCCAGACCATCAAGTCTTTATTGGACACAAACAACATTGCTATTGAAAACTTCAGAGGTCAGTCGTGTGATAACGCAAATTACATGTCTGGAAAGGATGAAGATCTTCAAGCTCAGATGAAAAGACTAAGCCCACTAGCTGCATATAGGCACAGCTCATTCCCCGAACTTAGTCAAAGCATACAGCCTTGATTCTTGCATGGAAGCCATTGACTTTCTCTGTTTTGTTCAGAAACTATATAGGATTTTTTGCAGCATTGCCCAAGCGATGGCAGTATCTGTGCAAGAAACTTACCAAGAGTGACCAAGGAACTCTCCTTGTCCTGAAAACCCTGTCAGGTATGAGCTGGTCCTCCCAGGCTGACTCTTGTAAAACAACTGTAGTGAGGGCATTCAACGTTCTTTGAAAGAACAACAGAAAATGCAGAGAAAACAGTGGAACTTGAAGGGCAGCCCAACCATTCTACGAGAAAACGTGCTGACTGAAAACTATACTCATAAGTACCTTATGGAATGTGATATTAGAAAGGTTTCTCATGTACCTCCTGAACGAGCATAAAACAGTAAGAGTCAAATGAAAAGCTGAATGTTTAAACTAGCATCTTGTGAGCTTTAAATGCTGCAAAATTCAGTGATTGTATCCTCAACCGGCAGCGTGTGAAGCACATCCCATTCAACTGACATGGTAGCAAGAACGTTGAGCTTTACTTCTACCATCGTTGGTTGAAGACAGTTTTTTATTAAGCTTAGAGAATGATCGCTCTGCTTCATAGCTGGCAATGGCCACAGCCAAATACAGCCTTAACACAATGAAAACAGACCTTTGTCGTGCAAAGATGTGAGGATTCCAGTAGCATGCTCGTCCTACATGTCACAGTTCCTTACAAATGCTGAAAATTGATACATTTGGGTAAGCACTGAGCACGGTGTAGCTCAGCATAATGTTCACGTCTTCTTTCAGTTCCCAACTTCGCTTGTCAAGAAAAGGATAAAAGCACTCAGCCTAAAATTTCCCTCTTCCTCGCTTGTGCCATCTGGAAATATTTGCTTTACAGCACATTTGTCGTTTTCGTGGTAGGACTTATCAGCTTCACTTCCTAATTCTTTTCGCTCATGTCTCAAAATAGTCCAACTGAGATCAGAAGCTTGTGACAAATTCTTGCAAGAAAGTCAGCAAATTAACAGCAACGGGCAAAACCGAGAGCTGGCATTTGAAGCTCTGAGCGAGCTTTGTAAACCCTTTCTCATCTCACATTCCATTATATGCCCAGGAGGGTAGCTTTCAGTCGGCACGTTTTCTCATACAACATTCGTGCTTTTCTTCGAGCTTCACCGTGTTCCTTGACGTTGTCCGTTCTTCTTTCAAACAACGTTGAATGCCACCATGCACAGGCTATCTAAATGCGCATTCCTCTTCCAAAGTTCTCTCCCCGCTTAGGAGCTGTACTTGGGTCTCCTAAGTAAGGCGTTCAGTCTCCAAAGTTCCTTATAAGGGTCTGGGTTGACATTCAACCCATCCCATGGTGATCAGCTTATCCTGGGTCTCCTAAATCCACGTGTGTGGCAGAGGCTTGTCAGCTGCTCCCTCTCTGTTCTGTAGCAAATATAAGCAACTTCAAAGGCTGGGCACCCTTGTTCCAGGCTGCTGGCCCATAGCTGCCAAGCTCCTCTTTTTAACCTTGCTTCTTCAGGCTCTGCCAGTGGGCCGATCCAGTAGCTTTTGAGTCCAGAGGAGCTCGTGAGCCTGGCCCAGATAGGGATGGGGTTGTGCCCCATCACAGCCTTATTCAGTCATTATCAGACTTGTGGATTGTCATAAGTGGGGTACGTTTTCATTAACGCCGTGGGCATGAAAAGGGGGCCTCCAAAAACCATTCGCCATGAGCCTGCAATCTGCTTAATTCAGCCTGGAGCACAAGACTTATGAGGAGAGGCGGAGGGAACTAGGCCTGTTTAGTCTGCAGAAGAGAAGAATGAGGGGAGATTTGATAGCAGCCTTTCACTACCTGAAAGGGGGTTCCAGGGAGGATGGAGCGAGGCTGTTCTCAGTGGTGGCAGATGACAGAATGAGGAGCAACGCCCAGCCAGAGATCACTCAGCCATTGCTGGGGGAAAGTCACAGCCCCCACCCACCTCTGGCACCCACAGGTGAGACCAGACGGGGGGGGGGGCAGAGGGAGGGGCAGAGTGGCAGACCTGCATGTTGGTGAGGATGAAGAGGATCCCACCGATGGAGAGCAGACACATCGCTGGGAAGAGAATCAGCGCCACGGCTGCAAGAGACACACAAGGGCCACGCGTCAATGGCACACCCCAGATGCACACCAGACGCCGCGCACAGCCCAAGGCACCGTGCCCACCACACAGACAGCCACACGTCCCAGAGATGGAAGTGCGACGGCTACACAGATCCAGCCAGCGGAGCCTCTCAACAAGCCCCAGCGTGGCTAACACGCGCACCCACGGGCGGGCCTCCGAACAATTCCTAGCAAGCATTGCACACACACATCCCCGTCAGGCCTCCTAGGCCCCAGTGAGCGTGGGCGCCAGGTTTGTATAATTTTCGGTGGTGCCCAGAATGGGTCTAAATCCCCCCCTACCCCCTGCCTTGTAAGCCTCTGGGTAGGGAGGGGGGCAGAATGGCCAGGCCGCCGCGCACTGCCCCTGCATGGCCAAGCACCACTGGAGGATCTGCGGCCGCCCCCCCAGCAGCACAGAGAAATTGGTGGAGCCGGACCCACATTCCTGAATATTGGTGGAGCACCGGCACCATGGGCCCACGTAACTCGCTGCCTGTGCCAGTGAGTGTCTCACACACAGACACGCACGCCCCCTGTCGGGCCCGGTGACAAGCCCCAGCAAGTGTCTCGCACGCACACAGCTTCGTAACAAGCCCTAGCGAGTGTCTCACACACACACACAGGTGCTCAGACACACTTGCCTAGCGGGGACACCCAGGACTGACTCTCTCTGCCCAGCAGGAGGCAGCGACGCGCCCACACCAGGGTCCCAGGCAGAGGCAGAGCTCCCTGCCTCATGGGGGCACTCCCACACTGAAGGATGGGTCCCCCCACTCCAGCTCCGGCCAGCAGGCCTCATGGCACCCCACAGGCAGAGGCCTCACCTGCTGTGGAGAAGGCAATGAGCAGCGTGCCGCTGGTGTAGAGGAATCTGAAACACACAGACACAGAGCGGGGCTCGGGGAGCGACCGAGGTTGGGGGCAGAGGGCACCCCTCCCCGCTCCAGCTCCTGTGCCACATGTGGGGCCACAGCTCTGGGGGGGGCAATGGGGAGCAAGAGACGCGCTGGCTGAGGCCAGTGATGGGGTAGACAGTGGGGGAGCTAGGGTGCAAGGGGGAGGCAGGAATGGGGAAAGGAGGGGGCAGTGGGGGAGTGGAAGAAAGGAGGAGGACGGAGGGAGGGAAAAGGGGTGCAAGGGAAGGCAGGGAGGGAGTGGGAGGAGGAGAGAGGGCAGGGAAAGAAGGGGGACAGAGGCAGGATTTAACCCCGCAATGGCAGTGGCGGAGGGAAGGAGACAGGGCTGGGAGGGGGGCCCAAGCCGAGCCGGGAGCTGCAAGCCACGAGCGGTGCTTGCACCCCACTGGACGCTAGGAGCACTACGCGCGGCTTGGCTGGGCACAGCACGGCACAACTGGCCAGGGCGGAAGGGCTGGAACAGACAGCCCTGCACGGCAGCTGGGGCAGTGCTGGTGTGGGGCAGGGGGCTGTCGGTGGGCGTTGGTAGCCGGGGCATAAATGGGCACAGTAGGGCCTGAGACACTGGGGCTCTGGCTAGCCGGCTTGGCTGCACTGGGAGACCCAACCGAGGAGTGCACGGCTCCGAAGCGTGAAGAAGGGGGTCCCCTGGGCAGTTAGTCTGGATTAAGGACAGGGCCAGGATTACAGCGCTACAGGCCGACTGGTTAGTAGCCCTGGGCAGCCGGACCTGCAGCTAGCACCCGGCAAGCTGCTTCCTGGATGGGATAGGGAGATGGATGGGGTGCATGTACATGGGAGGGAGGGCTGGCTGGCTGGATGGCTGGATGGAGGGATGGATGGAGGGATGGGTGGGGTGTGCGTGGATGGATGGAGGGATGGGTGGGGTGTGTGTAAGGGGATGGGGTGTAGATGGATGGATGGATGGGGTGTATGTAAGTAAATGGGGTGCGTGTAAGTGGATGGATGCGGTGTATGTGGATGGATGGATGGATGGATGGATGGATGGATGGATGGATGGATGGATGGAGGGAGGGATGGTGCCAGTTCCCCCCACCCCATAGCCTCCCCCACCCAGACGGCGGGTCTCTGCTTTGAGCTGTGGGGCTGACCCCCTGTCATCCCGCTTATAGTGGGGGGAATAAGCCCCATCCCCAACTGTCACCCTGGCGGGGGACCACAGCAGAGCGGGAGGGACTGGAGGAGGGCTACGGGACTGCCAAGCTCCCGCAGATCCCCTGCGGCGTTGAACTGGTGGGAAAACAGCTTGTGGGAGAGCTAGCTGTGACCACTTCCTTCCGGGTACTTGTGCAAGCTCGGCAGCAGCTAGCCCCGCTCTGGGACGGGGTGGGGAGTCAGCCCCGAGCCAGCTGCACTAGCGGCCGGGCCTGGCCTACACAGGACCAGCTGACGTTATCCCTGGCCGGTAACAGATATGAACTCAGCCAAGGGGACCCACGGAACGGCTGGTGCCCTGGAGCTGGCAGCCGCCCATCCCAGCTGTAGGGAGGGGGTTGTGCTTGGGGGGGGCTGACGCTGTGGAAGTGAGTGGGGTTGGCTGGGAGGGGAGATGATATCCCCCCCCCCGACACATGCCAGCCAAACCCATGGAGATGAGGCCTGGCTCCAGGGGGCAAGGCAGCCCCTCCTGCCCCCAGGGATCCCAGGGGAGGGGTCCCGGTGAGGATGCAGTTCAGGGGAGGATCGCAGTGGGTTGGGGCCCCAGGCCTCCCCTTCCCCACACTCACATGGCCAGCAGGCGGGCGGGCCCGGTCCCGAAACGGTCAAAGACGTAGCCGGTGGGGAAGGTCATGAAGTTGTTCATGAAGGAGCCGATGGTGAAGACGAGCGACAGCTGCTCGTCCTGCGCCCGGCAGTCTGGGGAGAGCAGGGCCTGAGACGCTGACCTCACAATCCCTCTCCCTCCCCCCCACGGCTCCCACACGCCCCTTGTGGGCCCCAGTGCCCCCCACAGATCCCAACACTGACACAAAACCCTCACACAGATTTCACCCCCAGACGCAGACCCCCTGCCCTGACACCCCGTCCCTTCACACGTGCATGGCCCTGCCCTGATATTCTCCCTCGCCCCCTTCTCCCGCCACCCCTAACTTGCCTCCTCCTCCCCCCACACACAGCCCAAGAGGGTGTTTAGGGCAAACAGGTGGCACGGGGGTGTAGGAGGGGAGCTCAAGGTTGGGAACCAGAAAGGGAAGGAACCTTAATTTGGGGATATGCAAATGAGGCCAGATGAATAGTCCGGTGCATGCAAATGAGGGTGTTGCATTGTCAGCCTTATGGCCCTGGGGCCACACCTGATATGAGGACCCCCCCAGCCCCTCCATTGCTGCCCCCACCCCCACCAGCGCTGTCCACTTGCACTCTGGTGCTGGGCCCCCCCACCGTACCTGAACCCTGCGTGCCGTTGCCCGTGCCGTTGGCCGCCGGCACGCACAGCTCCTCGAAGTAGTGCATGTCCTTGAGCACGTACACAAGCGAGGCCCAGCCAAAGATGACGCCGGCAAAGCACATGCATTCCAGCAGGCCCGAGAGCAGCGTAGCCAGCCGCTTGGCCAGCCCGGCGCCCTGCTCCTCCATGACGCCCTACCTGCTTCCCTTCTGCTCCTGGGAGAGTCCCTTTCTGAGCCTGCAATCACAAAGAGAGGGCCCGGAAGGTCAGCGCTTTGCAGAAGGAGCCCGCGGCCAGTGCTGAGGTGCAGCTACCTCTGGGGAGGGAGTGGATCAGCTGTTGATCCAGGGTGCCCCCACCCAACACTGAGATGCAAACGCCTCTGGGGAAAAGCTATACCCTAATCTAGAGGCTAGGAAAGAAGCTGGTAAAGTACAGGTGAGGAACAGTCAAATGTAAGAGTCCCATTTAAACATCACACATGAAGGCAAGCCGCTGAATCACGACTGTCACGCTGGCTGGATTCGGGGGCAGGGGGCATTTATTATATTTTTTAACATCACTACGTCAGAATCACAATAATTCATGTGAGATATGCCATGCCAGGTACCGTTAGAAAAGCTGTAATCTGCTAAGTGAGATGGTCATGTTTATGTCCACGTGTTATGGGTGTAACGGAAGGTATGGATATCTGTATTTTACCTGTATTTCATATGGTTCTGTGTTTCTGGGCGACACCCCAGACTGAGTGGCTACAGCACAAGCTCCTGCTTAATGGCCCATTAAGGAAACTCGCAGGTGCAAGGGGCCCAGGGGGAGAAGCCAGGGATACACCTGATGAGTCACCAGGATTAACTCATGTGACCCTGGACTCCATCTTATTCCTGTAAATTTCCACAAGCAGCACGGCAAAGGCCATAAAAGGCAGCTGCCCCACATCCCTTTTGTCTTCATTGTGCCTCTGGATCAACTCAACTACAACTGAAGTGAAGCTGTGAAACAAAGGACTGAGACCCATCCAGGTACTGGATGTACACGAGCCTGCAAACTCCACAATTCTACTAGAAACCTGATATATTGGGGCTTTCAAATCAACTGTATTTATCTGATTGCTTTAATCTGTTAACATTTCTCTTATAGTTTGTTTCTCTCTTTTTATAATAAACCTTTAGTTACTAAAGGACTGGCTGGCAGTGTGTTATTTTGGGTAAGATTCAAACTTATATTGATCTGGTCCTTTGGCAGATCCTTTGGGGTCAGGAGAACCTTTTTGGTAAAGAGAAGAGAGTTTTAAATAACTTATCTTTTTACTGGACCTAGTGGCTGATTGGGAGCCAGAGACGGAAATGCAGTAAAGGGGGCCGTGTATATTTTGTTTTAGCTTCTTGATAACCAGTGTGGGGAATCAGAAGCACTGTTTGTGGCTGGTTGGAAAGTCTGACTTCAGTGTCACCCACCAGCGCTGGGAGAATCTGCTCTCCTTTTACAGCCTGCCCTGACCTTGGCAGTTTCAGGTGACTACTCTAGGCACGGACGGGTCACACAGGGTACAAAATATATAGGAATAACAGAGTAGGTCCTGGGGGAGGAGTGGCACTGTATGTGATAGGAAGCACAGAGTCAAATAAAATAAAAATCTTAAATGGATCAAAAAGTCCCATAGAATCTCAACGGATAGACACTCCATGCTTGAAGAAGCAGAGCGGAGCAGGACCTGCCCGTTATGGTGACGGTGATTTGAAATACTCAGGGACAACAGAGAGGCTACAAAACCAGAAAGCCCAATACTAATGGGGGATTTGAACTATCCCCATATTGATTGAGTATACATCACCTCAGGATAAGACACAGATAAAGTTTCTAGAGACCCATTAATGACTGCTTCCTGGAGCAGCTAGCCCTGGAACCCCAAGGGGAGAGGCGGTTCTCGATTTCATCTCAAGTGACGCACAGCATCTGGTGCTAGGGGTCAATAACTGCTTGGTCCATAAAGTAATTCAATTTAGCAGCCGTGTGGGGGAAGAGATGGGGAAAATACCAAAACCCCACCACAGTCACATTTAACTTTACAAAGGGGAACTACACAAAAATGAGGATGGTAGTTAGATGGAAATTAAAAAGCGCAGTGCCAAGGGTAAAATGCCTGAAAGCAGCATGGAGATATTTACAAACACCATCCCCGGGGCTCAAACTAAACACACACTCCTAATCCAAAAAGACAGTAGGAGGACCAAAGAAGGCCACCAGGGCTAAACGGCAGCGTAATGGAGGCTGCTACAGGCAAAAGAAAGGAACATGAACTCCGGCAAGTAAAATGGGAAAGTCTAATTAGACAGGCCAAAAAGGAATTTGAGATGCAACTTGCTAAAGATGCAAAAACTAACAGTAAAAGTTTTGGTAAATACACCAGAAGCAGGAAGCCTGCCAAACAGTCCGTGGGGCCACTGGACAACAGAGGGGTTCAAGGAGCACTCAAGGAAGACAAGGCCATTGTAGAGAAACTAAAATGAATTCTCTGCAACAGTCTTCCTTGCAGAGGACGTGAGGGAGTTTCCCAAACCTGAGCCAGGTCTTTTAGGTGACAAATCTGAGGAACTGTCCCAGATTGAAGTGTCAGTAGAAGATGTTTTGGAACAAATTGATAAATTAAACAGTAATAAGTCACCAGGACCAGATGGCATTCACTCAAGAGTTGTGAAGGAACTCAAATATGAAACTACAGAACACCTAACTGTGGTATGGAACCTATTGCTTAAATCAGCCTCTGTACCAGAGGTAGCTAATGTAAGGCTGCTTTTCAAAAAGGACTCCAGAGGAGATCCTGGCAATTACCGGCCTGGAAGCCTAATTTAGTACCAGTCAAACTGGTTGACATTTTAGTAAAGAACAGAATTATCAGACATATAGAGAAACATGATGAACTGGGGAAGGGTCAACATGGCTTTTGTAAAGGGAAATCATACCTCACTAATCTATTAGAATTCTTGAGATGGTCAACAGACATGTGAACAAGGGTGAGCCAGGCAATACATTATATGTGGATTTTCAGATAACCTTTGATAAGGACTCCCCAAAGCCTCTTATGGAAATTAAGTAGCCATGGGATAAGAGGGAAGGTCCTCTCATAGATCAGTAACTGGTTCATAGATAGGAAACAAAGGGGAGGAATAAATGGTCAGTTTTCACAATGGAGAGAGGTAAATAGCAGGGTCACAGATATGTGCTGCTCAACATATTCATAAATGCTCTGGAAATGGGGGGGAATAGTGAAGTGGCCAGGTTTGCAGATGCAACAGTTATTCAAGATAGTTACACCCAACACTCACTGTGAAGAGTTGCAAAGGGATGCCACAAAACTGGGTGACTGGGCAACAAAATGGCAGGTGATATTCAGTTTTGATAAGAGCAACGTAATGCACATTGAAAAAATAATCCCAATTCTACATACAGCATGATGGGGTTTAAAGTAGCTGCTACCATCCAAGAAAGAGCTCTTGGAGTCATCATGGATCGTTCCCTGCAAACGTCCACTCACTGCACAGCAGAGGTAAAGAAGGTTAGTCTATTAGGGACCATTAGGAAAGAGATAGAAAACAAGAGAGAAAATATCATAATGTCATTATATAAATCCATGGTACGCCCACATCTTGAATACTGTTTCCAGCTCTAGTCGCCCCATCTCAAAAAGGATGGTGTGGAATTGGAAAAGGTTCAGGGAAGGGCAACGAAGATAATCCTGGGTATGGAACAGCTTTCCTACAAAGGAAAAAGATTGGGAATGTTCATCTTAAAAGAGAGGGCTGAGAGGGGATATGATGGAGGTCTATAAAAATCATGAACGGTGTGAAGAAAGTGACTAGAGAAGTGTTATTTACCCTTTCACACATACAAAAACCGGGATCACCCATTGCAATTTTAGGTAACAGGTTTAATTCAAACAAGAGGCAGTTACTGCTTCATGCAACGCACAGCTAACCTGCGAGAGGCAGTGAAAGCCAAAAATGTAACTGCGTTCAGAAAAGAGCTGGCTATGTCCGTGGATATAAGTCCACTGGTGGCTCTTAGCCAAGCTCTGGGTGTCCCTAAACTTCTGTCTGCCAGAAGCTGGGTGTGGAAGACAGAGGCACCTCCCTCCCTGTACACTGCTCCCGCACTCTGGTACAGGCCACTATCAGAGACAGGACACCAGGCAATATGGACCAGGTTCTGATCCCGTGTATTAGCGCTTGTGTTCTCTTATGGAGTGTATCAGCTGTTCAGAGAGGGATCCACTCCCCAACAAGGAAATGCAGCTACCTCTGGGGTGGGGGCGCAGTAGTTCCTTACACAGGGATCCCTTGCCCATCGCTGCAGGGCAACCATGGCTGGGGTGGGGTGCAGCAGCTGTTTATGTAGGGTCCCTTAGCCAGCACAGCGCCGCAGCTGCCTCTGGGGTGGGCTGCAGAAGCTACACTGAGGAGGCGCGGAAGAGCTGAAGGGAAATAATGTACCAGATGGGCCCGCAGGGAAACTGAAGGCTGCCCATTCAAATTCCCCCTGTCAGCTCGAGAGACTGTGGGAACATTGGGCTTAGCACTGACTGTACAGAGACAGCACCCCCTAGTGAGCCCCTTCCCCGCTCCCTGCAGCGCAGCACCCCCTATCTTTCAGGTCAGCACTCGCTCCCCCTGCTGAAGCACTGGGGTTTCTCCCAGGCCCCCATCCCAGAGCTCTCCGCCCCTCGTAGCAGCAGGAGATCTGCCAGCGTCACAGCACAGCAGCGAGGGGCTGGGGGGGGGTCAGCGAGCCTGTCACTCCCCCCCGGAGGGGACCTCTGCATTAGCTGCCACCCCCCCAGTGCCAGGGTGGGGGCTCAGGAGGGGACACACGCTGAGCTCAGACCAGATGAATGGGGAGGGGAGACATTTGGGGTGTGGATCAGGGAACCAATAAAAGCCTCCCCCTCCAGTTCCCATGGTCCTGCCCCCTCCACGTCTCTTTGCCCAGCCTGGGCTATGTGGGGGCTCTGGCACCGTGCCCCCCCAAACCAGGAACCCGCTCCTTGCCCAGCAGGTTGTGCTCTGGGGAAATTAAGAGCCTCTTTGGTGCCGGCGGGGCACGGGGGACAGCACCGTGGGACTGGCGAGGACAATCCCGTCAGCAGGATTTTAGTGCTGAGCTGGGAAGGACGCGGAGGTCGCTCAGCGACTGGGCCGCGGACACTGATTTATGGCATCCCCAGGGGGACTGGGTCCTGCAGGGCACTGAGGGCCTGGAGCCCCTTTGCAAGGTGACCTGGCCTCAGCGCTCCAGGTCCGGGGAGGACTGCAGAGACGGAGCTGGGCATTGCAGGGTCCAAATCACCTGCCTGCCACTCAGGAGACTGGGTTTAAGGCCTTCCTCTGCTGGGTGACCGTAGGCAAGTCACGGCACTGCTTTGTGCCTCAGTTTCCCCACCTGCCTTGGCTCTTTGGAGCGTGAGCTCTTTGGGGCAGGGCCTGTCTGTGGCTGTGCGTCTGTGCAGCACCCGGCACAACGGGGGTCTTATCTCAGCTGCGGCAGGGACCATCTCTCGCTGTGCGTCTGTGCAGCGCCCGGCACAACGGGGCCCTGCTGTGCTACTGAAATAGAACTCGCAGCCAAGCTGAAGCTGCCCTCAGAGCGGAACAAATTGTTCCCGCTGAATCGTTGGCTCTGAGCATTTCCATCAGCCCCAGGCCTGCGGGACGCTGTCTGCAGGACAGTGTCCGGGAGGCTGGTGGGAATCTAGGCAGCACACGGTGGGGTCTTGGATCCCCAGCTGGGGGCTCATGTGACATGGTGACGCAGCATGAACACAGCAATTGCCAGCACCATCAGGATGGGACCTGCTGGAAAACGAGCTGTGTGTGCCAGCAGAGGCCCAAGGCTGGGGAACGGGGACTCAGAGGGACTCAGGGTAGGGCTGCAATGTACTTCCACGCTGCCGGGGAGAGGGGTCACGGGATGCCCTGCTACCCACCCACCCCTCACCACACCCTCTCTCTCCTATACGCACCCTTTAGCCTTCCAGCTTTCCCTTTGTCTCTCCCATACGCACCTTCCAACCCCACATACTGTACCTGTCCCGTCCCCACCCTCTGTCTAGCCATCCAGCCCCGTCCACCCCCTCTTTCTACCCATTTAGTGCCCTCGTTTTAGATGAGGCTCATCACCATGCTGTCTGACCACAGTATATACTCCATGGGGGAGGGGGAGGCAGGTGTTTTAGATAGATAGATAGATAGATAGATATCCCAGCCCCTAGGTGACAACCTTCCCCAGCTCTGGTCTCCCAGGCTGGCGGTGCCTGGGTGACTCACTAATGGCACGGTGTTGTACTGAAGCCTGTTCCTCTCAGCTGTGGGTGGTGGGAAATGTTATAAATAATCATTGCATTTCTATGGCAGCGCCACTTGCCACTCGCTCCGCTCCCCCCCCCCCGCCCCATGCATGAAGCCCCATCCCCTGGGGAACGTGCCTGCTCCCCAACTCCCCAAAAGGGGAAACTGAGGCATAAGCAGGGGCAGTCTCACTCCAGGCTACACACCTGAGAGTGAAGGCCAGATCTCCCTCAGCCCCATGTCCCCCCATGAGCTGTTGTGCGTCTGTGTGGCACAACTGCCATGCAGCATGTGTGAGGTGTCACACGTGTGCGTGACATGATGGCCATGCAGCGTGTGTGAGGTGTCACACATGAGTCTGACATGACAGTTGTGCAGTGTGTGGGGGGGTGTCAGATGTGACTGCTATGTAATGTGTGAGGTGTCACACGTGTCTAACATGGCCGGGTAGTGTGTGTATGATGTGTCACACATGCCATGAGACTGTGTAGCATGTGTGCGACACAACGGCCATGCTGTGTGTCTGCAACGTGTCACATGTATGTGTGTGACATGACAACCACACAGTGTGACCTGCGCTTTGCAATACGTGCAACACAACCCTATGAAATGTGTGTGTGCATTGTCGTACACATGTGCAGCCTGTGTGTGACACAATAGCTGTGCAATGCTTGTGCACTGTGCATGGAAATTAGATAGATAGATAGATAGATAGATAGATAGATAGATAGATAGATAGATAGATAGATAGATAGATAGATAGATAAGGCCATTAAACTTCAGGACAATTTGCTAAGGGTCGTGGTCAATTCTCCATCATCAGCAATTTTTAAGTCAAGATGGGCTGTTTTACTAAAAGCTCTGCTCTAGGAATGATTTTGGGGCAGGTCTCTGGCCTGCGTTACACTGGAAGTCTCAACACTCCCTTCTGGCCTTGGAATCTAGGAATCTGTGTGTGTGGAACGTGACAGCCGCATCGTGTGGCTGAGACAGCCCCCTCCAGAATGTAAGAACAGCCATGCGGGGTTAGACCCATGGTCCATCCTGGGAACCAGCTGCCCTGTCCCCATCTGCCCCGGCTCAGGCACAGGGTCAGCAAGTGTCCCAGGGGGCTGGGAGGGTGACAGCACCGAGGCACTGACCAAAGCCCGGTTGGCCTGTGAGTGTCATGCCCCTGGATGCTCTGTTCCACCTGCTAGCCAGCCCTCCCTTGGTGTCTCTCCCAATTAGCAGCTCATCTACCAACTCTATATGGATTCCTCCATCTGCTTGTCTACCTAGCCATCCCCAGTCACCATTGCTCTCTTCCATTCCCATGCACACCAGCTAGCTAGCTATCCATGGCATACACCCCATGTAGCTATCCATGTGCAACACCCCAGTCCTCTATACATCCATCCCCATACACACATATCTATCTGCATACACCCCAACTATCTATCTATCTATCTATCTATCTATCTATCTATCCCATGCACACCCCTTTCTTTTTCTTTCTTTCTTTCTTTCTTTCTTTCTTTCTTTCTTTCTTTCTTTCTTTCTTTCTTTC